>VXBW01007443.1:286233-299480 GCA_013400375.1 Thinocorus orbignyianus
AAAAAAAAAAAAAAAGAAAAAAAGAGCTAACATCTCTGCTGCAAGAGATATATAAATTTACCAAGGACTTGCCTGCTATCTGACCAAAACTCTGCTTCATAGGAAAAAAAATCAACCACACACTTCCCCATTTTATACAAGGAGAGCAGTCAATATGCATGACAGGAAAGATCAACCTAATACTTAAAAGCAACCCGCAACTGATTCCCTACCCTGGTCTTGTCATTGATGAAGACAAGTCAATATCACTTCAATATCAGTTCAATTTGTTAATAATTACAATTTAACTAAGATGTTCAAATCACACTGTGTGTTTTCCTAATGAAAACATTTACTAAAATATGGGGATGGCAATGGCACATTTTTCCAGTTCATAGTCAAGTGCAAAGACACCCCAAGCCACATGTTCTATGAACTGATGTAGTTAATCCTATACTTAGAACAAATTTTTGACATCCAGTGTTGAAATCATCTTTTTCTTAATTGCTAAGAAGTCCTAATCAATACTTGCCATCTGATGTCTTCTTTAGCTCTGCTTTCAAATGTTCAACTTCCTTCTTCAACTTTTCATCAGCTGCTCCCTCCGACTCTTTCTTTTTACCGCTTTCTTTTCCACTCAAGGCCTATTAAAAACCACAGTTCCTAAATTAATTTTCTTTCCTAAGTCCGATGCTAATGACAAACCACCAGATAATGGCAGCCTTGATCTTGCAAAGCAACAAGTTTTACCAAGAGCCAACGTAACACAGGCAGATACTCAGTTGTTCTAGGGAAAAAAGAAAAAGGAAAAGAAAAAAAACAAAAAAAAAAGGAAAAGAATACTCAGTGGTTTAAGGTGATAGTAATATAATAATATACTTGTAATAGTATGTCATTATCTCCTGTGTAAGAGTACTCTGTATCTCTCCATGAAGCCCACAACTTCTGTTTAGGTCACAAATGGCTTTTCCAGAAGGCATGCACTGGAACCACAAGTGACAGAACGCTGCCATGTTTATGTGCAACTTGCTCTAACAATTTATTCTGATTTAAATCACGTAATATGTAAAAAGTATCTCTCTGTAGCTTTACAGCTACTTCTTCAATCTTCAGAATACCTCAATACCTAGACAGAAATTTTTTAGAATTCTATTGCAATTCTAAAAAAAACCCCCAAAACAAAAAACAAACAAACAAACAAAAAAAAACACAAAAAACCCCCAAAACCTAAGCAAGTCCTACTTGTGAGAGCAGTACACTCCCTGAACTCTGAAAATGTTGGCACTACTATACTCATGCATGCTTTTATCAGTACGGCAAGTGCCACTGATGACTTAAAGCACAATGTGTTAAATATCAGACCCCATAATTAGACCCTTTGCTCATACAGCCTCTATTATCCAACCAAGCATCATCTCTTGTTATAAAAATGGCAAAAGAAGTGGTAAACGCTTAATGGAAAAATGAAAAGTAAAACAACTGAGATGAACAGCTGTTAGATGAGCTGATGGTATCATAGCTTACTGGGCACAGGCTGGAGCAGAGGGAAAAAGATTACTTTAGGAAGAACGAAAAGAACCGTTTACAAAGACTGGTAAACAACTCAAAAGAGCTGAAGAAAATTTTCCAGAAGCAATTTAACCAAAGAGCAGAGATTCCACTGCCTGGTGGTAACAAAACCATAGCCAATTTGTCATGAAATTGGTCGTAGGTTGCCTCCTTTACTTTGTGCTCCCCTCACAAATGGTTATTTCTGTAAAATTTTAAGTCCTTTGCTCCATGGAACTTCTGATCAGGAGACAGTGCAAACCCAGCACACTGGAGTAAACTTACAGTATCTATATTTACAGCCAGTGCCCTATATCTCTCTTATGGTGGAATGAAGCACACTTGTAAATGAACACAAACACAAGGACTAAGCCACAAAGGAATCTAAGTCATAGTATCTCTTATAAAGTTAAAACAAACCAATTCTGAACACTTTGCATCTCCAATGCAGTGGAGATCCAGCCCCAGCATGCTGGCTACACCTGTGGCTACCACTGTTTTTGCAAACCGTGCAATCAAGCACTCAAATAGGAACAGGCAGGAATACAATTTCCAGTCTCTGGCTATCACTTACAAGCAGCTAAGAGACTGCGTTGCTAAGAGAATGTGAAAGCAGAACAAAAAGAGGACTTTTGGTCAAATTCCAACAGGACATAGAGAGGGAGAAAAAAAAAAAAAAAGAAAAAAGTGCCAGTATGTAGTAAAGAGACAAATTCCACAGCTGAGAGAGGGAGACTGGATCATTTTGACAAAATACCAAACTCTAAAATTTTGGAATCATTTCATACTTAGGAAATACCTAACACACACTCTAATGATCCTTGTTTTATGACATCTCTCAAACAATTGGTTGGTTTTTTTACAACTCTTCTAGTACATTTTGTCCAGAGCTTGTTCTCTTCGTCTGAAGATTTATTACCCACCCCCCCCCAAAAAAAAAAAAAAATTTAGAGTGCTGGTAATCATAGACACTGCTCCAAACTGGAAGGAAACCTGTACACACTTGCAGTGAATTTTGTTTTGACAGTGTGCCCAACTGAAGAATGCTGTAAAACTCCTTATACCCTGGATATACGGACTCCAGCTTATGGTTCAATCTCCCCCAGCAGTTTGGTTCAGCGTGACGACATATGACTTCCAAGAGAAGTCAAACCGATGAGTTACAAGAAAACATTTCATACATTTATCTTTATTATCTTTGCTGATGGTATATCCTTCCTGCGTACAACTGTATATTTAACCACAACAGACAAATGATATCTGAATTTTTCTCCATTCTTCTCATAAAAATACCATATCTTTGGTTTGCCAGTGGTTCTTTTAAGTAAGAAACTTTTGGCAATATCCTTATTAATACTATGGCAGTACCTTACTCAGAAAAGAAGGTATTAGGCAATTGGCTGACTCAACATAAAAATAATTGGAATACCAAATACGAAAGACCAATTTTACAAGTTAGAAATTACATTTCAGGACTGAAGCAAATCCTGTTTAGTAGAAATAGCCAGCACAAGAACAACTACATTCTAGGCTTTTCTGTACTGAACTGCTATAGCCCTGGCCTGAACAGCCAACTGTTCAGGATAAAAAGAATAAAATTATCGTCTCCCTCTACTTTGTTATGATTAAATTCAAGGAGATATTTTAAGAATGTATTGCTACTTCGATTAAATTTGTGCTGGAAAGACAGAAGTTCTTTTATATGGATTACTTTAGTTTCCTTTGTTAATAAAATGCTACTGAAAGTTTTGTTCTGTATTCTGAATTACGTATCGTAAGAACATTGTTCTTCCTTTTTCCACCAGGAGAAAATAATGAACAAACATTATTCAATAGCAAACCATCCCCAGAGTATTTTGTACTAACTATATAAGAAAATAACTACAAAAAGTTCAAAAAATACCTCCTGCAGTCTTTCGTTTTCAGCCATGTATTTTCTGGCTGCTTCAGTAGCATCATTTACTTGAGCTTCCAGAGCTGCATGAGATGTCATCCGTTTTGCCAACTGAGTAAGAAGGGTAACAGTGCGTCTCAATACACTGGTGAGGAAACACAGTGAACAGCACAGTAATTCACAGCACAAATTAAAAACAAAACAACAGAACACCACCACAACAAATGCACACCAAACAAAACAACCCCTTTTCTCTCTCTCTGGATTAGACGTGGAACCAAAACCACAAGAGGATTGTTTAAGCACCTGAAGGGAAACATCCAGGCTCACTGACGGCAAATACTACTGAAATAAGAGACTGCAAAGATTTTCACCCATTAAAAATTTTATTTTTACCTGCTGCAGAACCTCCCTCCTCCCAAAACCCCATAGCCATTCAGGGGTTAGAGACTTGCTTGGTTCAAGGCTGAAATAGTCCTACATGACCTAACGTTTTAAATAGGGTGGAAGTCTGACTAAAAGACCCAAGCAACATGTTATGGTAATGAGTACAACACAAAAAAAAACCCCAACAACACACCACTTTACTGAAGGACTTACAAGAATAAAATTAGCAATGTGAGCATATTAATCTTCAAAGTACACTGTCAATACTGTAGAAATCAGAACGTGTGAATGTCAGCACTCATACGGCACCTCAAATCTAAGCTTTGCAAATACTTCCCCTTAGCGATTGCCTCTTTGCATCACTACTTCCAATACTCATCTTGGAGTCTTTCAAAGCTGTATGTTGCTGAATCAAGGAAAGGCCAAAACAACAATGAATTAAATTAATCCCTGTAATGTCACTACGCAGCTGCTCTTCAAAGAGATTTGAAAGTCCAAGTAATTTGCTCTTTCATAACTGGAAGCATTTTAATAGACCTTCTGACTTTCAAGGTAAGCCCTGCCACCCCCTGCTTTTTCATTGAAAGCTCATTTTCCTACTTTTTTTTGGTTTTAGAAAAGTTAAGGTCCCCAACTCAGTACTTTTCCAAGACTTGGCGTGTTTTACTATTGCTTATTAATTTACAGATGCAGCAGTCAGGTCTCAGTACAACATCATTACTAAAACAGAGTCACAGAATCTTGTAGGTTGAAAGGGGTTTCCAGAGGTCATCCTGTCCAAACTCCTGCTCAGAAACTTGTCTAGTTGAGTTCCCATCATCTCCAATGACGGGAGATTACATCGTCTTTCAGGGTCCCTGTTCCACTGTTTCATTGCTCTCGATAGTAGAAAAAGTACTTTTTACCAGAAGTCAGAATTGCCCAGGCTCCCGGCCTGGTGCCTCTTGTCACTCCTGTGTGGATACACTGAGAAGAGCTGGCTCCATCTTTTCTGATCTTGCCAGTAGCTGGCCATAGAAAGCAACAGAACGACTCCTTCAATGTCTCTTTTTCTAGCTGAAGCCAAGCTCCCTCATCCTCTCCTCGTAGGTCATGTGTTTCAGCCCCCCAACCTTCTTGGCACTCTGATGCAGAACTCCAGTATTTTGGGAAGTCAAAACTGGACACGGTCCTGCAGCACCACACATGCCAGACAGTGAGGGATAACCACTTCTCTTGATCCGCTGACTACACCCTTGCTATTACAGCTCAATACATGACTGCCTGCCTAGCAGGATCCCCAGGTTCTTTTCTGCAAAATTGCTTTCTACCCAGTCAGCCTGAATGCTGGATGTGGTTATCCACTCTTTTTCATTTGGTCCCTGGCCCCACTGAGCAGCAGGTCCATGTTTTCTTGACTTTCCTTTTGTTTTCAGCCTCTCTCATCCAGCACAGGGCAACAGACAGCCAGAAAACCACTGGCAGGCTCTCCACATCTCCCAAGACATTAAGTCAGATTAGCAGATGGGTGTCTCTGTCCCACCTAGAGGACAGTCTCTGGTAACTATGACCCTCCTCTTTCCTGTGCGGACAGTTGGTAGATGCTCAGCTAGCCCAAATGACCTCCTATCAGTGGAGGTACTTTCCTCACCTGTACCCAGTGCTCTACTATTGCCGAACCACAGATGGCAGAGCCACAGCTTTTGTTGTGTTGCCAGAAATGACAAGATTCCAGCCTCCCGCATCTTGGCAGTCTCCATCTACCATAGCTGTGGAATTCTCCTATTGGCTGATGTGCTAAAACAAATGAAAACTGACCTAAAGAATGAATCATGGGAATCCAAGTACCCACTTACACCTGCAAGTGGTCTCAACTTGGCTGGGTGATGGTAACAGCAGTGCAGGATGTGGCAACCCAAACAACACTTTTTTTCCCCTTCTCTGACAGACATTTTGCCTCCTTTAATGGATAAACAAAATAGGTCTGCTAAGAAAAGTCATTTGATCTGGGCAATATTGTAGGAGTTATTTCTTTCTTTTAGATCTTGCTGAAAGGCCAGTAGGCCAAAAAGCCTTAAGCAAACTCTTCAAGAACAGAGTTTTTATCCACAATAAGATCCGTAAAGGCCACCTGACAAGTTTACTTCCTTGAAAGCTGAGTGGGAGCAGGATCCTGGGGGACCAGCCTCCAACACTAGCATAGGACACAATCCAGCTATTCCTTTCCTGGAGCAGAGATCACAAACATATTTGTGCATATTGCCTTAACCTTTCTGAAGGAAGACAAAGAACACGATGCATTCCTATCACTATTGTGCAAGGCTGCAGTCACTTTTGTTTTCTCCAAAGTTTACCTGCTTAAGTTTTCTATAAATTTTTCCTTGATTCTTCTTTATGTACAGTGCTTCTCGGTGATCAGCTAAAATGGTCACACACCATGCCAAGGGGAAGAAGTTTGTCAGAAGGCTGTGATTCCAGGCACTGCCTTGTTCTGTGTTCCTCTTGCGTATCTAGGCAATGTCAAGCAGCTCACTGAAGGAATCCACAAGAGGGCCAGCATTCTTTGCCCAGTGTCACCATAAAAACGTACAAATAGGAAATCACCTGACCGACAGGTCTATTTCCATTCATTCATATCATCTGCGTCCAATTAGTTCGTGCATTCCTTGCTCAACTGATATCCGCAGTTTGTTGTGGCTACCATGAAGGCTCACAGGTAGCTTCAGCTGCTACTGCTGGGCAGTACAGAACTGTCTTTTCCAAAACCCTGTTTTATTAGCTGTATTTAAATATCCTGAAAGGGATACCACTCAAGATCGTGATAGCTTAACAGGCCAGTTGCCATAAAGTGTTTGAACTGGAATAATACCTGAATCTTTCCTCAGAAACTGGAACATTATCTTCAGACTCAAGCTTTGCTTCTTAACACATCAGGATGCAGTATCTTTTTGAAACACATCAGGATTATTTTAACAGTACTTCAGTTTTTGAGGTTTCTTCATTCCAGTTGTCCACATTAAAAACATTGGGCATAAGCTTAAGGAAGGAAATGAGTATTCCCTGAAGAAACTTCTTCTGCATAAGACCTGTTTTCTCAACAATTCAAATGTTTCTTTCCATGTGTTGCTCATATCCTTCCAACCTTCCAACATTTGTAAGATATTATCTTCTCTGATCTGTTTATTTTCATAGCCAATCTGCTCACACTGAATCCTTTAACCTCTTGAAATGGGCCTTCTGATTTTTTTTTACACTTGCATTACTTTGTGTGATAGTTCCTGTAACAAACGTACTATGTAGAAGTTAGAAAAATGTTATACTTACAGCCAAAGAAATAAGGAAAAACCTGAGAGATAGAGGTTTCTCTGCGATCGGAAGAGTTTCATCTGAATATGATCAAAGGCATTGGCATTGACATTTGCAGCCTTTTCATTCACATGCATGGATGAGTATTTCCTAACTTCTCTAATAGCATCTGGAAACAAAAACAGTTTGTTCTTATTCACATGTGTGGATATGCACATACGATAAACAAGACATGATACTAGAAACATGTATTTGGACTTCCTGCTCAGTAAGCAGGCACAGGACAGACAGTGACGTCCCTTATGTTATCCTTATATTTCAAAGACAGATCTTGATAAATCACTGAAGTGATATAATGCATTTCCAGAGGTATGGTAAACCACTGCCCCAAATATGCTTGAACATTCATTTCCAACACTTGCACCCAGTCACCAGGAATCAGGCTAAAGCAACACATCCTACAAATACCAGAGACCCTACAGACAGTGTCAAAAATACCACTCCCTGACAACTGAATTAAAATCCAGCCAGTGGACAAAAGGTAAAAAAACAGAAAGAGAAGGGAAAAAGAAGAGCTGCCTTCTGAAGTATTTGCTTCATATGGAATTTTTTAGATAAGCATGTATTTCAGTAATGACAGAAACATCTACTTTATGCTTGAATCATAGAGGGAAAAAATATTTCTGTAACACCCATCAAAAGCAAACTTTGCCCAAAAGTTTTCAAGAAGCGTAAATAACATCCACCAGTTGTCAATCTTAAGAAGTAGATCCTTCAGTAAATGGCTAAGGATAATAATAAAGACCATCTCGAATTAAAAAAAAAAGTTTATTTGCATTTCCAGTATTTTTTTTAATATTAGGAATATAGTATAGCAGCCTAGTCCGACTTTGTTTTATGTGCAGTGCATCTGTATGTTTCTCTCAGTAGACAATAAAACCAAGCATTTTTTCTTTGTATTTAAAGTCGTTTGGAATTAAATGGCATTTTCATTGTAAGGCACTGGAAACACTTCTCTCCTATCCATGGAGAACTGCTACTTCTATCACTGGAAGACAGGAGAACTGCTTCCATCACTGAAGTATGAGAGACGCTTACCACAAAAAGCACCCAGGACAGACATTAAATGAAACCAGCCAGGTGTACTGTTGTCATTCAAGCTCCAGTTTCACAAACTTTTTACTCCTACTTGATGGATCTGCTCATAACAAATGCAGCCAGCAGCTGCTATGTATCTGAGCTGAGCAAAAGTACTCAAACAGCCCAGTGCTTTGATACATTCTTCTGGTCTTCCATTGCAACAGCAACCAAGAGAAAGAGTGCCATCTACTGCACACTGAGGAGCTCAGCCAAGCCCTGGTACCAAACATTTCAGTTACTTGCGTTAAGAAAGTGAAACCAAGCAATAGCCTACACCAAGCTCCACTTTTCCTCCACATTCACCACTGCTACTATTGCATTTGGATTCCCATCAAGAATACGGTGTAAATCCCTTTCCTCTTCTGTTCTATTGCATAACTTTTACACAAATTAACTAATTTACATTAGGCTCGAGCTCTTTCAATTAATCTATTGCCATGAACCCCATATACCACATTTTTCCCCCATTTGTTAATAAATTATTTAACACTTACCAAGAAACAAGATGATCAGTAAAACTATTATTGTAAGGAATATCTTGTTCCAAAAAACTGCTATTTTGCTCCATAGAGGAATTGTAAAAATCTTCTGCCATCTGTAAAAGAGCATCGTGTTATTCAAAAATAAACATCGAAAGAAGAGCATAATAACTTCACAGAAGAGAGCATTGCTATTGATAGGAGACTTATGTAAGGTCTCTAAACAGCTGTTTTAATTGCAATATAATTTAGGTATGCTTTAATTTTTCCAATAATCCAACCTGTTTGTCTCTTTTTTGTTTCCTGTCAATACAGGAAAAGACAGTCGGTTCAACATGAAAACTTCTTGTATGATAGCAGGCGATCTCCAGATCTGTTTTATTTTAGCTTTTTACATTTTTTAGCATTACTCTGTGTTCAGTCCCGACTACAATAAACCCAGGGATGGGGTAAAGGCTGTATGTTAATAGATATTAGTTATTGTAAACTGAAACATTTTAATTAGAATAAATTACTTAGGTTTATAATATGGTGCAATTTATGCTGGTTGCCTAGTTTTAGTTGGCATTGAGTAGCTAGATTCACTGACGACTTTGGGCCACAACAACCTAGGGTTGAGCCTGAAATGTGTCTGAGAGTAAGAGTATGCCTGAAGAGTGGAAAGGGGCACTCATTGGATTTCTGGAGTCACCTGCTGCAAAGGGACTCTGGCCAGAGCCCTTACATACTCAGGTGGTGAGTGCTTGGGCAGCAGCTTCTCCTTTAACAAGTACAATTCCATTCATTTTTATTTCTACCCACTTACATACCACGTTACCAAGTCAAATAAAACCCCTCCACAAATTAAGATTGTCTCTACCATCCTTCTGCAGAAGGCTCATCTTTTACGTTGATGAGTCTGCATAATTTTATAGAGTATGAGGGCTGTTATTACATTCTAACTTGCAAATGAAAACAAAAGGACAAATCTCATGTTTATATTTTGTCCAGTGTTAAAATCTCTTTCAAGAGCTAAGGAAGCAACTTCAGAGGCCCAATGGTGATGAAGATTTTTTTTGTGTGTGTGTGTGTAAACAACCAATTGCCTATTCAATATTGCTGCCTGGAGGGCTCTGCAAGAATTCACACTTACAGTACAAATTAAGAACATCTGATGTGCTCAAATGAACTGAAACTCACAAGAGGCAACAACAGAGCAGCTACCTGTCCTTTGCTGCAGGTTACTGCAAAACTGAAGCGATCCCTAGTTATGCCATTAAGGATGTAACAGAGGCATGCCAGTCACTGTCTGATTATACCATGTAAAACTTCTAACTTTTGTTAAAAGTATTTACATTTTCCAGAAACTATTAAAATCTGTCCTTTAACAAAGCAGTTTCCAGCCTATTATGAACCTCATTTAAATCAGGCTGTAGCATCATCTCCAATGGTTCCTTCTGCTTCTGCACCAGCAAAAAATGAAAATATTTCAGTACTGTATGTGCACAAACCTCATTTAAATCTTTTAGTATACTCTGAGTTCTTAATAGTAAACAGTCATAGTCTCTATCAATCAAAAAGCTTACTTCAATTAAACCAAGCTGCAACTCAAACAAAGCCAATTTGCTGATTCTTTAAACAGGAGATTCTCCAAGTTTCATATTGATACCCACTTAAGTGGTGATTCTTTAAGGTATGACTTTAGATCAACTATACTGCTGAGTTATATATGCAGGCTAAAAATAAGATCTTTTTACTGCAGTCTTTTGGTATTATATTGCTTATTTTTCCTCAACAAGTATGAACATTCAGATTTATTACTGCTGCATTAACTTTTGGTGATAGAAGTAACATAAATATAATACTTTCAAATTATAATACTGGCCACCACTATAGATGTACTGCACTTGGCAGGACAGATCTGTTTTTTTGCGTACTTGCATTTTTATATTCCCAGTTTTGTTATTCGCCAGGACCTTAAACACTTGTTAGCAAATTTAAAAAGAAGATAATTATCCAAAAGATGTGCAGGTACAAAAGAGGCGCTCCACTGACTGGAGGCTGACAAGTGAGTACATAAAAACTTTAAAAAGCAGCAGTTTCATGTCTGCCTTGAATCACACATGCTGCACTTCTCTGACAGAACCAGCTCCCAGGCCTCCCAAGATACGCGAGACAGAACTGCTGCCCTCCAGTACTGTCACAGCAGCTAAACCCAGTCTTTAACCCCACAAGATTCCTGTGACAGTTTTGTTAACAAGATAATTGAGCATGTCAGATAAAGGATAATGCTATCCCACTCTTTCAGAAACCAGTGCTCAAAGGAATGGCTGAATGCTGCAAACCAAGGGCAAAGATCTATCTTCTGTATATAATTAAAAGCACTGTGTTTAATGTTTGAAATCATTTTGGTAATATTGCAGGTTATGAATTGCTTTCCAGTCACAAAGACTGGATTCAAGCCCTATTTATGTTGTAAGTGAAATATATTTCAACACTCTCAATGTACCATGCATGTGTCATCAGCCTGCAGAAATTCTTGCAGCTAGTTTCCTCACATAAGCCATTAATAATCTGATTATTAGAACTCCCATAATACTTCTCCCTTCTTACATACAATTACACTTTTGATTAGAAAACAACAGAAAATACAAGACCTCAATAATCTATGTTGAGATGCTGAACTCCTCACAAGCCAGTTTGGAAAAATCAGAAGTTGAATTAGATTTTAGAACAGTTTCAACTTCTGAAGTTGAGAAGACATGACTAATCATTGTTATCAGCTGTGGAGGATCCAACCATTTTCAAGACACTCACACAGGTTTAAGTAGTTGAATTTACTCTCCACAAAGCAGCTTTGTTCTAGATTTTGTTCTTTAAGATATTAAAGTATAAGCTGCATTCTTCATCCTATTTAAAGATGCAGAAATCAAACATATAACAGTTCTTACAAAACACCGAGACAGCCAGTTGCAGAGAAGCTATGGAATCACAGAATTGTCAGAGTTGGAAGGGACCTCTAGAGATCATCTAGTCCAGCCCCCCGCTGAAGCAGGATTGCCCAGAGCACATTACTTAGGACTGCATTCAAGGGGGTCTTAAAAATCTCCAGAGAAGGGGACTCCACACCCTCTCTGGGTAGCCTGTTCCAGGGCTCTGTCACACTTACCCTAAAGAAGCTTTTTCTCATATTTGAATGGAATTTCCTATGTTCTGGCCTGTGCCCATTGCCCCTCATCTTCTCACTGGGAACCACTGAAAAGAGTCCAGCTCCATCCTCCTACAACCCACCCTTCAGATACTTCTAAGCATTAGTAAGGTCTCCCCTCAGCCTTCTCTTTTCCAGGCTAAAGAGTCCCAGTTCTCTCAGCCTTTCCTCATAAGGAAGATGCTCCAATTCCTTAATCATCTTTGTTGCCCTACACTGGACTCCCTCCAGTAGCTCCCTGTCTCCCTTGAACTGGGGAGCCCGGAGAACTGAATAACTTTTACTTCCTATAAAAATAAATAAATAAAAATAACATTACCAAAAATAACACTACCAATGAAAATAGCATTACCAAATCTGAAGAGCTACTTAGAGGAAACAACCTTATGATAAAGCTGTAACCCAGGCCTCTGCATGCAAAATGAGTAGTTTTTCCCTTTCCCTTACTATGGAAATTCATTTTACAAGAATGAGTTATTTCTCGTAATATTTGTGTTCCATTCCATGTGTATTCTTATTTTGTCAACCTATGTATAAAGTTTAGAGAGGGCTTGACTTTGTTAGTCTTGAATCTTTTGCATCAGGCGTTGGGATTTTTTTTTTTAAAAAACCCCAACCAACCAACCAACCTATCACGCATTTCTTACAGCCCTTGGACGCACTGTACACCACGGTTACCCGAGTGTGAGCTGTCCCTCACCCTCCCTGCACCCCAAACCGCTGCCCAGCTGCCCCTCACAGCCCCAACAGCTCCCCAGAAGGGCTAGGGCGAGGTGCCGGGCCGCAGGGCCATGGGGCCCCTCCCGGGCCGCCCCACCTCTGGCCCGCATGAATCAGCAGCCTGCCTCCAGCCAACACAGAGCTCCTTACAAGAGACTTATGATCCTCGAAACTCCTGATGCTTCGGTCCCGGGCGGCATTCCTCCGGCTGAGCTCGCCGCTGGTTGCAGAGGCGGCAGAACTCGGCGTTTGTAAGAAGGAGAAAGTGAAATCAAGGCAAAGGGGCGGGAAGGCCGAGCCGGGGCTGCCCGGCACACCGGAGCCCTACCTCAGCGGGGAGATGAACGGCAGGCAGAGCACCAGGATGACTCCGATCTCGCCGTACAGAAAGGTGACCACAGCCGTCCACTGGAAAGTCATCGTCCCGGCGGGCCTGCGGAGGAAGGAGCGGCTCAGGCGGGCCCGGGCTGCCCGGCGCTGGGCCGCGGGGCTGGGGAGGGAAGTATCTCTAAGCCATTTCAGGGCGGCGCAGACGCCCCCCTGCACTGACCGCCCCTCCCCAGCCAGGGGCCGGGGATTTGGGGACCAGCACCCCCACCTCAGCCCCCCGTGAGCAAACTGTTGCCCC
>VXBW01007443.1:299645-473770 GCA_013400375.1 Thinocorus orbignyianus
CACGGGCGCCCGGCTGAGGCGGAGGGCGGCGCAGAGGCGGGGAGCGGGGCCTCGCCCGGCCGAGCGGGACGGGGCTGGGAGGGAGAGAACGATCCGGCCTCTCCCGCAGGCCGCCACACCGCCGGGAGCGGGACTGAGGCACTGCAGGGCGGGGAGCCGCGGCCCGGGGGCGGTGCGGGGGCGGCCGCCGGCCCAGCCGGGAAAGGTGCGGGCAGGCCCGAGGGGAGGGACCCGCAGGTCACACCCCAGGGCCCGGAGCCTCCCCGCCACCCCTCAGGGGCCTCTGGGCTTCTCCAGCGAGTGCTGAGGGGCTTGCGGGGGCGGGGAGGGGGACGGCTGGAAAGCCAGGTTTGATGGTAAGGCGTGAATTTACTGAGGAACCACACCTGTGTTGGAAAACGCAGGGATCTGCACGCTGAGAAAGGTTAAAAGTAGCGTCTTTTCCACAGTTAGGGAATAGCCGTCAGCATTTTGCTGCAGGATCTTGCAGGGATCGTCCCACTGCTCTGTGACTCGGTCAATGGGGGACTTCAGCCCTGCTCTGGTTAGTTTCTGAAGTTCAGTTAAAATACTCTGTGTGTCATACTAAGATCCTGTACATCTGTTTTCTTAAGGAATACAGGGCCAGTATTCATAAGACAGCACAAACAACAACCAAACAGTCTCAAAAGCTGTCAAACAGGCCTGTTTGGACCTCATGAATAAAACTATATTCCTTCAGAAAATCCTGTTCTATCCTGCCGTCCTGTGCACTGTTTTTTATCAGCATAGTGAGGCTCCCAGCACAGTATTTCCATACCTTGGTACCCACTTTCTCATTTCTTGACCATCTGTTTTGCCACCCTCCTCTGCCCCTGCATAAACCGCCCCTCTTCTCTTTTCCCTGCTGTTCCTCATTTTGCTGTATCTGCACCCACATCCAGTATTTCTGATACCCTTACTCAGGCAGTCTTGGCGCCTCACATGGTGTTACTGAGATACTGATAGGGTTATTGGGCACTCTTGGTCCTGCAAGTTTCTAGTTCCAAAATGACCTTCAAAACTACTCCCCCATTACTTGTGTGGTTCAGTTGTTCTTCACACAACCCCCTCCTAACAGCCAGTAAAATCCAGCCATCCCTCCCAGTGCTTCTTGCAGCTTTTGGCAGCTTCTCACCCTGTTGCATGTTGCATCCAGCCATTTGACGTATCATTGCCAGGAGTTTTCTGCACCCTGTTGATCAGTTGGCACAGGACAGGGTCCCCTCTGCAGCCCTAACAGACCCCGAAGTGCTGCTGGTGGAAAAGGTTACCTTGTCTAGCTGGGCATCACCAGCCCTCTTGACACAGCTACCTGCTTTTACAAATTCTGTCCCAATTAATTTCCACCAAAATGAGACAGATTAAATGCTGTGAATATTAGTTCTTTGTTACTCTAATCTATTTGAACTGAAACGGGGTAGGAAGTTCTTGCATAAGCGGTTTTAAGCAGAGCTGTTTGCAGCTGCTCACAATCTGAAATTGTTTACCCTTAAAATTTCCCAGGTCCGTGGCCTGGGGATGGAGCCAGGGTGCCAAACATTTTCCCAGCCGCTGCCAAGCTATGTCTGGATAAAAGGTTACATCCCAAATAATTGTTTATGCATAACAAATATTGGAGAGTGATAACAACCAGCCACTTCAGTCTACACAGTGGCAACAACCTGGGTTTTAAAAAATATTTCTAACATGTTTTCACAAATGCATTTAATCAGAAGCACAAACAAAACATAGCCTCTTAGTATGTCCTCGTTATTACATTTTAGCTATTGGCCTACAGCCATTATACTTTATTGAAGCTGATGAAATGTTATTAAAGACTTTCTCTCCTTTAATTCCAGAGCAGTTTCCATTTCTGATCTGCTCGCTCATCTCTTACTCACACTGCAGGCTGTCCTCCTGGTAGCCTCCTGCTGACAGGACTTTGCACATCCCTGCTGCCAAAGACCGAGTCTGCTATTTCACTTTGGGGGGTTCGTAAGATCTCAGCCAGATTGACTCTGCAGCACTTTCACTGCAGCTGCTGCATGTTCCCCACCAACCTGGAACGCGATCTGAGGGACAGAGAGAAGCCTCCTGCAAACATCTACGAGACCTCCCTTCTGCTGTTGGCTGCGCTCTACCACTCCTGGAAGGTATTCTAGCTCGTGGCAGAAGTCTGGGCTGTTGATCTAAGTTTGCTTATCCAAAAGTGAACCACAGTGTGATAAATATGATGCCATACAATAAATAAATGGTCGTCTGCTTCAGGAAAAAAAACCACAAACCTTAAAATGCTAGTTAAAAGAAATACCTTCCTCTCCCACCAGTAAGCATTCAGAAGTAGAAATGTGAAATGCCTGTGTATTACAAGCTGGTTAGAGAACGGAAGTCTGACTAATTCTCTGCTGAAAGAAAGGCAAAAAGAAAGTTCAAACCTGTTCCACTCTAATGTGGTTTGTATGACAACTGTCTCATCATCACATACTGCATTTGCCCAGCCATCAACCCAAGACAGAGAAAAGACCTAAGAAACAACTTAGCAGTCAGCAACAGAGAAAAGGAGATTGTACAGGCTGCGTGAGGGAACTGGGGTTACTGCAGCAGGGTGAAAGATGTAAAAAACATACAGGTATCACGAGAATATGTTATTGTTGTGCGGGGTGGCTCAACATAATGAGCTGGATCAGTTACAGGAGGCAAAGAACCTAAAATAGAAAACAAAGCTTTGTATCTTATGTTACTTGCAGAATAAGTTTTAAAAATTTGAAAATTACGAAGACTGAGTACCTGGGGATGTTACAGGTAACACATAGAATGAGGGAATGTATCTGGTAGCTTTAAACTGGAGAAGAGAATATTCCCATATTCAAATGGCTTATAATGAGAAACACGACCATATTCTAATAACTAACTCCCACCTTTAGCCATTTCTGTATCTCTGAACAGCAAGTACGGCTGTTCAGCTGTTTATTCTGTGTCAACACAGTGGTTTGTTCAGACACACACAGAATTCACAAAGGAAAAAAGCATACAAATTATTTCACCCTCAAAGAAGGATGATAAACTCTCATTGACTTTTATGATGCATAATTGGCCACATCAAGCAGTCCTTAATTACTCACGATATTAACAGCAGCCTAGCAACCTAGGTCTCGTACTTCAGGCAGAAATCTCTCTGATTGATCTCACACAGGCACAACAACTGCTGCATTCAAAATCTAAATAGGTCAAGGTATTTCAAGTCCTCTAAAATTCATTTTCCCCACTACTACAAAGAAAACCAACCTGAAAAACCCTTGCATTTTTGTTACTTGGTTATAATAAATTACTTTTTCTTCTATGCTCTTGTGGCTAATGGGACAGTTCACAGCAAATAACAGTTGCTTGCTGAATCATAAAAATCTTAAGAAAATGTTAACACAGTGGTTAGTGAATACTTTCAAGAATCCTTTTCTTCTACAATGCAGTTGTATAGTTTCACTTTTCAATTTTGATGCAGAAGGCTGCAGGTGCTTTCAGAACTGAGGAGAATTGAATGTTGCACTATAGCTGGATGACCTTAAGACTGGAAATTCAGCTGTACAAAATACAATGTCATGCAGTTGGGAAATAAAAACTTTTCCTGTAAAACTGGGAGGTCATAAATTACATGATGAATTTTAGTTCAGGAAAAGTGAGGCATTAGAAAGAGAAGTATTAACTGCAGAAGACATTGCTAGGGTTTCACCTGGAATACTAT
This sequence comes from Thinocorus orbignyianus, assembly GCA_013400375.1. Taxonomy (NCBI): domain Eukaryota; kingdom Metazoa; phylum Chordata; class Aves; order Ciconiiformes; family Thinocoridae; genus Thinocorus; species Thinocorus orbignyianus. The sequence goes on from VXBW01007443.1 coordinate 303,385, forward strand.
ACATAATTGTGCTCATCCAATGTTAGGAATTATCATTACAATCCAGAAGAGTGAAAAAAAGCAGTTGTCTGAAGGAATGGAGAACGTTTTGCACCAAAAAAGGTTGCAGAGATGGCCTCAATTATTTTCCATTTGTTAACACATCAGGTAGCTGACCATATCAGAAGAGTTACATAACTTTGCTTTCTTAAATAATGAACTAGACTTGATAGTCATGTCTTTCAAACTTTTGTTCATGTGCCTAAATCAGAACATACTCACTACGAAGAATGATCAAGTCTTTTATGCCATTGCATTAAAATAATTGTGAGAATTTAGACATCTAAAAAAATTGGGGAGTAGCACTGAAAGAAACCTCTCCTCCTCCAAGTTGTCAGAGTCTACAGTGTAATAAAAAAATTACAATCATATACAAACCCAAGTAATTTATTTAGAAAATGTAGAACTATTCACTTGCATATTTACAGAAGTATCAGAGTCAGAAAACTAAGCAATTTCTGGTAAGAATTTCTGTGTAAACATATAAAGAAAACAAATTATTTGATTACAAATAATTGTACTGCAGATTTGAGAAATTTCCCTTGCAGAACAAATGCAGCTGGTGAGTAATGTTATTATCTTATTCTAATTTTCACTATTTCCCTCCTATACAAAGACTCAAAGCCAAGTGGCTGTCATGCTTTGATAAGCAACGTGCCAGCAGGCAGAGAGGATTGCAAGAGCCCCACTGAGAGAATCTGTCAGCTTTTCTTTGACCTATAAAGTTCTGTTTGGGTAGGTGACAGGGATTTAATCTTTTATAGAATTATTATACATTAGATAAATAAAACTGAATTCAGTTAGATCGGACTTTCAAGTCTTGCATTTTAGATTCAGCTGTTTGTACTTATTTTAAACTCTCTTCTTCATTTTACGCTTCCCTCCTTTCTGTCGTTTGATTATTCCAGGTTTCTTTTACTATGTGAAGTGTGCAATTTTTATAAGTTGTAAGTAAGCTTAGAAAGTTTCAATCTGTAAAAGGAACATCTAATTTAAAAGAGGATACTATGCTGGGCTTCAAGGCCTCAGAGTCTTAATTTCAAAAAATCTACTCAAAGTACAGCTTATGTCAGTTAAAGCAAAAGCTTCTATAATTGCTCCCTGTGTTATTTTGGTCTGAAATTCTTGGTATATTTATGAGTAGTCCTTCTGATTTTAGGAGGTTTCACATAAGAAAGGTCTTAGTTTTGCAATCATATTGCTGTAACAAAGTGTCTGATGAAAAAATAAATTACTGCAGTCTTACAATAATCAATCCTCTGCGTAGTAGTGCATCATAAACAGAATTCCACATTTGTGGAATCTGGAATATTTTCTGGAGTGAAAAATGCTGACATAAAAATACTAAAAATATAAAGTATCACCATGATCATAATGTTATGCTGTGTTGACAATACCTATGCAATATATGGATGTGACTAATAGATAGGAACCCAATTAAAACTTGAACAGTGTATCAGCAATTGCAAACCAGAAGTTTACAGAGAACTAAAGTACTTTCAGTTATCACACACCATAATAATTATTCAGATAATCTAGTACTGCTGAGGTACTTGATAAAACATTAAAAACTTTTTTTTCTTGTTTTGAAGTTATGCGTTCCATCATGTACATTAAGTGGTGGTGAAAACACGTAAAAGGAGTTCCGTGCTCAAGAGCGATGTCAACCCAGTCCTGGATGCACTTCAAAGGCGTCTCTTCATACCCCGCAAACATAGCTGGATTTGCTAAGAGTCCTCTAGCTGCCATCACACCTGCAAATTGGAAATGAAAGCAGTAAGTTATATTATAATTTAAATTTTACGCTAAATCTTCCTATAGATTTTGTATAGCACCCCTTAGCACAACCACCCAAAACCTGCAGACAAGTCAGGGAAGAACAACAGGGATGAGTGTTACAGCTGTACCAGAGAAATCTGCTTAACAGTCCAAACCTCAGAGTACCCACGACACCTGTCAACTCATTCCACTTGATGACGTGTCCTTTCAGAAATTTTGAAATGAAACACAGGACACAGAAGCCTTTCTTCCCTACTCTTGAAACTGCAATTCAATAGCAGTTTGTTTTTATTTGCTACACACATACAAGCCTGCCTTTTTAACACAAAATTATGACTGAAAGATACAAGGATAGTAATATGATAAATTTAGTTATTTTTAGTGCAACTCATCTGATTCACTGACCTAAAATCCTCCTTCCAGTAAGAACTCAATGTCTCAATCTTATAAATCTCAGGGCTTTTCATCGGCAGTGCATCTGCAACTCTAACCTCAAGTTGTCAGGTAAACCCATACAAGTTCTACTGTATTTTTTCTGCAAGTAAGGGATTCTATTTTCCTGCACTGTCAACATATAATCTATCACACTGAGTTTCTTCTTAAAAAACAGGATGATCAAAAATTAAAAATTTATTTTGCTATTGTACATGACAGAAAAAGAGAAAAAAAAGATGCTTTATATTTTTGTTATTTAAGGCGGTCAGCTGGGCTATGAAAACATTCTTTTCTGTTATTTATTTCCCTCCTGCTTTGTATGTGTGGGGAAGGCACTGTAACAGAATGGCAGTTTGGTTCAACCAGTTTCTGTTGTTGCTTTTACATACCGACAGTGTCAAAAAGAAACCTGCCACATGAACTTTTCTTTATGATTCTATCTACTGTTCTCTGTCCTATTAGTCTCTAGCTGTAAGATCCAAAGTGTCGAGGTACAGATCACCTCTTCAAAACATACACTGAATTTCCATACTGTCTTGAAACCACAGACAGCTGCATGAATCTGTTCTGATTAAATAACTGCAGGGCAATCCTTTACTGCAAAATTTTACCACTGAAATGTAAGACAAGGTAAATACATACAGATGTGAGAATGCAATGTCTCACTGTGTCCTCGAAGCTATCTTAACTGTTAAGTATCTGCCTTAACAATATTTCCTTTTCTGCCACATTCTTACTGTAAGAAATGTGCTTCCATGTGCAGTAAGTAGAGATTTCCAAGTGGCAGGTTACAGTCCTTTAAATGATCAGCACCATAAAAAAGAAAGAACTCCACTGCTAAGCGATGAGATAGCATAATTAAGCAAAAAGCTTTTGTAATTTGCCTCAGACATCATTATTTGTGGCTTTGACTAGCAGTGCTCTAGTGTTCTGATTATTACAAGTGATTCTGAGTTTATAAGACATCTAAAAATCCTCTTTCATTTGTCTCCTCAAAGAGTAAAAGGCACTCAAATCATGTCCTACTTACAGCCAAAATAAATACTTTGAAATCTGATTTGTAAGTTTACTTAGAAAATAGAATATGTTTAATCTTACCATCTGCTCCTGTCAAGTGATGAACATTTTCAGCATCTTTTAAAGTTTTAATGTCTCCATTAGCCACAATAGGTATAGACATGCTTTGTTTAATTATTTTAATTGCATCATAATGAACAGGCTGATGTCTTTCTTCCACAGTTCTCCCGTGTACTGTAATCCATGAAACTCCAGTTGCTTCTGCTTTTTGGCACAGGTCAACTGTTCTTTTTAAGTCCTCATGGATCCTAAAATTCCAAAGAATGAAAACCTTAGATAGTAAGTCAACTGAACTATACAAAAAGCACACCTCCCTAAGGAGGAGTTACCGCAGATTTGTAAAACAATATAAATAAAGAAAATACTACTGTTGGAAGACAAAGAGGGTTGGGGTTTTTTTAAATAAAGACATATGACTTCAATGTATTGAAAACATTATTTATTTTAGCATTTCCCAATTGTATCTCACCTCCGAAATACACATGGTAAATTTTACAGAGATTGAGCAAGGGTGTCCAAAAAATTCTAAACTAATGATCGTTATTTTGCATATTTTGTGGAGGAAAAAAAACCCCAACCAAACAAAACTCCCAAAATGATTTATATTAGTTCCCATTTCCTGAAGGATCACAAATTGAACTGAAACTTAACTGACAAATATGCAAAAGCCATGTGGGATATGGATAAATAGCAGATGAAGTGGTACAGAACAATGCAAAGCAACAGTTTATGGAAATTTAGGAAGCGAAGAAGGGAATCAGCTGTGGGGACCAATTCCCAGCTTTGTTACCCTTCCCTTTATAGCCAACAGCAACTCTGGCTCTGGCCTCCAACAGCTCACAAAGAAAATCTGGTGACAATACAGATTATGTATTGCTTTTCTTTTATGGAACCCCAGACCTTCTAACTTGTACTCTCATGTCATTTGTATTGCAAGAGAACTCCAGCATCCAGCATGTTCTGTTGGAAAGCAGCCCATGGCTGCGCTGGTTTTACTGTCTAAGTTTTGGATTAGTTGCCCCAGATATTCTTTCACCATGTGACGTCTAAAAATCTCAGCAGTCTTCACATGTAAGGAAATTAATATAATGTGTAGTATTACATTAAGAGAATTACATATATTCAAGTATAGTGTAACTATTGCACTAACATGTTTCTTAAAAAAAAAGGATTCTTCCACGTACCACAAACAGCACTGAAGTTAGACCTACCTTATTTTAATAGATACTGAAAATCTAGGGTTGTCAATCTGATTCCGTACATGTCGCACCATGTCTTGAATGAGCTCTGGTTTATTTATTAAGCAAGCACCATAACCTTCTGCCATTGCCCATCTTTAAAAATAAAATAAAAAAAGTTTGTATTCTACATTTGAAAAAATGCAGATCAAATTCAATCGAATACATCAGTTTCTTTCTTTATGACCTTCAGAATGTGCGGTTGAGTAAACAAAGATAGTACCAGCTGTAGGTCAATGACTCATCTGCAGTTTGACACAGACTTTAGATCCTGGTTTAGTCTCCATTGAACTGTTAGAACTTTGGACAAGTCTTTGGACAATCTCTTCAGTTTTCTGTCCACAAAATGGACTCACAAGGAAGATAAATTAACACTTAATCAATGATGGTTTTGATCATACATAAAATATGGAGACTGATGTTTTCCCTTCCATTGGATCATGGGTTTCTTCAAAACAGAAAATGACTTTGGATTGAAAAAGGAAGATTTTTGAAGTGCAAGTGAAGACAAGACTTCAGTAATACTCTGTTTTCCCTCAACTGCAAAACACTTAATTTTGACTGGCAGGAAATAACCTTTGCTTCCATTTAGCAGCAGGAACGTTTTTTCTTGAACAATCTTTCTTATAAAGGCAGATCAAGTGCACAAAGTTTGATTATTTTGAAACCAGCTTCCACAAGTATCAAAGGATTCAAATGAAGTATATTTTTTTTGGCCTAAAAGGAACTTACAGTTTGGCATACTTAACTGTAGTTAGGTTAGAAAAAAAATACACATCCATTCCAAAGTCTCAGGTCTCTCCAGAAAAGTTATCTCAAATACTGTACTTTTAAGTCAAGACATCCTAATTAGAATAGACAAATTAAGTATCTGCACTGTAGTATTATATTTTATGTTCCTACATTTATTTTTGAGATCTTCACTTAGGAGAAGACTGCCTGACAAGCATGTAATAAATGGTTCTCAAATGAACCGGTTAGCAAGAATCTTCATTTGTGCATTACTACTGTTTCACTGTCAAGACAAAATCTTTATCAATTAAAGTGAGAAGTAGATCACTAATTCACTGTACTTATAAACCTAATAAAAGATGGAATAAATTATTTCCAGCACTTCCTGAATAATATAATCTGTATAATCGTATTTTAGAGACTATCCTTCACTTGCAGAAGTCTGAGACATGAGAGACTTGCCTTGTTATTTTGGGAATTGCCACATCATTTCTCAAAACAGTCTCCGAATTACTTGCAGCAAGCTCTTTTTGGTAATGCATATTTAACAGCTGTTGATAAGGGATGGACACTTCACTTATGAGCCAAAACTCAATATCTCAGAAATGAAAAAGGGCAAATTGGCAAATACACCTGGTTCTCCCCGTCTCACCATTGTGACAGGCATCTCAGAACACTCAAAACAGTGCCTTGCCACACAGACAAGCTAAGAAGGCATTTCTCTCTGTAAGTCTATTTTTAAGCTAAGAGAGAAATTACTATGAAAATGAAGACCAGCATTCTTTATTCTCAACTTATTTCATCATGTTAACCCAGCTTTTTCAAAACTTTACCTCTGAGGACAGCCACAGTTTAGGTCTATTCCATCTGCAAAGGGACAGACGATACGGGCAGCATCACACAAAATCTGTGCTTCTTTAGCAGCAAACTGAACAATCAATGGATGATCACCTACTCCAATGAAAATATATTTAGAGATTAAAAAAAAGAACAACACACCACCAAACAAACAAAAAAAGAAATTACAAATTTTGAATGTTTTTCATATATTGAAAAGCTGTCTGGCCATGGTTCTGGGCAACTGGCTCTAGGTGGCCCGGCTTGGGTAGGGGAACTGGATAACATGACCTGCCAAGGTCCTTCCAAACTCAACTATTTCGTCATTCTGCAAGCCCTAGATCACAAATAAAGGTAGCTCACCAGTGGTTACGAAATATCTATCAAGAGAGGTAGGAATTAGACTGTGTCCTAGATGGTTGCTGGTTCAACAGGTATTTTTTCCGACTGAAATCGGTCAGATGCTTATCTTTCACAAAGATGATATATGAAACTAAGTATTATATGTTTTTCAGCAGCCTTCATGCTTCCCCTGCGAGCCTGCCCCTTCTTGCCTGCATGCTTCCCCTTTGCTGTGCTGACACGGCTGGCTGTCTTGCCAGAGGGGAAACTTGCTTACTGAACCAACCCTTCAGAAAGCCTTGCCCTTCCTTATTCCCAGCCCATCCTTTTCCTCTTCTGTGCCAACATTGTCGTTTTTTATCCAAAGTGCAACATGCAGAGTTGGAATGAGAACACACAGGCAGAAGCAGCTTTACAGCTTTGCCTCAAGTGGGAAACCAAAGTGTCAGTGCTCCTCAACTTGGGTCTGCTGAACTACTTGTCATTTACTAAGCCCCTGCAGAGAGCCAGATGGTTGTTTGGAACGTGCCCTCCTCTTTTACAGCTACTGCATTACATTCAAGGCATCTAAAAATAACTCAAACAGTCTTAGCACTCACTTAGCATATAAGCAATTGCTGCAGTTAAGAAGGAAGACACGATCCAATAAATGCACAAAGCAAGTGCACTTATGGCATTGAAAAGACCGCAAGTACTTCTGAAGATTTTCCTATTTTAATGGAAAATAAGTAGTTCTTGAGGTAGTGGAGCTTAAGTCAGAAAGAGCAGCAGTACCAATCTCAATCAGTACCCTCTGAGACACCACTAGAAGCCACCTAAAAATCCAGCGGGCAAAAAAAATCCCTTGCATATTTAACAGTGTCCATTTAAGACAGTGCTCTAGCTGAAGAGATTTACATTGTTACAGCTAATATTTTGGAATAATTCCATGCTCCTAGTTTTTTCATTAAGCATTAGTAAAAATATTGAGTCTAGCTATATTAAATTTTCTAGCAGCCACAAAGAACATCTGCCTCTATTTGAGAAATAAACAATGAAGAAATATCAACGCTGAAGAAAAAGGAAAACAGAAATTGCAATTGTAGGCTCCAAACCTACTCCACTAATTAGAAGACAAAGCCCCCCAATAGCCAGGAAGTTAAACATAAAACCACAGTAAAATTTCACAACCTTTTGTGGAGCTACTTGTTAAAAGCATAAATGCTAATAATGTAAATACGATAATCTTGGCAAAGCTGCCTAAGGCAGAATGTTTAGAGGCCCACAAAATTAAGGCCAACCTGAAAAAGGTGAATAGGGAAAATATATTGCTTACAACACTACAGCATTTCATTTTATATCCCTTGTTATCAAGCAGCAAAGTTACAGCATAAAAGACAAGTTCCTCTTTCCCTGCCCATGCACGCCTGACAATACATATCTGACAAGGACATTGTGTCGATCAGAACTGTAAGTAAATTCAAAGGGGGCAAACTGATGGTTCTGTGGAGTTTTGAGCTATACATATTGTCAGTTACATTTTTATTTATTTTTACACACAAAGAATCACTTGTGCTTTTTTAAAATTGAACTCTACTAGTAAGAAAGTCTACCTGTACCTGGGAAAGTTTTGGAAGATTGGTGAGGAGAACTGTAAACATTCTCAAGTGAATTGCACATAGGGTGCTGGAAAACAGATATATCACGGTAATTATTGTTTAGTCTTACGTGCTTGACAAGCATTACATCCACACTTAGATAACACAGGCCTGTGATGGCCTCGGGGGCGCCCTATCAAACATGCTGGACATTCCTGCCCTGCTGTTCAAAAAGATCAAAGCACAGTGAAAAACTATGCCTGATTGAACCCTTGTAATACAGGCAAGAACAGTAAGTTTGAGCTCTCACTCTCTCACTAATAAGGACTCTCTGGCTCTGCAGTGCCTGTGTCCCCTGCTTGTGTGCTGCTTTGGAGGTATCAAGATTAAATTTGTTGTTGGCCTGTCATCTGTGGTTTCGTGGTTGTTTCTGTGTCCTGCCTGTGTCGGCACACACAGTGACTTTTCTCTGTAAAATGCCCCATAGTGAACAGCCAGTGCTAAAATAACGAAATACACTATTGTTGCATATACTTATGAAACCAACTATTCAGTGATCTCAACAGATTGAAACATCACACTTCATAGATCCCACACGCCAATCCTACTGGTGTGTTAGCAATGCTCTCTTCCTTCCTCCAGCTGCGGCCTATGCTTGCATGTTCCTTGTTACACTCACTTCTTGCCAGCAGACTTGTATTGTCATTGTCACCTCTTCCTACATATTTCATCCCGCTTTTCTCTTTTGCTTTACAGCCAGGACTCTGTACAACTCCGTGTACTCTTCCTTTTTGGATGTGTTCTGGGTAAGCTTCTGTACCATGCCTGAAGCCTTGCGTCTCCTCATCAACCCCAGCCAGGCTTCAACTTCCTGTTCTCTTCTTGCTCCTTTTCATCACCCTTTCAATGCCTCAGAGTCCACCAACAGTCCCTTCCACTTTCCACTCCAGCTAATTTGAAACCCTGCTTCTATTATCAATCCTTGATTCCACTGTATCAGTGTTTGGTCTATTCGCCTTTAGCAACTCTGATTTTTGTTAAGAGACCAAAAAACTTTTCCCAGTGAGGAGTTAAATGTTTGTTTTTGAAACATACAAGAAACAGCAGTTCCTGGGAAAAGGATCTTGTTACCATCTCATACTGTGTCTAGCTAAGATGGATTTAATTTTAAAATTTATTTTAAGTTCATTTATAGCAGCCTGCATGGTGCTCTGTTTCAGATTTTGTGACTAAAACAATGTTGATAATGCACCGGTGTTTTGGCTATTGCAGCACAGTACTCACAAAGTATCAAAATTTTGTTTTTCTCACTCTGCCTCCTCCTGCCCCCAAAATAGACTGGGATGAGGCAAGAACTTAAGAGGTGGACACAGCTGTGACAGCTGACCCTGGCCCAAGGAATATTCCATACTGTGTAACATCAAGCTCAGCAGCAAAACTGGAGCAGTACAGGAAGAAGAAAGTGAGTTGAGACATGGAAATTGTGTTCCATGGTGGCCATTGCTTGGAGAGTGGCTGGGCATTGGTCTGCTGGTGTGAGGCGGGAAGTGACTGCCTCTGCATCACCTGGTTTATTCTCCTTCTTTCCTTCACTTATTATTCTGTCATCTTGACCCATGAGTTTTTATTGCTTTTGCTCTTCCCGTTCTCTCTCTGTGCAGCTGTGGGGATGGAATATGAATGAATGAGCAGTTGTGTGGGGACATACCCGTTGGCCAGCTATGTGCGGTTAACCCACCACACATTTGATCAGTCTGGGGGCCCTGATTTCAGGTGGGGACAAGGTTTGCCAGTATTGCATTTGACACACTATCACTGGAATGTGCTTGTTCTCACCTGGATTACTATGGTTAGCAATCAATCAGATACGGTATACTAAAATTATTAACAGATGTCAAGTTGTGTGACAGACTTCGTTCACTTGGCCAATTTGGTTTATCACCAAATAAAATGTTCTGACAAGGCAACAGTTTCTTGAAAAAAAATACCTTTGTTTGTTGTGAATTCGCTGTCTCTAGCTTTTGCAGATCTCACAAAATCAGCTGCCACTATCATTGGAGTGTAACACAAATCGCAACTGTATTTCCTAACCAAGGTTCTGAAAGCCAGCCTGCAGACACATGAAAATGAAGAGATAAATATCAAAGACATTTTTCTAGCTGTTTTAAAACGCTGTTCTGACATGCACTACTGTGATGTCCAAGTTTAATCATCAGATAAAACATGTCTTGCTGTCTATCACCATCTTAAATAATTAAAGGAAAAAAAAAATCTTCCCTATTCTTACAGTCAGGATAAACTTCCTCATAAAAAATACATATAGTTGACGTGACAGTTACTTACTTTGAATAGCGGACCATAGGGGCACATATTTTTACAACCTGTCCAGAATGGAACAAATCCATGGGATCTTTTAGCTGGCATTGTTTAGTTTCTACAATGTCTCCAATCATGTATAATTAACAATTCTTTCACCATCTGGAAAAAACAAGCGGTGTTTGTAATATAAGTCGTTCAGCTTTTTCTCATACACCAGCCATCAAAGCTGGACCTACCTTTTGGTAAAGCATCCTGCTGTAAGTCATAGAATCATAGAATGGTTAGGATTGGAAGGGACCTTAAAGATCATCAAGTTCCAACCCCCCTGCCATGGGCAGGGACACCTCNGAACAGTCTAGATTGGAAGAGTCCTTTCAGATCGAGTCCAACTATCAATCTGTCACTAAAATGTGTCCCTAAAAGCCATGTCTACCCATCTTTTAAATAAGTCTGGGGATGGCAATTCCATCACTTCCCTAAGAAGCCTGTTCCAGTGTTTGACTACCCTTTCGAAGAATTTTCTTCTAATATCCCATCTAAACCTCCCCAGCACAACTTGAGGCCAATTCCTCTTGTCCTGTGTCCTGTGACTTGGGAGAAGAGACCGAACCCTGACTCGCAGTGTCCGGAACAAGCCTTTAGCCACCACCAGCTGTGAACACTGACCACGTGTAACACCAGCCCTTGTCTTTTCACTCCCGAGAGCACAGGCCGCTCTAGGATGGAAGGCCGCTCTGGGCGCGGAGGCCGGACGCGGGGCTGAGGGTCCTGCGCTGCCCCACAGGCCTCACACAGGACGGGCGACACCCGCCCCCGCTCCATCCTCGCCCCGCCGCCCCTTCTCCNGGCAGCGGCTGGCTGCGTCCCCCGCCGGTGGCACCGCTTCGGGGTCCCGTCGGGGGGCGACCCTGGGGAGACGGAGGGCCCTCCCCTGAGGGCTGGGCGGGCAGGGCCCGGGGAGAGGCGGCGGCGCTCGGGGACGGGGCGAGGAGGGCGGCGAACCCCCCGGCGGCGCTGTCAAGTCGCGGAAAGTTTGAGCACCGGAGGAGGGATGGGGGAAAAGGGACGGCCGGCGGCGGGGAGCGGCCCTTCCCCGGGGAGGAGACCTCCCCCTGCGGCAGGAGGGGCTTCCTGGCCCGGCCCGGCTCGGTCCTGTCCTGCGGCCGCTCTCTCCTGAAGGAAAAAACCCCAAACTGTGGGCTGAAAGGAGGGGCGAAGGTACTATGAGTATGCGCCGTCTGGGTCTTTCGTGAGCCCAAATCCTCTTTGCGGTGTCATTAATTTAGTAGTTTATAAACCAGTCGCGTTGTAAGAGTCCGGTGCGACTTCATGAAGGTGTGTCTCCTGCTCTGAAGGTGAGGTGTGTGTCTGGTTGTGGGTACAGCCACCACAGCTTCGCTCTCCTGACACGGTGCAGTTTGAAGAAGATTTTGATACTTTTGAATGTGTCCTACCCAAGGAAAGGCTAAAGGAATGTGTGTCTTTTTCATCGTTTATAATCCCTCCCCTCTTGATTGTGGTCTCAAATCAGCATCTTGTTTGTATTATGTGACACAGAAACTGAAGGTCTGTACGCTTTAGGTCCATCAATATTATTTAACTGGTTTGAGGTACGAAGGTAAAACCTAAATCTTTTTCAGAATGTTATGCTGACTTCTTCAGAGAAGACTTTGATGTGAAAGCTTATACTTCCCAGTCTATCCATCAGGCTGTGATCGCTGAACAGCTGGCAAAACTTGCCCAAGGTATTAGTCAGTTGGATAAGGAGCTTCATTTACAAGTAAGTTTAAAGCATACCTGTTATTCTGGAGTGGCTGATAAACTAGTCAAAAGCTAAATAATGTTATGATCTTATTGCTTCTGAACTTGCCCAGTGCACTCAGCGAGCAGTAACTAAAGGTAGAATCTGCAACAAAAGTAGTAGTGAGTCTGATACTTAATTCAGTCAAACCCACCCTTAATACTCCTACCAAGAAGCCATTTACTGCTTTGTTTTCAGTTTCTGCAGCCAATCTCTGTATACATGGAGGTTCCACTCTTCCTTGCAAGGATGTTCGCTGACTCTTTCCCAAGGATCTTGTCAGCTATCAGAAACACTGGCCTGTATTTGGGGGTGATAACTGTGAAAAGATAGAGAATGATTTTACTTGCGGCCTTTAGTAGCCTTGGCTCTAAGGCTTACCTTTAGCTGAGCAAATTTCACCTGTGTTAACGCATCTCCACACCTTCAGAAAGGCTTTTGAGTTTGGATGGTAGAAGACTTTTTGTTAAAATCTACGTGGACACTGCAAATCCACAGTGGACCCATCAATGAGAACATGCTAAGTTTGTGTGTAATTTCAAAACTTGCTTCCTCCCTCTGTCCCTGTTGGTAAGTTCCTCAGAGGCTGGTTTCTAAATGTCACAAATAGAAAATATTAAAAATGTGAAGACACATTATTACTGTATGATTGATAAGCTTACATTTACAGTTATTACATATGAAGGTGTATTGAAATATGATTGCTGTGCTGGCTTTAATTTAATTAGTTAAGCTAGAGAGTCAGCTGCAGTTGCTAAACCTCTTCTTGTTCTGAGCTTGGCACTTCTGTGAATTGAAATGTGTTCTTGAAAACCCTTTCATCTTTAAGGTGTGGCTGCTTTTTCCTGTGTCTGCCTAATGTAATGACGATGAGACTTTAATGCCCAATGTAGGAACAATGATGATATATTAATAAATTCCTTTCAGGCACACATTTCCATTTCTCTGTTCTATCTTTTTAAAGGTTGTTGCAAGACATGAAGACCTATTGGCCCAAGCAACTGGAATTGAATCCCTGGAAGGTAAATACCATTCTATTGTGATTGCTACTTCTTACAATGGAGGAAGTACTTTTTATATCTGTGCAGGGAATGTCATTCACTGCCGCTTTGGCCCCTGATGTTAAGGCTACAGATCTTACTTCTGAGGAGTAACATGTGGCAGCTTTTTTTTGTGTCAGCAGATGGAGCTCCAGGGAGAAGATTTGGCTGATACTTCTCTGGAGTAACTGCTTCGTAGGAAAACTATTTTGATAATCAGTTCTGAGCAACTTTAGCAATCAAGATTTTTGACCTTTTAATATATTTTTCCAAGTAATTCTGGTTTTTTTGCAACATTCGCTGCCATGTGTACCAAGTTTATGCATGTGTTAATGTAGTTTGCAAATCTTAACCGAAGAGGCTTTAACACATAATCTTAACTGCACTGAGATTTTTTTTTTTCCTAGCAAGAGGCTGCTAAGTTAAATACATACCTTCGTGTTATTCTACTGTTTGGGATCTGGATTTTAACATAAACCACTGACTTTCAAAGGCCTTGCTTAGGAGCCATTGAATCTGTATAGAAAAATGCTTGCACTATATTGTTCTTGTGCCAGGAGCTCGTTAGATCCGCCATTCTGCTCTTTGTCACTTGCTGGGGGCTTCACATGGTTTGGGGATTTGTTGCACAGAAAGATATTTACCCCTGTAGCGTGCTAAATTGCATAGACAACGGGATCCAAGCTTATACCCTTTTCACCTTCTATTTTGTAACTTGCTAAGTAGTTTATCGTTGTTCCTTCTTCTGCTTCCAGGTTTGGGCATAACCAGAGAGTTTATGGTTACTGACAGTTACAGTCTCTCCATAGTCTTTGGAACTTGTTGGATACAGTATGCAAATGTTAGCATTTGCATATAGCTATACAAATAAAGAAATGCCTGTTTAATATAGCAATGGTAGCTCCTGAATAGTTTTTAAAACAGTTGGAAAATTAAGCATAGGAAGACTGCAATCTGTCTTCATAGACCAAATAAAAAGTAGATAAAAATTTTTGTAGTCAATCTTGTGATTGATAAATACCTCCCAGTGATGATCTTCAGTAGTTTGTGCTTAAACTTGTTGAAATGTCACTGTTTAGTTAGGGTTATGTTCCTTAAGAGGCCTTTTTTGTGTGTGAAGGAAGAAGCAGCATGCAGAGGTTCTAATCCTGAGAAGTATTTAATACTTGAGACATCGAAAGTCTGTGCACACAAAGATGATGACGTTTTGCAAAACTTTCTTATCTCTGCCCTGTTTGTGCTACACGTGATATTTGGTCACTTTAGAGAAACACTGAGTTGAGGCTCATAAGTAAAGATCTATGTCAAGAGAAATTTTAATGATGAAATTAAAAACATATAACTCTCGGTATGCTTGTCAAGAAAGTTAGCAAGTGAAGATTATGGAACTGGTTCACAGCACAAGCAATCATTTGGATGCCTGCAAGTGATTTTCATTAAATGTTTCAAATTAGCATACCCAGCTTGAGGAGTCCTTTATTTTTTAGGTCTGTGCACTTTTTTAATGGTACAGTGGTCTGGTTATACATACTCTTTTCTGTCTATAGGTTGCTCAATAGATATCTGGAGATACCTGTTAGCTTAAGATAAGCTAAATAGTATCTTCCCATGTCTTAGACAGCAGAAGGAGAAGATAGATTGTCTTTTCACCCGTCTCAGTTCTGCCTTCTGGCAAGGAACTGTTATATGCTGTACAGCAATGTCACAGTCAGATGCAGCAATGTCATGCTACTGCCCCTCTCCCATGATTGCAATGTAGAGTGGAAAATTCAGCCTATTTTGACAACTTTTCACTGTATCTCATATCTTCATCCTCTGATGTGTGAGAATTGCATGCTTACCATTCCATGTGTAAATGTCAGAGAACTCCTGAGTCTGTCACTAAGCCAAGTTAATAATTCTGAAATATGGAGAAGATAGGAGTTGGCATAGTTATTCAAAATACGTGAGATACAGTCCCAAGGACAGGACAAGCTGAATGAAACTATTAGCAGGAGTTATGTTTATTTTCCATCTTACTGTATCATATTGCAATTTTACCCAGTTTAAAGATGACATGCCTGTAAACAGGTCTTTACAAAACTGTAGTATGTTTGAGAATGCTAACAATAACTGCAACAAAAATAATTTCATTGGCCTGGGTTTGCATAACTTAATTAAATTCTCAGCAGGCTGATTCCATATTGCAAAAATGACTGCTACCCTTGACTACTTTGTTTGCAATTTAACAAGAAGAGAAGCAGCATGCTTGTAGGCTTTCTTTGTGCTGCTTTGCCAAACTAATCGGGAGCAGACATGATTAGGGTAGTTTGCTCTGCTTGTAATCTAAATTAGATGACCTCACAATGACATTGATGCATTCCTTTTTGCTAAACATGCTTATGCACAAGAAGAAAACCTCGAAATAGAGTTGGGTATCTTCTAAGTCTTGTCTGTTGCTGTTTCTGAACTGCCTAGTCACTAAGTTAAATAAATAAAATAGGTTCTGCTGTTTCTGTATATCATGTTCAGGGGTTTGTAGCATACCTTTGATCAGCAGTCCTGATTGTCATTCTCTTAGAAAGCAACATGCTCCAAATATTATTTGAAACCTAGCATATAATGAATTTCAAAGTGGTATTTCTTCTGTAGGCTTGTGTTGTCTACCTGTGTTTTCCGTAACATTCAGTAAGTGCCCTGTTACCTGCTCAATTAATTGCCAAACATGCTGTGTTTTGTTCATTTCAGTCTGACTGCTTTCTTGTGAAGGAGGAAACTGGGGTATTTTTTTATGCTAAAGTAGTCTGCAGTAGTTACTATGATTTGAAGAGATTTTTCTGTAATTGACAAGTGTTTCATGCAAAAAATCTCCTTGATTTTGCAGGTGTCCTCCAAATGATGCAGACTAGAATCGGTGCTTTACAAAGTACTGTTGATCGGTATGTCATTCAGTATGCAATTGGAGAGTATAAATTCTCAATTGTTCTATCATGGTGTTTATTAATACTGCTATAAATAAATTTCTCTTCTTATTTTTAGAATTAGAGTCAAAATTGTTGACCCCTACAACAAAATAGTGTCTCGCACAGCTCAGCTAGCAAAACTTCAAGTAAGTTGTGTTAAAAATGTTTTTTTAAAAAATATTTTTCAATATTTCTGAATGAAAATTTCACTTTCTCAATGAAATTCAGTATTGTGTGTATTTTCATGAGCTACTCTGAAGTGCTTTGTATTGCTAAGTATGAAACTGACCTTTGCACTAGTTAAGTGAGTTTTTGTGGAGACAGGGAGAAGAAAAGGTTATCTGAGTACAGATTAATTACATTCTCATTACTATTTGTGTAATTATGGTGCCATTGTGTAGAAGATGCTTTTCTCTAAGTCAATGAATGCTTGACTGCAGTTTAGTGAAAAGATTGGGAATTAATTCTTTCAAAATAGTCAAGATGCAACTTATGGAGCCAGTTGTGGTTCTGGAGTTTTATAAGCCCGGGTACATAGTTGTCCCTGTTTTTTAAATGTAAATGAGGTCTACTAGAGAATGTAGATCTCTGTTAGAGGATCGTAGTGGGAGAGAGCTTATCTCAACGATGCTAAGCATCAAACACTTTCAACTGTTACAAAATTAACAATGGAAACTATTCCATAGATCTTCAGTCATGTAGCTGCATTCTAGTATGTTTATGGTTTAAAAATCAACACAACTCCAAATCTGTAAGTGTTTAATGAGTTACTGTTTAAACTATTTGTCTTTATAAGTTTACCTTAGCTTTACAAAACTAGGAACTTACGTTTTAGTGGTTGAAATTTGAGCTGTGACTACACACTCAGGTGGATTGCCACCTGTGGGTGACTACTGTTGTATAGCAGAATGGATGAAGCTGCAAACTGTCATGCAGTTTCTAGTCTAGGGGCTGGTGGAGCAGCTGCACTCATCTCTCAGCTGAACTTCTCTTATTTTCTACGTTACTTTCAGTAGCAGTGAAGTTCAGCAGGGAGCTCTTAACACTCTGTTCAGCCAGTTTGTCCAGCTGCTTTTCCTGTTCTTTTCAACTCCAGCTGTTAGTTTTTGAACTGGGCAAAACTTCTGTGACTTCCACGTGGCAGGTTAGGTGCCGATAATTTTTGTTCTCTGATGTGTGTTGCAGCTGTGGAAAGGGCTGTGAGAATTTGTGGCTAAAGATGAAGATCAGTTCTGCTTGACCTCACAGAAAGTCAAACTGCAGAAATGACTCCCTGAACTTAGGAAATGTTTCTTGGGTGCTCTTTGCTTCCTCTTTGCTGTAGCAGGGTTACATGGATTTTCCTGCAGCATGACTGTGGCATGTATCCAGGGTCAGCATTACTCAGCCTATGCCAGGGAATTTGTAAGATCTGGCTTTTCTTGGCTGTATGTCAGAAAAAAGGCATGCAGGGTAAAGGGAGCCTGCTAGGCTACCCTTCCTAGCATCCAAATCCACTTCCTTACCTTATGGCATGAATTTCCTCCCAAATGCAAGACTTGTGGCATGGGCTGCTTTCAAACTTGCTGATTTTATCATTTGATGTGCAACTGGTAGAGTAAGTACACAAAGGTAGATGACTGATAGAAGAGCTTGCGCCCTGTCGAAATCTGTAGGGTTGGCAGATATGTTTTGCTGAACTGTGCGGTGTTTAAGGGCCTCTTGTACTCGTGATGGTATTATTTTAGTGCTTCTCCATTGATTGCTGTGGGACTGATCACAAACTGAAGGAATATTTGGCTTGCATAAAGCTGGATTTTGCCATCCTTAATTGTTTTTAATACAGTCTGTTTTTTTCCATAAACATTCTCACTGCAAATTTATTGTCAAACTTCAAATCTAGTCCTGAATACTAAATCTCTGCTGTGTACTTATGTATATTATTGCTTGCTTGGCTCTTGGAACTTCATGGCATCCCAAGGGAGCAGCAGATGCACAGGGCTTACTTCCTACTTTAAATCACACAGTCCTCTTCTGAGTCTTTCCATAGTAGATCACAGGCTAAATGGGAATAGTTAACAGCTGAAATATGCAGACTTCAGAGAGTCTGCCCTTCAGAGGGTTATTTTCTGTGCAGCTCTGTTTAGCCAGCTGTTTCTACAGATTCTCTTAATTTCAGAGATTTTGGTCTTTAAAAATCCTTGTAAAAGCCAAATTTTTAAAGCCATTAAAAAAAAATAAGTATTTTAAAGTTGTTCTCTCTTTACCAATAGCAGGTTTTATTCAGGTGCTGCCAACTAAAGAGTAAGTCTGAAGATAGTGGACTGTTTTGTCTTCCTTCAGACTTCTGTTATATATGCATTCACTAACGGTATTATCTAGCAGATATATGCAGTTGCATATATGAGCTATGCACTGGCACATTTTCTAGTCGTCCTCCCTTTATAATTAAGTCTTCTTTCAATAATTTTGTAAAATTAATTTGAGATGAAAAGTGAGAGGCTTTTTGCCTGAATTGTAGCAATAATGTCTGTTACTGCTGACATGTTAAATTAAAATTCAGGAGATGACATGTAATTGTCAGGAAAAATCAAGTTTTATTTTTGATTTTTATTAAAACCACTGGGACTAACTCAGGCCACTGCCCTTTTCCAAATTAATTCTTGAACAGTGGAATTCATTTCTTCTCGGATGAAATCACCCCCTTTAGAAAAGCATACTATATCAATTCAGGAGGGGAATGTTTCCTGAATTAATTCAGCCTTCTGCTGTGCAGGTGGTCAGGTTAGAGGATCTAGGATCTGTGAACAGCTCTGCTATTAGATCAATTGTTTTTATTTCTGTTACACAGTTCTCATGTATTGCATTTTCTTACACTAACTGGGAGTTATTATTAAGTTGAACAACTTATGTAAATGGAAATACTTTGGTGAAACAGGATCTTTCTCAAGAACAGGATGCAGTAGCAACCACTATGAAGTTAAGAGTGCATCTTCAGTGTCCTTGGATTATTTTTTTTTTTGATACTTTTGCTCTTGTATATAAATTTAACTTTTCCCATCTCTTATTATTCAGTTTGATAGTCCTTTTAAAAGATTGTTTCTTGGGATATGAGATAATGAGCAACAGTCAAATGAAAAAGAAATAATCTTTTGGCATGTAAAGTAAAAGATGGTCAGAAGATAACTGAAGTTGAATTCCTAGGGAAAAGCATTAGCCAGAGGTACACGATTGGATTAGAGAGTAATTAAATCTGAAAGCAGAGCAGTAGTACTATGCCCTCTTATTTGGTGAAGCACAGTGGACTGTATAAAAAGCTATATTTGATTCATCTTGAAAAAAATTTAGTTCACAGATATGAAAGTGATATGCGGATCAAGGTTTTTCTCATTAGAGAAATGAATTAATGAAAACTAATAAGTTAATCTCTCAAAGAAGGATAATCCCTGCTTGCTTCTCACTAATGGTAATAGAAATCATGTGGTTAAATTGTCTTAGAATACTTAGGAAACTTGCACTTCAGACTATGTGATACAGACCCAAAAGTGGCAAGAGTAATTGTGCTTTTGGTAATTTGTCTCAGTGGGGCTTTTTCTAATATTTTCTTTTAGTTCTGTTTAATAAAATTATAAATATTTGTGTTTTGGTTGGTTTGTGGTGGCATAGAGAAGAGATGGACAAATTGTGTAGTCCACTGAATATTGGTTGAAATGACCCACTTGTGTATGTTTTCATGTGCCCATGTTAAAATTAGTTTTCAAGACACTAATTTGAATCTAAAACAGGTGCTCAAAGTCTGTCAGATAGTAAATACTTTTTAATTGAATTTTGGTATTTGTAAGGTAAATGTTTCAGGAGGGTTTGTCTCTGGTACATCTGATCACAGATGTTGAACTGGACCTGTGACTGTACTGAAATCCACACGCTTTTTTTATTTTCTGAATTAAATTTCTGAACTTCAGTTGAGCCCGACTGACCCAATCCACCCCTAGAGGAACTCTGCACTTGATGTAACTCTTACTGTTTCTCTGCCTCTATTATTTACTGTGTAGAAGGAGAAAACCTATTTCAAGGTCTTATTTGAATGGAAAATTATGGAACTGTTATGATTGATTCAAATGTCATCAATGCTATATTGGTGCTAATGAAAACATCCACAAATATGTTTCATGGAAATTTACATATGCATTCATCTTCTAATTTTTTTATCCAAGAATGCAGTGTATTTTACCATTCTATGATTCTATGAAAGATTGTGAACTAACAGTTGGCTGAATGAAGGTGACTGGCCTTATGAGAGTTCTGCTGAAAATGAGATTTTACATATATTCCTACCATAAGAGTTACTATCTGTAATAACAATTCAGTTTTTAAATTTTATTGTCCTCTGAAGTAAGTGCTGCCGTTTTGCTTATTTTGGATCAATATTTGATTGGCAAGGCCAGCATCTTAATTTAACTAAAGCTTACAGAGGGGAGGAATATTGAGGAAGATGCACGATGTAAAATGAAGCTCACTTTACTAGTAATGACAGTATGATCTCAGTAGCCCTGTAAATGTAATTACCAGCTTTAGAAAGTATTGGTGTATGTTACATAAAGTCATGTTAAAAATCTTGAAAAAAAGGGGTATCAGTATTCTAAAGTTCCTTGGTTTTATTCACATTCGTATTTCCTTTTTTGGTTAAAATATTTCAGTATTTCAGGCCAAATATTATGTGATCATAATGTACTGATAATATCCCCTAATGCTCTGATTTCTCTGCAGGCTGCCTGTGACTTGCTGCGGAGGATAATACGCATCTTGTATCTCAGTAAGAGACTTCAAGGACAACTGCAAGGAGGAAGCAGAGAGATAACAAAAGCTGCCCAGAGTCTCAATGAACTTGGTGAGTCCTTCTTAGTTATTTGTAGAGGCATTTTTAGGTTGTGCTCATGATTCACGCTAGCGTTTAACTTAAAAGACAAAGAAACCCCCAAGACTTTTTACTGTGGTTCTTGCTGTCTGTTTCCGGATTTGCATTGAGAAATGGTACGGACAAAACTCATTAGAACTTTCAGTACTTTCGTGTGGCTTTTCTAGATAATGATGTATAATCACTTGAAAATTCTGTAGTAACAACTTCTGTTCTATTGGGCATCGATTTTTTTGGTGAAGCAATTAATTTCTTATTGTTTTGTGTTTATATAAAACTTACCTTCAGAGGCAGCAGATACATATTTAGGTTTTGGAAGACATTGCACTACAATGAGGTGTAGTTTGAATTACAGTTTATATCCTGAAAGCAAATAATTGTCCCTGTGACCTTTATGAAAGCCATTTGTGATACGGTATATAGATACCTAACCTAAATCAGATACTGGAAGCATTCTGCTGCAGTAGTGGCTAATTTACCCTGTATTTTATTGGCTTCTAGGAAGAACGATAAAATAGTTCACTTGATCTCACATTACGTGAGTTATGCTGGACTGTTTTCTAGACTTGAGTTCGCTTGGGTACTTGCACACTGTGCTGCAGCATGCAGCAAGGAACATCTCATTAGTCTTGGAGATCAGTTGTTGGTGTTGTATGTGGTATCTTGCCAGCTGTTTCTCCTTTGGTTTAATGGTATTCAAATTTCAGCTTCCAAAAATAGGTTGTGGGAGGGCTGAACTATCAAACATTCAGAATCATCCTGAGGTTTATTGTGCATATTTGTCACTACTGCTCTTTTTATAGGGTGTAATCAAAAAATTATTAGACAATGACTTAGTCTTATAATTAGCAGATGCTGTGTTGCAAATGAGAAGTTTATATGTTTAATTGGTATATCAGTTTGACTGAAGCACTTAAGCATCAATTGTAGCATTCTAAGCTTCTTTTTTTTTCTAATTTTTTAATTTTCTTTCAATTTTGATCTCACATCTTCAGGATATATTAAGTAATACTCTCTTATAAGTACCTCAATTACAAGTCTTGTGGGATTAATCTGAATGGTAGATCCTGTTCAAATAATTAGTACGATTTAACGATGAAATCAGAGATGTTTATCTTTTGTAATTTTTAGGATTTCTTTCTTCTAAAGAAAATGTCTTTTATTACTCTCATTCCTCTCTATTTTTAATTTCACCATTTGAAAAAAGAGCTTCCACTTCCTTTTGTTAAATTGTCAATCTTCTGAGTTTCTTGTTTTCAAGTACTTGGTCTTTTCCTGAAGCTTAGAAAAGTCTGAGTAATTATTATTGTTACAGATGAAGGGCACAGTGTCCCCCTAGGAGGCCCTTTTGAGTTTCATTCTACAGTCCCCAGGGGGAAGCCAAAGCTTGTGGTCCTTAATTAATCTGTAATTCTGGATATTTTATGGCCAGGGAAAATCCCTTGTCTACTGTCATTCCTTTCTCCTTCTCTTTACTCTGGTATCTCTTTCTTTCGTATCCCTTATCTCTCCATCTGCGTCCCTCTCTCATCTTTTGGCCCACTGATCTTTGTTATCTTTCCTGCCCACCTCGGCTGGTCTTGATTCTTACTGCCTCCCAGCTGGCCATGATGCCCAGCACCTGAATGGATGGGAACAACCCCTGAGGAGTGGCCGGTGTGGTGGGCTGGAGTGTCTGTCCTGTGTGGTGAGGTGATGGCTTGCTGGGTACAAGGTAGCTCTGCTCAGAGATGAGGAAAGTGTGCGAGTGGTTGGAGTCAGCACAGCTCAGGGTTCTTTAGTGGGAGTCAATGGGGAGGTGGTGTGTTGCTGGGAGACTGGATTTTGGGGTATGGCCTTGGAAGGCATTGGGATGCACGGGAGATCTGTAGCCTGGTGGTGGTATGGGGCAGGGGAGCAGTGAGGCTGTGGTGACTTGGAGTGAGATTTTGACAGTGCTGTGCTTCAGAAAGATGGGAAATATGATGTAGTGCTCTGTGGCTTCAGGATGCTGGGGAGCACGGGAACTGGTTATTTGGTGGTGGGACAGGAAAGCTTGGCAAAGGCTTGGGAAGTACTGCAACATCTGATGGTAGTAAATAGGTGATAGGCGAGTGATGTGAAAACCTGGGATCCCTGTGTCGTGGCGGCTTGCTTTTGAATTGGGGATTGTGGTCAAGATGAATAGTAATTTGTGCTTTTAGCCATGTATTTCTGAATACCCCTTTCAGCTGTCATTCATGGAAAAGTACTTCTGATTGTTACTTTTCTGTTGTTCATGTGGTGCAGTATAATTTCTGCTTTCTTGAAATCAGCGGCACTGTGATGTTACCATGAAAACTTTGCACTTTCTATGCTATAATATACCTTTTATTGCTTATAGGTTATTCTGCATGGAATCTTGGGATAACTGGCCTTTTCTTTTTGATGTACTGTTACACTTTGTGTCTATTTTTGGGGGACATAAACGTGTGTGTGCCCATTTAGGTATATGTATTCAACAACACATTCCTCAACAAATTTAAGTTAGATCTAAGTTACAGCTTTTACTTAGATGTGTCTTGCAGCAATGGGAAGAGAGATGATAAAAATATAAAACCTTGGAATTAGGTAGAAATATGGATCAATCAAGAACTACAAGAAACAGTAGCTTTTACTGAGAAGGGTTTCCTTATTGGACACTTAGTTAAGTTGCTGGTGTAGTCTGCAGATTCCAGCTTCAGTTGATGTTTTTAGGAGCTTTACTCTGAAAGCATTTGGTAATATTTTCACCACGATCTCTACTTAAAACTAAAGTAGATCTAAAATTTACAGGTGATGGACTTTCACATTCTTTGAAATTAACTTCCCGCTTTGGCACAGTAAGAATAAAAACTGGATTCCCTACGTAATTTTTAGACATTAAATGTGATTAATATGTATGTGTGTGGATATATGTAAACCCCAAACTTTCTTCTGTAACTCCTCCACTTCCCAACACACTTCTTTGGGTTCTGTAGCAAAATAGAAGCAGAACTGTGATAGTCCATTGAATAAGCTATTAGCTGCTTCCCTAGTGATGATTCTCCATATTATACAACCCAGTTCAGCGTATGGACAGGTAAAGCAAGTGGCACATTCAGATATCACACAGTACCTAATGCCATGAATTACCTGCCCTGACTATGCTTCTTGGTGGTATTTTAATACAGATATTTTGTAAAGTGAAAAAGAAACACTCCTAATCAAATTTAAACAATAGAATGTGACAAGAAAATGGTGCAGTATAAACAGTTCCCTTTCACAAAAGAAATTCTGCGGATTTTAAAAAATATGTCTTCTATGTGCGTATGCAGAAATTGCTGTCAGTAACAGTGGCCAGTAACTGATCAGATGAAGATGAAAAAATTCGTAGTTGTGCAGTGAATGGCTTGCTTGGCTCTGGAAAGGTTGTTAATTCCATCTGTCAGTAACAGAGCTAGCTCTGGACAGCAAAGGATTTATATCTTTTGCTTGTTGTATGCCTATAACTGATGTCATCATTATTCATATAAACACCTAAGCTTCTTTTAATTATAATAAACTCCTAGGCCCTATATATGATTGTATTATAATTTATTTCACAGCAAATGGATTTATTTGCTTGAATG
Organism: Thinocorus orbignyianus; assembly: GCA_013400375.1. Lineage (NCBI taxonomy): Eukaryota > Metazoa > Chordata > Aves > Ciconiiformes > Thinocoridae > Thinocorus > Thinocorus orbignyianus. The sequence continues at coordinate 328,045 of VXBW01007443.1, forward strand.
GCCTTGTGAGCACATAATACTTGTAGGCAGGCTTTCACAGCAGCCATAATTTTGCTCTTTTGTGAGCTCAGAGTTAGTCTGTGACTGAGCTGTGCAGCTGTGAAATGAAGGGGAAGGAGTCTATTGAAAGATGGTTTTGAGTGTCTTTAATATAGAAGTTGCTCCAGGACCATGCTACCTTCTATGAAACTTATGAGAAGAGAGCATGGGGGAAGATAGGGCTATGACCTTACCTGAAAGCTAAATAATTCTAGAGAAAAGGAAAAAGTATTGCCAGTTACGGAAGTCTAGCTAAAATGGAGTAAACCCTATGTATTGTGTTCTTCATAAAGAGAGACCAAAGCTTTAGGCTTAACGTGACAATAGAAAACTTATTGGAAATTCGAAGAAATAAAGCTCGGTTTGATGATACTTGTAAAGAACTGTAGTTTGGATGGAGAAAACTGAAACTAGTGAAGATATGCGTGAAACACAGTTTGAAAGAAGATTTTTGGCTGTGCCAGGAGGGCGTCTTTGTAGCTGGCGTTATGTAGGTGGTGGTGCACTCCTGAACTAGTGACATCTGCGTGAAGTGACAGTGATCTTGGGCCTGAAAAATTCTCTTGATGAGGCTAGAAAAAAAAAATGGACTTAGTACCTTTCTAAGGTAAACAAGATTTGTCATGATATCATTTAAACAAGAAAAAGTCTAGATATAGCTGATATGTCTGTTAGAATAAAAACTAGAGGAAATGGGAGGACAAAAATTATCTCTTGTCTGCCAACCTTAATGTGGAATTGCATTGGTGGGATCTTGTCTTGTGCAGTATTGAGGTTTCTCTGTTTCAGTGTGCTTTTCTAGTACTCCTACTGGGTATAGTACCCTGGAGTTTCCACTGAAAAGGAACACCATTGTAAAGATTGTGAAGTTATCTATACTTCTATCTATACTTCTATTACTTCTCTTGTCACCCAGTTTGTGTTGTATAGTAATCTAAAATAATGCTTGATAAAAGGAGAAAATTAAATTTCTTTATGAAAATTCACTGTATCTTTTTACACTTAGTTCTTGCAGTTATGTGTTATAGTAATGTCCCAGGGTCTGTGTTTTCCCCATCCTTCAAATTGCTTATGACATTAAATAGAGAAAAATCTTTCAAAATATTTTAGACCTAAGAAATCTATTTTTCTTCTTCTTTGTTGCTGTTAAAACATGGACAGATTGCATAGAAAGGAAAGTTTATTCCTTTGTGTGCATATGTATGTAAGTTTATGTACATAAATATTTTATAAAACAAATATAAACAATATGTATATCCATCCTAATGTATCTGAACTGCTTTTCAGAGTCATGTCATTGTTTAGTGGTTATCTTTGGGAGCTTCTGCAGACGGGTCCAGAAGACAGGAGAGCTTGCTTCTGTTGGCTTCTGTTTTATTTAGACAACTCAAACTAACTTGACTTCCTTAAGCAAAGAAACTCTAGAACAAGTAAACTGTTTGTAGGACTATAAAATATTGAAGTACTATTAAAGAATATTGAAGTGGAGACATTCAAAACCTATCTGGACACATTCCTGTGCAACTTGCTGTAGGAGGACCTGCTTTGGCAGGGGGGTTGGACCAAATGATCCCCAGAGGTCCCTTCTAACCCCATATCATTCTGTGATACCGTGATTAAATAGTAGGCCACACAGATTCATCAAGAATGAATCCTGCCACATTTAACCAACCAGATTTTCTTCGTTGGCGGTGTAACAAGTCTTAGAGAGATCAATGACTGTATTGTAGTTTCATTTAAATAGGGCTCTGCACGTCTTGTGGCACTAGCAGGATCAGCAGTGTAATCCAGATGAAAATGTTGTGCAATGAATGCAGAAGTTTTGAGAAAGCTGTATCCCAAGTCATCATCATTTGTTCATTGTTGCCCAGCAATATATTAAGTGGGATTTTGTTGAAAACTGTTCTGCAGTTGGTGCATGTTTGCATTAGTGATTTGACTGATGTAATATGGTATATCCTTATTAAATTTACCAGTAGTAATCAAGCAGAGAAGAATGGAAAGTACATTGGGAAACAGGGTTAGAATGAAGAATATTCTTAGCAAATTGAAGATAAGTCTTAGCTGAACTGATTTCATTTCTCTTTTAGACAAGTGCAATGTCCTAGCAATAAATAGTTGTTAACAGCAGGAGTAGGAGAAATGACTGCATGGATAACAGTTCTCCAGAGAGGCTTGATGGTTCCCCAGGAATTGAGTGCAAGCCACTTGTTCATTTGTTTTGTAACAACGTGACTTTGTTGGCAATGAGATTTGTACTAATCTTTATAAGGAAGGGTGTTGTGTGAAAGGCACTTGAAACAAATCTTTTGTTCATGCTTCAGCTGGAGTATCAAGTCCCTTTTGAAGCACTTCATACAAGGGAGATGTAGGTTAATTGGAGAAAGTCCTAAGTACAGCAGTAATGATGGCCGAAGGTCTTGAGGATGGGCAGCGGGTGGAGGAACTGAAAGTGTGTGGCTCTTTGGTTTGGAGAAGAGGGGTCTTAGAGGCGAAGTGTCGTTCTTCAGATAAATGAAAGTTTTTCAAATGAGAGGGGAGTAAGTGGTTCTAGTGTGATTGAAACAGTAAATAGTGGACCCGAAATGAAGAAAATTTTTATTTAAAACGTTAAGAAATGTTTTTGGCAGTAATGGTGATTTTAAGGAAGATGTAAAGTCAGTATTTGAAGTAGTTTTTTTTTTTAAATAGTTTAGACAAAGCATGTATCAGGAATAATTTAGATACAGGTGTTTTTGCCTTTAAGCATGAGGACTGAGTAAACTGACCTGCTACCGGTCCTTTATTTCTCTCAGAGATGCTCTTCTCCCCCCAGCTCTGTTAATAAATCTATTATAGGAAGATTTGGTTTTGATATTTGGGATTTTTTTTCTCTCTTTTTTTTTTTTTAAATTAATTAGGCTCCTTGATGTAAAGTTTGCTTCCCATGAGTTGGTTTGTTGGGCGCTAGGCCCAGATACCTCCTGGAATATTAGGACAGAGTGACTGGAAAATTCATGCCATCGCTTTAGTTCAGCCTCTTCATATCACTCCTTCAGATAAAATAGCAGATAAATCTCAAAGACCTTCGGTTCACCCCTCTGACACAATTACTTCTCTCCTGGTTACTCACTATGTGACTGACATTCAAGTTAACTTCTCACAGTTCGTCAAGTTACTGGTGTGCTGCAAAAATTGACCCTCAAAACTGTTGTCAGTACTCTCTAGGAGAATGCGGTGAGCAGAAGTAAGGTGATGCTGACTGTGTGAATGTAAAAGTTGTGTACTGAATTTTTTTTCCTTTGCCAGGAAAGAAGACAGGCTATACCTTTCTCAGTGACCCAACTGTTTTTAAGAACTATGTAAATTTACTCCTCTAAGTTTTTAATCATAGAATAGTTTGGGTGGGAAGGGGCCATTAAAGGTCATCTAGTCCATGAGCGGGGACATCTTCAACTACTCAGTGCCCCATTGAACCTGACCTTGAATGTTTCCAGGGATGGGGCAGCTACCACCTCACTGGGCAACCTGTTCCAGGGTTTCACTACCCTCATAGTATAAAATGTCTTCTGTAGATCTAGTCCAAATCTGCCCTCTTTTCCTTTAAAACCATTACCCCTTGTTCTGTGGCAACAGGCCCTGCTAAAAAGTCTGTCCCCATCTTTCTTATAAGTCCCTTTTATGTATGTGAAAAGCTGCAGTAGGGTGTCCCAGAGCCTTCTCTTCTCCAGGCTGAACAACCCCAACTCTCTCAGCTTGTCCTCGTTGAAGAGGTGTTCCATCCCTCTGATCATCTTTGTTGCCTTCCTCTGGACTCAGTCCAGCTGTCCATGTCCTTCCTGTGCTGAGGGCTCCAGAGCTTGGCACAGTAGTCCAAGTGGGGTCTTACCAAAGTTAGGGGGGCAGAATCAACTTCCTCGACCTGCTGGCCACAGTTAATATTTGGGAGTGATGACACACATTGTTTTGTATTTATCAAAATAATAAACACTATTAGTCAGTATTCAGGGAAAAACAATTTTGATTTGTTAAAAACTTAAATAACTCATTTTAGTAGTAATGTTCATACTTGTTTGTTTTATAGTGATTATCTCATCCATCTCTTGCAAGTTGGAATTATCTGTACCTGTTGTTTCCACAGTGTGTCTTATTAATTGCGTGTTAAAACAGTGTAAATAATCTGACTAAAACAGATTTATTCTGAAGTGATCACATATTGGCTGACTCTAATATTGTCCTTCAGGTTAAATATTGTTGTATAAAAACTATTCTATTTTAACTGCTGTGGTTTTTGAAGTAACATTAAATCTGTGTTATGTACGTGTACAGAAGTATTACTATATTTGCAGTGATAAGCTGTCTGAACACCTGCCTCAGATATGATGGTAGCTATGTTTCACTGCTGCCTTCTTCCCATATCATATTCAGCTGTGAACTTAGGTTGTTTTTTTATGTTCCAAGCAAAAATTTAGAGTGTACGATTGCCAAGCCAGATCTTGTGTTGACTAAAACTGCAATTAAAGTGAGGAAGGACTTGGGCACTGTCAGGTCGGCAAGCTCTTTCTCTGCTAGTACACAGAGCAGACAGATTTGTTGACATCAATATTGCTGTGCGCAGTTTCTCATAAGAATCAACACACATCAGTCTGGAGGGAAGAGTTGCCTTCACTGTACTTTTACTTAGGGATTTAGATGCAGTACAATTTACTGCCTTGTACAAGACCTAGTGTACTCTAAAATAGCATGTGTCTGTGTGGCACAATGCACTGTTCTGTAGGGATAACTGAACTGATTTGATTAATAGAAATTACACACCCATGGTAGCATGATGCTTTGCCTGGGGTAGTGAGTCCTGCTGAGAATGAGTGAATTGTATTACTGGCTCAGAACTGTCTGAATTATTTTTGAAAACCACTGCTTCAGGTGCATCTGCATCCAAAGTAAGAGCAAATGTCTTGCTGAAACATTTTTCTTTTGTCCCTGGTGGTGCTAGCAGTAACATCATAGACCTTTGCTGAAATTGTTTGGGCTAAAATATACTATGTCTTTCTGTAGTTGAGTGTAATCTCCATGTTCTTTAATTTCATATTATTCCTTTCAGTTGAGTTGTTTTTTTGTTTTGTTTTGTTTTGTTTTTTCTTTCCTGAGGCTCCGTTACTATAAGATGGAAGATTTTGCAGAAAAGTTGTGCAAAGTTTTATCTGTAGTATTCCAGGCCAAAAAATCCCTCTCTGGTTGGAAGATTAAGCAGACATGCTAATAATTAAAAAACTTTAATATTTTTAGCTTTAAAACAATGAGTCTTGAAATGTTTGGAAACTGAGAACTCATTTTTATATAAAAGCTTAATTTTTCCAAAAGCAGACTTACAAAAAAAGTTAAAAATAATGAGAAGTTCTTCACAAGCATGAAGCTAGCGTCATATGTCAAATACCTATAGAATACACTGTGTGAACTGCTTTTCTTCAACACCTCTGGTAAAAACTTAAAATGATGGCCTGTTGCTCTAGTTACATTGTGGTTAGCTATAGTGCATTTAATCACAAAATAGTTATATAATAAATAAATATGTACCAGATACTCTGTTTCCCATGAATAATATTGGTCACTTCTGTAACAGTGAGATATATTGCCATAATATAATTACTCTTTATTTTTAATGTGATAATGTGATAGAACTGTTGGGCTTACATTCATACAACAGAGGTAATTGAAGTTATTATTTTATATATTGATAAAGAAAAAAACATATTTGTTGTGCTTCAACTTACTAAATTTAGGAAGATTCTGGTTTTATTGGTTGAGCTGTGTTTTCAAGGAAAGGATTGCCATGAAATCTATGGATAGTTAGTGCTAACAAATAAAATCCTCTTGGTTACTAAGAAGACCTTGTTATTTTCTTAGTATTGTTCCTGGCTTTGTGTTTGCCAAAGTCACTACTTGATTTATTATAAATTAATGTGAAAGAGCGAGCTGGTCAGGTTTCTGCTGAATCGTGTTATTTCATGAACTATGTGGTAAAACCAAACATTTTGTGTAATGAGTGTAGAAGCTGGTCTTTGTGCTCTTCTGTAGTTGCTATACCACCCACTTACTTTTTCTTCTCTGTTTCAGTTATGCGTAGAACACTCTTTTCTAGGCTGTTTTATTTTATGGCTATCTTTATGGCTATGTCTTTTATAGGCTGTCTTTACCTTTTATGCAGAGTTAAGGAGCTTCTGTGAATATTAATTTATTTCTTGTTGGCTTTTGAAATAAAGAAAGAAGATTCTTGATAGTATGTAACATTCATTAATTTGATCTATTCACTTTAATATACTGAATTAATGTGCATGTAACAAAATGACTTGCAAAACTTAATACAATTTTCATTAGTGAGAGGCTAATAGTGTAAGACCTCTGTATCCTCTTTGAGCAAGGCAGACAGAACACACAGGTTTTACCATCAAATTGCATTTTGCTGTGGTTAGGATTCCTAGCTTGGAAACTTTACATTAGACAGAGCATTTTAAGTAAATAGTTGGTATGTTTTAAATAATTACAGGCACATGAGGGAAAAGACTGAGTTTGAATTGATACAAGAAAAAAAAATCCTGTTGGAATTTTGTTTTCCAACTTACCCTTTAAATTCGTAGAGCTTGAATTTTTATTTCCTCAGGTTCTTAAAAGTTTGGTTTCTGTTAAGGTATCTTCATTGTAGTTTCATTGCTGTGTCACTGTTTCCCAAAGTCACAACTATTCTGATCTCTTTAAATTTAATTTTCTTTATGCGTAGCAGTTCTAAAAAAATCATCTATGTATAATTTTAACAGTGGGTTTTTTTGATGCCTTGATTACTTCGAATGACCATAAACGTTTCAAATTTGCCCTATTGAATGAATTATGAAACTGTTTTTGCACGCTAGTATTAAGGTGATTCCTGGTTTTGATGAGATTAGTCCTTTAGCTATAGCTTAACGAAGAATTTTATTTCGTTGCATTATTAATAAATATGTAATTTTAGTGTCAGGTATATAGACCTTGTTGGAGGGTTGTATATCAGCTATTTTTAAATGGATTACATACTCCACTTTCTATCCTGAGGTGTTAACCTGCTCCTGAGAGGTATATTATTGATATCCCATTAGCAAGGCTGTGCTAGTAGTTAATTACAGTGTTTTCAAGTTGTCTTTGCTGTAGCACATGGAGTATTTCTAACAGATTTTATCCTGATTCCAGGCCCATCAAAGACTATTTTCTGTCTTTTGCTCTTTCTTGCTTCCTGTTGCAGGTGTCCACACCTTTTGTTCATTACATTTCTGGAAAGCTTTCTCTTTCAACCTCTTTGTCATCTGTTACTTTGAAACTGATTGGTACTATTTCATTATTAATATAAATTTATGATTATTCTTGTCATGATCTAATGTTTTGGTTGTAGACCATTATTACACAGAACTAGGCTTCAGCAGGTACAGAGTAAAATCTGGTGCCCAACAGATCTTGATTTATTTGCTTCTAACAGTTCAGAGGACTCCAGTGGGAAAGAAATGATAGCGGACAAGAACTAAAGAAGGGGAGGGGGATTGTGTGATGGACTACCAAAATGTGTTTTCTGCTAGGAGAGGAATTATTGTCAGGACAGTAGAGTAGCTGCTGCAGTCGTACAGCTGGTAAGTTAATGTGCATTTAAACTCTCTGGTGTACTGTCAAGCACGAGGCATGAATAGTATTTTCACTGGTAGCGAATTCAGTTTTGTGTTTGAGATTAAACAAGTATTTCTTATTTCTTTAAAATACTGAAATTGCAGTATTTTCCATCTGTTTGGTAACATATCAGATGGTCTGGGGCTTAGAGAGCCAGGGGATATTATCTGGGGTTTGTAGTCCCTCTTGGGTAAGGCTGAAACAGAGGAATCTGGGAATGTTGAAAGAGGAACTGATTAAAAACGAAGACCAGAAGGAGTGATGGAGAAGGGAAGTTGTGGAAGAAGGTCTTGGTAATTACGACATCCTATCTTTTCTCATTAGTGAGTTTAAACATAAAGGCCAGGTCTCATAAGGTGGTTTTTTCCAGTTTCTGTTTGTTTGTTTTGCAATTAGTGAATTTAAATGTGTGACTCTAAACTCTGAAAACTATACTTGTATTCTGTTTCTATAATTAGAAAATTTCCCTTCTGCTGTCTTCTTAAAGTATCCCTATAGAGCAGAGAGGAATTACACCAAACCTGTCTCTCTTTTGCTGTTAAGAAATACTTGTTCTCCACCAGAAGGATGGTATCCTAGCTGGTAAGGATGTTTGGACCTTGTTTTTGCGTTAGCCCTCTATCACTTTAAGGGTTTGAACAGTAAGTATTTTTGTGTTTGCTAGCTAGGCTGTGTCATGAAAGGGGAGATATGAAAACATTTGGAAGAACCAGTAACACAGATAATCTCGTAGTTGTGAATCCTTGTGTTTAGCCAAATACAGGATAAATGCAACTTCAGAGGATTTTTTTTTAGATTTTTTTTTAATTACTTTGAATTATGATTGTGTAACTAGTACAGATCTTAGGGCATCCTTGAGTTTTGACCCAAAGTATTCTGTAACCAGATAGTCGTACTTTTTAAGTAGCACTACATAATTAAAAGTAGAAATGAAAGCTCTGAGTTTCTGTTTCCAAGTGACACACAAAAATTATCAAGACCCAAAGTTTTCTGCAAGCTCTGTCTGCCTTTGAATCTACTAATTTTTTTTTTGCACTGACTTTAAAAGTCTGTATAAGTTAAAAAAATTGTGCACATCAAAGATAAGATGAGCTTAAAAGAATAACTTTTGTCTGAGAGGAGAAACAGAGTTTAGCTGTGAATCTCAGAAATACTGTCTTTTTGCATCTTGAAAATTATCAATACGTTGCAGAGTAAGGGTAGCTGGTGAGAGTTTGGAAAGAATTTGTAGTGTCTTTTACATATTATATAAACAAAGGAAAAGATACCTAATCACAGGTGTATGTTCATGAAAAGAAAGGCAAGTTTGATTATGTAGTTTAAGATAGTAAGTGAACACAAGGGCATTGGCAAAACAGATGTCATCTCTAAATTGAGTGGTGGTGTAGTCTCACTGTATTTCAATAGGTAAAAATGTTTACTTAAACAGCGAAGAGCTAGGACTCAAAGTACCTGTTATAAACAAGTAAGTCAATGATGCTAACAACTAGTATGGAAAAAATGCAGTTCTGTAGGGTTTGGCACCATTTACAGCTTGAATGTTGCATCTGGAAGAGCACAGATCTAGTTTTCTGTTCTGCTGTGGGGCTTCTACAAAGAAATGGCAATTCTACATTTCAGACAGGTCTTTATATCCATTGTTGAAGCTCTGGTAGGAGTTGGCATTTATAACTTTCTCTCTTCTCCTCTTCCTTTCCTGAGCATTTACCTACTTGGAAATTCAATAGCAAACTGCAGGCTGGTTCTCCCAGAACCAGAGTAATGATCTCTGATGTGATCAGACCCAGTGGTTTGAGTTCAACAGATAATCACTTCCCTGTAGGAAGGTATGGAGAAATGTCACGCTTATTTTTTCAAGGGGAGTTGGCTGAGGGTAGCTGGAAGGATGTGTGCTTCCTTTTGTTTATCTGTGGCCAATGGTGAAATGAGTTGTTTAATTGTCAAGGAAATAACACCAAGCAGCAGTTCATAATATTGATCTTTTTCTTTCTGCTGGGACTGGAGCATTTATTAGTGCATAAGCTGGTGGTTGTACTGAAGAAGAACATGGTTAGTTCAGAAATAACACTTCAGTATTGTGTGTCTTGGGAAAACAGAGTTTTTTCTTTTCGAACAATCAAATTCAGAAATAGTGTGAGAATAGAAATGGATGAAATGAACAGGTAACTTGTCATAATCAAGGAAAAGAAGTAGGCATTCAATTGGAATACTCACTAGAAGATCATATAATGGTAGTAGCAAATCCAGTTTGGAAAATGTCATTGTGTGTAACGTGTTTGTAGATTCATATAGATTAGAATGACAGCTAACAAAATCCAAAAGATGTAACTTTAACAACCCAGTGCATTAAAGGAGAAAAATGGAAGTGTTGTTGTCTGAGGTCTAAGAATGTGTCTGAGATGTGTGGAAGAATGCTGTTGGGAACCTAGGCTTTTTGTCTTCTAAGGCCAGCCATAGAAAATCACCGATTTCTGACACAGGAATTATCAACAAGGAGAACCATTATTCTGGATTATTTTATAATAAATAAATATACTAGATTTGGAAGTCATGGAATCATAGAATGGTTAGCGTTGGAAGGGACCTTAAAGATCATTGAGTTCCAACCCCCCTGCCATGGGCAGGGACACCTCTCCCTAGAGCAGGTTGCTCAAAGCCCCATCCAGCCTGGCCTTGAACAATTCCAGGGATGGGGCATCCACAGCTTCCCTGGGCCACAAAGTCACTTGTTGCCAGAGTGGCAAGTTGTGATGCATAGGGCAAACTGAGAATAGACCCAGTGTTTAATGTTTCATTTTTGAAAGAGTTAATTTTCCAGGACAGGGAATCTTCTGCTCAGCAGTTTGGACAAATGTATACATGTATTTAGACAAACTTCAAAGTTGAAAGCTTATTTAGATGTCTGTATTCATTTGTGAATTATTGACTCTTTGGCAACCAAGAAAAAGGGTAGTTCTGGCTAATGGCCTGTTGTAATGTAGCGACAAAGCAAAAGCAACTATAATTGGAAAACAATATATAAACACAACTGAATGTATTACAAGTGTGGAGTGTAGGTATGATAAATGTAAAATATTGCAGAAAAATCCCTGGCTGGCAGGAACCACAAAGAGAGCTGTCCTGGAATAGTCTCATTAATATACAGGTTTCCAGATTGTTCATAAAGATTTAAAATATGAAGATTTTTCAGGAAATGTTCTTGTTTTATTTTTGGAGGTTGGGTAATTTGTTCTTCCATAAAGCTAGGGGTACCTTGTTATCCAGCAGTAAGTAAAGAGGATGTTATGTAAATGTACTAACTTGCCATAACCTTTATTTTTTAACTTCTTACTGAATTGGGAAGGGGAAAGTCCAGCTTGTGTTGTTCCAATATTGAGAAGGAGAAACAGGGTATTTCTGTTGGAATCAACATCAGTTAGACATAAAGCTGCTGTAGAGAAATAGCAGAGAAGTTGAATTCATTTGAAAGAAGAATTCAGGGCTATAAAGCTGGATTAATGATAGTCAATTACATTTTTATGGAAAGTATGTGTTGTCAAACAAATTTGTGTGTTTTGATTACTTAGTCAATTAAAGAATTTGTGGAGTTGCATTGTAGATTTATTTTATGTGCATAATTTACAATTTAGATGATTTTAATCTCCCTCAAGGTATTCTTCCCTAAGTATGTATTTAAATAAGCTATCTTCTCACCTCATGGTTGCTCTACATTCTTGGTAGGTAATTTTGTTACTAGGGGAGCTGGAAGAGAGGAACAGAGGTAAATAAGGTAGTAGTAATTTTCTATGGATATGTATCTCAGATTAAGGCAGACTACTGTAGGTGAAGCAGCTGTGAATGGGCAGAGCACTTTGAATGTTCAACACATACACATAACATGCTTTTTAAATAAATGAAAAAGAAAACACTATGATTTCTGTTTTTACAAATCTGAAAATATGGTAGTAAACTTCTGTAAAGCATTGGAATTGGACTGCATGTGCGCTGGGATTGCTTTACCAATATTGCTTTTGTTCTAGCATTTGTGCAGCTATGTCAGGCTGATGTCTACGTCTGCGAGCAGTATAGGGAATTGTATGTACAGATGAAAACATAGTTTTGTGGATACCTGTGAATAAATGCAATTATACGTGCCACAGTAGGAGATTAAATGGTCTATTTTTCTTGAAGATTAAGACTGTAGAGGTGCATTCATGGGGAGAAAATAAAGAGTCGCAGAAGGGCTCTTTGATTAGCAGAGAAAGAAATGACAAGAGCTAAGGACTGGAAAATGAGGCCTGGCAAATTCAGAAGTATAAAAAATTGAAAAAATGAGGTTGTGTACATAATTTTGTTGTAATTCCTGAAGTAAATACTAGTGGTTCTTAAACATAATAACCAATTTTATCCTTTTCATTTCTAATTAAAGTCTGAGCTAGTTTTGGTTAAAAAAAATCTAACCAAATAGCTATTAAAAGAAGACTGAAGTCTAATCTTTGTTCAGGTCCTGGATGGGAGCCAGTATTCCTAAAACTTTCATTTCTACCTTGCCTTAGAGATCAGTGAAGGTGTTGCGGTATGTAATACAAAGTAATGAGTACTGTACAATAAGATTTAATTCTTACATGTAGGAAACGTCTTTAAAACCAGGCTGTTTTGACCGTAGTAGTTTTTCCCTCTTTGTCTCCCAACTCACGCTTGTAATTTTCAAATATTAGTTTCATCAAAAATTTTATGGTCTCTTCTCAGTTATCATTTGAAAAGTAAAGCAGTTCAGTCTTTTGATTTGTTTACAATTCAGGTCCAACTTTCCCTTGCTGACAGGCACCGTATCTGGTTACTGACTTTGTTATCTGAAAGGTAGACCCTCTTCAGCTGAAAAACCTGAAAATCTCGTATGTCTTCTTATGTCATTTCAGGGGAGATGTAAAGACTTAACCTCATTAAGAGAAAGAATGTCCTGTTATTTTTTGAACTATTTCCTAGCAGGTCGTCTATGGTTCCAAAGATCTGTGCCCCCCTACCCTCCCCTTTTAGCTGGCCTAACTTGTAAACTAAAGATTTAGTAGAAACTTGAGATTTTGACTGAAACAGAATTGGGACATAACAAAGACTTAGCAACCAAATCAGAAGTTTACTACTTTTATTCCTCTTTATTTAAAGTCCTTCTGGATTCTGCACTGTTAGCTGTGCAACTGAGGCAAGACTTGTCAGAAGCTTCTTGGATACATTTATCTTTTTAGAGATGTCTTTAAGTTGTCTTCACATGCACTTTTTTGTGCTTTGTGTTTGATACTGCTGCAGATGAGCTGTGTAACTCTATATCTATGGGCATATAACCTCATACAGTCAAAATTATTAAACGTAAATGTTTGATTCCATTTAAACATAGAAAATTAAATGATTCGCTCAATTTGGAAATTTCTTATGATTTGATGTGTGCTTGATAACTCTTCAGAAGAAGAATATATAATTCAACTAACACTTGTTTTTGTTACATGCAAATATACTCATAGAAAGTCTGTTGCATCTGGGAAAAGTCTCTCAAGAAATACCTTTCTTACTGACTGCAGTAGGAACAAATACATATGCAAAATCTTCTTATATGTGTGTGGTATTTTGGGAAAGCACAAAAAATTATTTTTTCATGAGAGTTCTTTTTTGGTTAGGTGTTTAGTGTGCAGAAGCCACTGTTGTTATTATTGAACCACGTAAGTTGGTTAAAACCTTTGCTTTGCCCACACATTCTTTTCACATCTTTTGTCTTGTTTGCTCTCATTCATTGATAGATCTCACTTACTAGCTATTAAAGCTGTTAGCAGGAATGATTGATCACCCTCATTATTGTTAGGGTGTTTTACAGCAGTGCTCACATTCACCTCTTGTTTTGTGATGATACGTACGTTGCAAAGTGTTCTTTTCCTGTTTTCTTCTTCCTTATTCATGTATTCAGCATTCTGGTAAATGCAGCCTAATGCACAAAGCATCACTGATACTTCATAGAATCATAGGATCATCCAGGCTGGAAGTGACCTCCAAAGGTCATCTAGTCCGACCTCCCTGCAGTCACAGGGACACCCCCAACTAGACCAGGTTGCCCAGGGCCTCATCAAGCCTCACCTTGAATATCTCCAGGGAAGGGGCCTCGACCACCTCCCTGGGCAGCCTGTTCCAGTGTTCCGCCACCCTCAAAGTAAAGAAATTTTTCCTAATGTCTAATCTAAATCTGCTCTTCTCCAACTTAAAGCCATTCCCCCTCGTCCTATCACTGCAGGCCTTTGTGAANGTGCAGAACCCTGCACTTGCTCTTGTTGAACCTCATGAGGTTCATCTGTGCCCACCTCTCCAGCCTGTCCAGGTCCCTCTGGATGACATCCTGTCCCTCTGGTGTATCAACAACATCACGCAGCTTGGTGTCATCTGCATATTTGTAATAGTTTACTGATGTGGGAAGCTGTCCTTTTTTCCTACTTCTCCCTTCTCTGTGTTGTTGAGGTTTTTTTGTTGTTCTTGTTGGTTGTGTGGTTTGTTTGTTTGTTTTTCTGTTTTGTTTTGGTTTTTTTTTTTTTTGTCACAGGGGTTTATGAAGAGTATCTTGAAATAAGATTTGGAAGAAAACCATGGTACAGGGTGGCAATAGGTTGTCATCAGTTATTGTGCTTTTTTTACCCCCTACTATAAATTGAATTGAATTTGAAGTAAAATCTCACAACAGATTGTGAGAGATCATAGTACAGTTGAAAGTAAAACTGTGCTAATACTGCTCTGTTAATAACAGTCTGACATAGCCAGAGCAACAGATTTTACCGCAATAATGTTGTTTCAGCAGTGACATTGATTTGTTTATCAGATATGCTATCAAGTTAAACTGCTGCAAGATTAGAATAGGAAGTTAGAGATCATAGCAGGGTAACAGAAACCGAAAGTCTATTTCCAAAAACCCAGCTTGGAAAGGAAACAAGGGTGTGCTGTTTGCCAACAGTTTTGTGCCGTCAGCCTGCCTGCCTGCTTGCCTGGCTGTGCACTGTCAGGAATCAGAATGAAGGTATAGAAATGCATATATTCAAAGGATAGAATTCAGTCAAACTATTTAAAAAAAAAAGAACAGTTTTGATAATTTCAGGTTATGTACCTAACACAGAACTTTCACTGTGTAAATATTCTGGGTTTGTTTTTTTTTTTTTCCCATTTTAATTGAAGTTCTTGTGCGAGAATTTTTATAAGACAGGAAAACACCCAATAGAAACATCTATAAAATAAATATACAGCAATATATTTCTTCCATTTTTGCTCAATTTATAGTAATCACTGAAGTGTAATTTTAGCAGATAACATAAAGATGTCTAGTGATATTTCTACTTCAATTTAATACTCTATAAAAATAATTAAATTGAGATAAAGAAGTCGTAATCATAAACATACTATGGTAGTGAAACACTCAGATCATCAAGACAAACTGCCATATCTGACCATACCAATTTGAGGGAAAATTCAGTAGCACTTGTTAAAATTTATCACTAGGATAACATTTTCTTTCCAGGTCGGTTCTTAGAATGTGTGTACTCTGTATGTACTTTGTACTTGATAAAAAGTATAGTTTATCTTTAGGAAAAGAGGTAGTAGAATAATGCAAGCTCCTTGTTTGTCTGTTATACTATGTATAATTTAAATCAAAAGGCTTTTCTGGAGTTGCTGTTCATGTCGCTCTATGCTCTCCTCCCAGAAATTTTGGCAAAAGCATATAACACAGTTGTTGATTCAAAGGTAAGTTCTTCTTGAATTCGTGTTTATTATAATCTAAAAAATAAGGTTAGCCTTCTTTCCATGGCAGGTGCATGTTGCTCTCTACCTTTCTGTGGTCCTGATGGCCACAGCTGCCTTACAGCCATTCCTTCTACCGTCTGCCCTTTTAAACTATATTCTCCGCCTATTTCACATCCTTTGTCTTTAACACTTAATGGTATGAGTCAATTTTTATATTTTTATTTTCCTATTAATCACTTATTTTTTCTATTTCTTTAACCCTGTGTTAAATTTTTCTTATTGAACTGCCCAAGTCTACTGTGAAGTAAAAAAGAAGGTAAAAAGAGTCAGATTCTTCTCTCCTTATTCTGCTGATATTGCAGCAGAATGTGTGAAGTGGGAGTGGAGTTTGGCTGTTACAAAGCTGGAAGGTTTTAAGCTGATTGTCCTTAGCTCTATGTTGGAGGTATTTTATTTGAACAATGCAGAGGGAAGGGTAAGTTAGTGTATTCTGTATTTTTTTTATTGCTACATGTAAACTTTGCTGAAGAATGCTGTATTGTCTCCTTTTAAAAGACCTTAATGACAATTTATAACTAAAACACTTTTATTCAGAGGAAACAAACATATGCCTAGATATTCAGCTATCAAAGAATTCTGATGACTAGCACATACATTGATGTAGAAAAAGAACTTATTTTGTGCATTGCAATGTGATACACATAACTGTTATCAGAGCAGAAAAAAAAAATCTTCCTTTTGTCAGAGTAAATTATATAGTTTGTTGAATGTATTACTTTTATGAAAAAGGACAAAAAAAAGGTGGAGGTGAGGAAGAGAAGGTGTTTAAGTATGTGCATGGTGGGGCATAGTGCCTGACTGTCCTCTTCAGGAATACTTGTACCAAACCCCCCTCCATATAAATACAAAATAGATGCTAATGTTGAATTTGACTTTTGGTGCATATGGATATACAATAGTTGTGTATTACGAACATGTGTGTATTTATGCAACAATGAGGGAAGAGAGATGTATTGATCCAATATCTATATATATATATCCGGATGCATACGTTTTTAATCTATTTAGAAATCACTGAAGTGATTCCTGTTCCCTGAGCACTAATGAAGTAAACAGAACTTCGGACCATGTAGCAGTGCTTTGTAATCCATAAAAATTGTTGCCAACTTGAAACTAGATATTGTGATGTGTTCACATTTCTGTTTCACTGGTTTGTGATGTACTAGTGTGTTAAGATGTGCTTCTTGAATATTCTAGTAGATACTGGCACTGTACTCAACTTTTTTTCATATTTTTAGTGTGGACTAACCTGATTTTACAATGTGAAATTGAATGGAAATGCATTTGAAGTTAAAAGACAATGTAGTCAGATACCAGCTGATACTTTTGGGACGGAGAACATGTGCAAGCTGGTGGTGGTTGCTTGTGTTTCTGAGACATATTAGCTGGAATTAATAATTTTAGTCCTGTGCAATTCTGCTTGCCTTAGGCTGAGTTGTGTGAACTAATGACTCACTGTGGTGAGATAATTTTTAAGAATGCAGTGGGCTTCTTTTTGGGCAATACTATGGCATATATTTGCCCCTTTTTTTCTCCAGTGATGCTGCCTGTTTTTGTGTTCTGTTTTAGTCTGTCTGTCAAGCAGCCACAACACACCTTCATATCCCTCCTAAAATCCTCTACTGTATCTGTAGAATATAGTGTTCCTTCATGAGTTACTCTTTATTTTGTCTTGTTTGTGGTACAGATCATGTATGATTCTGTTTTATAATGACACCTGTGTATACGCAGGATTGAACATATTCTTACTCGTATTATTTCCTGCTCTATGCAGACTTCAAAGGGTGTACCAATATGTCTTTTTTTCTTTTTTTTTCTTTCTTTAATGGAAAATGAAGAATGGTAAATGTGAAAATGAACTTGCTTATATTCTGAAAGGCAATCAATGACTGTGATCGGCATAGCCTTTAAAACCCGAACTTAATCTCTCTGACTAATTCCTACGTTGCATTTTCTATTTGTTATGAAGTATTGCTTCATTGAATCTGACTTGCTAATGAATGAGCTTTTAACACTAAACATGTAGCTCTTGAGGATTTATTTAATTTTAAAAAGTAGCCTTTCAAGTCCAAAAGCTTTTCTTAAATGCTTATTTCATATAAGGACATGATGTATACTTATTCGTGTGTTGTGGTCATTATGATTTCTTTTTTTCTTTTACAATAAATGAATAGTATTTTTAATTGATTTAAGAATGCTTTATAGGCAGATAAGTAATCAGTTAAATCATATTGTGCCATTAACCCTAGAGATCCCAATTTTTCCTCCTCCTACTGTTCAGAATACAGAGGTTAGTGAGGTAGAGAAAAAGGAAGAAGTATTACAAAAAGAGAAAAAACCAATAGTTCCTGCTTAGATTTTTTGGGCGCATTTCATTTCAGACAATGTTTATGAAGTGATAAATTTGAAGCATATGAGATTAAAAAAAAAAAGGTTTCTTACGTAAACCATTAAGTTTACTTCCCTCTTGCAACCTCTCACATAAAATGAAGGATTTCAATTCTTGTAGGAAACTAGGGATAGCTTGGATGAAATCAAAACTGTGAGTGAGTACAGTTGAATGCAGGTGTCATTGATCTCACTTTTAGAAAAAAAACCCAGTGAAATTATGTTTAAAAATACATATTTTAGGTAACAAATTATTATTATCAATTAGATAATGAAACTTGCAAGATAGAACTGGATGATTGGATGATTGTAAGTGGCTGGTCTTTGTGGAATGTGGAGTTGTATTATTTTTTTCTGTCTTCTGGTAAGCTAAGGCATGAGTCTAAGGTACATTACAAGTACTTTTTTTTTAACCACAAAAACAGTTTTGGCAATAGGCATATGATTAATAATTTAATGATGTACTGGAAAATATCTTTTTGCTCCCTTAAAACTGCACTTTTTTTTTAATACACAACTTCAGAAAGTTGCCTCAGAAATCCATATTTTTAATGTAATAATTGAGTCAAGCTAGCTCTCAAGTTCTCTATGTTCTATTGTTTGTTTGGGTGCTGTGGTTTTGTTTTTTCTTTTTTTTTTTTTTTNATACTTACTGAGAATTAGCCTTTTAATTATACTGGTAGCTGGTGCCACGCTGAGCAGTTTATATGACAAGACAAGGGAAATCATGCTAACTGATTTTTGCAGTTATTTGTTTTGTTCCTTCCCCCCCCCAGCTGATAACTACATCAATGAATGCAGCCACAGTTCATTGAAATTATGATTATTTTTTCTAGGCGTAGTATAGTGTAAACCACTCAACAAACTTTTGTTTGGATGAATATCTTAATTCTTGCTTAAAGTGCTATGTATGACAACGACTTCTTAAGGCTTCTTGATTCTTCATTACAGGTATAAGATGAAATAGAAAAAAGAGGATATAGAATGATGGTATATCATGGCAGCCAGGAAATACAGAAGTGGGGTAACTGGTGATTGGTTTGTGACAAAGCAGTTGTGTGATTAGAACTGAATATCATCCAAGGAGAAATGAAATCAAAATAATACAAAAGTTATGTAGGGCAAGAAAATTATCTTCTACTTTAGCTGTGGCACGTGACAGCTGTATCTATCTATGTAGATAGATGGTATTAATGAAAAGTCTTTGCACGCTTGAGATCTAGCTAAACCCCTTCAGTGTGAAAATCTAAGCTTTTGAAGAGGAATGCCTGTGCTGGTTGGCAGTCTTTTAGCATCAGGCCAAATAACTTTGTCATCTGTGGTTTTTTGCCTTCGTTTAGCCTGTCATTTCCCCTTATCCTCTCCACTCCTCCTGTGTAATTATTCAAAGTTGTCTATTTTCTGCATAAGAACTGTGGATCTGGGACTGTATATGCAAGAATTTTTACTTTTCTGAAAAGTACTGGCATTTTTTTTGACCAACGTGATTATTCCCCCCCCAAATTTAACAGATTCTGAACCATTAATTGAATGGTGTCTCATAAATGACTGTCTACACATGCATGTTAATTGCATGCTGGAAAAATTTGAAGTAAGTAGCTATTTGAGATCAAAATGTGTACAAGTTGTAGCTGTATAGCATTCAGAATGTCTCGGATTGGTACTGTTTATGACTTAAATTTAAAAATACCATGTAACGCAGAATGTTGAATTTGTGCTTTAGAAGAGTATCCTTGAGTGGAATTTTTGTTTAAAATTCTTTTTTATGTAAGAGAAACTGAGCCATACAAATATCTTTAAAAGTTTGCACTTCTTTAAGGCTATTTATTTTCTAAAAAAGAGGACTTGAATATTTATGACAAATATACATATGGTGTTACACTAACAAACGGCCATGCAACATATATCTTACATAATGAAGAAATTGAAGATACAAGACCTAGTCTATTTAACATATATATTGAAAATTTACAGTCTCGCCAATAGTTTAAAAAAGTTTTTCTTGTTTGGCAGTATTTTTCTACA
Organism: Thinocorus orbignyianus; assembly: GCA_013400375.1. NCBI lineage: Eukaryota > Metazoa > Chordata > Aves > Ciconiiformes > Thinocoridae > Thinocorus > Thinocorus orbignyianus. The sequence continues at coordinate 347,962 of VXBW01007443.1, forward strand.
ATTTGTTCAAATATTTCACTCTGTGTTTTGGTGAATACTGAAATCTAGTCAGTGACAACCTGAGGTACTAAACATTTCTGCCTTACTTCGTTGTCTTCAAAGGTAATCTTTTTGTTCCTTTTAGGCTCTATCCATGAGTTGTGTATTACAGCGTTATTTGGCATGGGATCTGCTTCCACTATTGAAACAACTCGTTTTTTCATCTTACTTTTCAGAACTTTCTGAAACTTTTGCCTTGTGAATGCATAAAGTAGAGGGTGAAATATAGTTGTTCCATATGCCATGACTAGAAAACATAATCGCAACTTTACCAAAAGGTCACTTGGGCCCAAACATAAGATGGTGGTGTTTAAAACAGAGATGGGTGTCCAGCAGAGAAGGAATGTCGAGATAATCAAGAGGGACATTCTGAAGACTCTCTTTTGCCGTTCTCGTCGCTCCCGGTGCCGTTTCACAGCTCGGCGTAGAGCAATTATGACGGACACAGAAGTCCTTACACCAAAGACAACATTTCTTCCTGCACTGCTGTGGGACATGTCTGTAGTCTCATGCTGAGTGGTCAAAGAAATAGTTTTTTTCTTTCTAGCTTTTTTCTTTTGTCCTGTTGTAAATCTTGTACCAATCCGAATATTTAGAGCCTGGAGTATTTTGGTGTAAGTAATTAGCATTACTATAACAGTGAAGAAAAAGATTGGAATCTGCACGAGAAGGTGGTAGTACATTCCTAGCTCGGTGTGGTACTCGTTTGTACTCACGCACAAAAGTGTCTTATTTTCCCAAGTACTTGCGCTTCGAAGGCTGAAAAAGTTGACTTCGATGAAAGGAATCAGGAAGGAAAAAAGTGAAATGATCCATATCGATGTCATTAATATCACAGCCCTTCCCATGGTCAGAATTCGATTGGCGGGTTTTACGGAGATGTCGTATCGGTCCAGAGTGATAGCAAAGACGTTGATCGCAGTTGAAACGCTGGCGAAGGAGACACAAGCCTCGTGGAAGCAGCAGATGAGAGCAGTGTTACTCTCCAGTGAAAGCAGAAGGATAACTATAGTTAGAGGAATACATCCCACACAAATTATTACATCAAGTACATGAAGGTTCATTGTAATTATGTTACTGACAGAATTGATTAAGTTGGATTTCATACAGTAAAGTACCAGCACGGTGAGGTTGCTGCCAAGTCCCAAAACAATTTCTAACATCAAAAATCCAGTGAGAGAAACTTGAAAGCTTAATGGGTATGACAGTGGTTGGTACATGTTGGTGTCGATGTCATCAATGGCATCTCGAACTGTAATGTTAGATTCAGACTGCATGTTGACTTCCAGAATGGGGGAGAAACACATTCTTTTGTTGCAGTTGTTTTTTCTCCTGAAAGGTGAAATAAAATACGGAAGTATTTGATTTCTTTTTTTTAACAGTTACTGTAGATAAATACTGGGGAAGGAGGAGGGAGGAATAGCATCTGTTCCTATCAAACTCTTGATTTACTGTATGGTTAGAGCTTTAGTTGGCATGGACTCAAAAGCCTGAGGATCTAGAATGGGGTCTTTCGTTTTTAAAGGAAAGCAGGATTTGTTTAAATAAAAAAAGAAAAGAAAAAAAAGTGAAAAGCTTCCACTTAGGGAGAGGAGGCTTTATTTATAGTGGTGTGGTTTTTACAAAGGGCCCATTTGTTGAATAAACTATACTTATGCCTTTGTATTGCCTGTAGGGTCATTTTAGAAGAATGTTGTTAAGTGTTAACAAATTAGTACTCAAGATCATTTTAAAAAGGCTTTTGTGGAAAAAGAAAGTGATAGGAACATGGAGCACTGTTGCTTATGTATCATAAAAAGAACATTTTATTTATGGCAATTTAGCTGCCTCTTATGAGGAGTTTGCAGTAGTGTTGTGGGCTGAAACTTGAAGGTCTGTAATTCAACAGATTTTTACAGAGCTTGAAGCTTCTGTTTGCTTTTATCTTTTGTGCATATACATGTATGAAACTTACTATTACAATAATTTTATATAAGTATATATAATTTCAAAAGCAAAACATTTGTGGATTTGGAGGAGTGGAGTTTATTATTCAAAACACTACATTTCCAACATTTCCTGACTTGAATATTTAGTTTCTTCAAGAAATCAGTGCCTACATGGAATGGAAGAATATTTAATTTTATTCCAGAATAGACTTAAGGGAATAATTTTAGAAAATTATACTTAAAAAGAAGATTGTCTCTCTCAGCTTTTTTTCCCCCTGTTTTTTTTAAATTGTTTTTTAATACAAACTGCAATTGAATCCAGCAGATTTACATGCAGAGCATGTTTTTCTTAAGGATAAGTGAAATTAAAAAAAGTAGTATTTATTACATCTAGGAGATTTTATATTTTGTGGCTCACCTGCTTTGTTTTACACATGCCGATAGGTTATAAATGTAGCATTTGCATATAATGCAGGTGTTTGTATTATTTATATTGTCAGCCAGCTCTTAAGTTTGTAATGAAGTGAATAAAAAGAAAGGTTATTCAATTTCTTGTTATGATACTTGAGGGTTGTTTTTTTTAGGTAACTTTATATTTAAGAGGTGATGTACTTGGCACGAAAATAAATTTAAATGCAGACCTTTGTTCCATTCTGAATACATTAAAAATGGATAGCACTAAGGTGAACAAAAATGAGCTCTTTTTTAATGAAAGTATGAATTAAGCACACTTGGGACGTAATATGCAAATGGATTTTATCTGCAGTTCTGAAAAGCCTCGACTGCACACAGTACTATTAATTGCAAATTGTATGATGAAAATTCTTGGTATGCTTCAACAGCTATTTCACATGTGCCTCTTAAATACAAAAGATGTAAATTAGAACGTATTAGTCTCAGGTGTGAAATGAAACAAGAAGTATTTCAAAAGCTTTGTTTAATTTCTAATTTAGGCAACCTCTTCTAGGTTGATTTTAACCCCCAGGATTACAGTTTGCTCTGCGTACGCTGTCCTGGCTGTGAATGGATTTCAGGAAACCATTCCAAAGGCATTACTGGATAAATGGAGTTCTTTTGTATTAGCAAAAGCCAGGAGAAAATCAAAAGCAGATCTGCCAAAACAAATGACGATCTTAACTCTAAGCTTACGCCAACTGAAATTTGGTGGAAAAAAAACCCCAAACCAAGCAGCTTCAGATTTGCTAAGTCTTACGGATAGATTAAATACCACCTCCTTGTTACATTGGTTAGATTTCAGTTAAATAAAAGCAGGGATGCGAAGGCAGGGAGCTAATTTACCCTTTCTGGAGCGTGCCCGTTGCCTTGCAGGGGCTGAACCGGGGAGGGGAGCATGCAACTGCTGACCTACCTGTTCTCTGTGCCTCAAGGGCCTCTCACATCACTGCGGCAGCTTGTCATAAATTGATACAGGGTGTCACTGACAGATATCTGACATGCAGTGTAACCTGGAAACCAAGTGGTAGCTGGGCTCTTATTTCATTCCTTGCAGGTTGGTTTTGTTTTTTTCTTTTTTTGTTCCAGCACTTCAGCGTCAAAAAATTCTGATTAAACATGGGGACTTCTTAATTGCCTGAGATACTTCTACAGACCAGTGCATATTCTGCGTGTCTGTCCTGAGTTTCAAGCCAGCAATAACAAATAAACCTTCTTTTAAGTGATGTTAATTTCACTCCCCTGTTGCATTTTGTAGCAGCCTGTTTTTATTTTCCAGGTTTAAAACAAGATAATTTTCTTATCTCTGTGTTCAGAGTGTATGTAGACATCCTTTAGTTTAAGGTTGCGTTATTTCTTTCTGTAATATTCCTGCTCATTACTTTTGGGTGATGGCTTAGTCAAAGAAGTTGCTATACATCATAAAATCCAGTTCATGTGCTTTGAGAGTAACCATGAGTTACCTAATTTGGTTTATTTTCATTTAAGGAGAATACATAACAGGCCATAAAATTGAGAGAAAAATATCCATTAGTCATTATGAGAAATAAGTTATTTAATGAGCAGTATAGAAAAAGCTTGGTTAAACCCTTATTCAGCTTGCTGGTGAAGTATGCATATTCTCCTTTTGGGAATTCATGTTTCATTGTTTCTTCATGCATCAGTAGTTTCCACAATTCTGGTTTTAAATTATAAATCCCTCTTTAAGAAATGCTCACCATTTTAAGAATCAATCATTGCACTCTTCTTTTAATGAAAATCTGAGCAGATGTGTTAGTCTTCCATGTATACTGTTGAAGTGTCGTGCACGTACATGGTAATACAAGTGTGTTCCATGTTCTGTTTCTAATTCCTTTATGTCTTAAGAATACATTTTAGTGATGCGTCCTGCTGCTTGTAGGTCATACAGCTAGAAAGATACCCGGTCAACTGCATTCTTCATATTGTCAGTTGTAAAACTGAATTAGTTGCTGCATGCCCTTGTGAAGGGGAGGAAAAAAAAGGTTAAAAGTAGGGCTCATAATTTCAAAATAAAGTAATGCAAGAATATATTTTTTAATAGCACTTATTTTATGAATAAAAGGTCTCTAAAATTGAGTCTTATAGATTACATAAAGAATCAGTTAGTGTGTTCACTGTTTCTGAGTAAAATCGTATCATTTTTCTGTCAACTTCCACAAATTTAGTTTTTTGGACAAGTTTCCTGTTACCCAAATAGCTCAGGTTACAAAAAACCTCAACTGGAAGCAGTAACTGTTGGATGTAGAGTGCCTGTGACTAGGGCTAGAAAATGTTTTACAGCTCTTGTGAGCAGGTGGTTTACACAGACAACTCTCTTGTCTTCTAATAAGAAATTGGTAGAGTCAATTAGCTTTACAGCAAGTATGTTTTTGTTTAATTAGCACAGTTATAATTTCCTTTCTTGAAATAAATGATTAGCAAATCTGTGTTTATCATGCACAGCTTGAACGCACAGGGTAACGAAACAAATAAGTTAAAAAAACCCCAGCAAACCAACAACAACAAAAAGGAGGATTTCTTGAGCAATCAGAGGTTAGTCATATTAGCCAACCTTCATAAAGCAGTAAGGATACACCAGTTACGGACTATCTGATCTTGCAAAGAGTAACTGAATAAATCTGTAACATTTAACTGCCAATATTTTGAAATACTGCTGAAGGAGGAAAAAAATATTCCTAGTTGCATTCTGTGGGTTCCCCACCCCCCAATACTGTATAAGCTTAAACTGTACTGTCTTTATGTTGTCTGAACAAAACAGGGTCTTAATATTCTACAGTACTTTAATACAAAACCACATTTTTCTGTTACTGTGTTTTTAATGGGGAAGGGGAAATAGCATTTGAAGATTTCTTTGTCTCAAATATAACAAGATACTAGCACTTAATGTAACTTGAATCTGATACTTCCCTTTTTTCTCTTTTTTTTTAGTTAAATGTTGCATATTCTGCATGCCATAATAAGGAACAGATCTTACCTCCACTAAAGATTTGATAAATTCTCGATGCAGGTGAAGCAGTTCCAGGTTGGAGGGATTCATTTTGTTCACTTGTTAGCAGAGTAGAAGGGAAAGAGGGTAATAAGCATATCTTCAAAAAATGACCTTAATGAAAATTTGTGCCTGTAGTGTGCCATTGTTTCAGCATACTGCTAATGTATACAACTGCTTTAGTTCTGGTTTACAGGCTGCTGCAGTCTCCCACTCTTCTACTGTAGAATCAATAAGCATCTGAAAATACATAATGAAAGTAATTTAGCATACTGAAGGCTTCTTGTCTCCAGAGACACCACTGCGATTCGAGCTTTCTGAAAAAGAAAAGCAGTGCTTCTGAGAGGAAAGCTTGCGATGGGCAGCTTTTGCAGAATGACAACCTACCTTGTCGCTTCTGCTCACTGCAGAGAGATGCAGTGCATTCACTAATTTTGATTGGTCAGTGATGTTGGGCTTAAATTGTGCTTCATATATGGGATTGATGCCCCCCTCCCCCGATTTATATAAGGATTCTTTTATAAAAGAACTAAATTTACAAATGATTTATGAATTCTGGAATATATTAAGGGTATGCCAGTTTTATTTTTACCTTCTCACTCTTTACTTTGTGTACGCTGGAAACCACATGACGCTGGAAAAAAAAAGGGGGGGATTAAACGTTTATTACTTAAAAAGCTTCCAACAGTCTATATTTGAATTTGCCTACTTCCCATTTGTGATTTTTTTTTTTTCCTTTGTCCTAAGAACATCTCTGAAATAAAGCTGCCTCTTTGAGCCGAATTTTACCTAATGTGTTTATATGCAAGTGAACATTAAGGTCTTGTCTTGAATAAATTGTATTCAGGACAAGTTGGTACCCGCATTTATTTTAGGAAAATTTCTATTAGGATTCACAGAGGTTATTCAGACCCTTAAAATGGGTTCATAATTCAGTTTAATTCTTGAATAAGGAAAGAATTATTTTTGTGATCCATCACCATGTATGATTTCTGTGTAGCAATGTGGGTTGTTAATTTTGTTGAAACCTTAACTTCTAAAAAAAATTGTGTGTTCCATGTGAATTTTGCTAGAGACTTTGCAGGTCTTTGTAAGGATGTCTTGCTTGATGTTCTTTACCTTTGCTTTGCAGGGGGTAGGACTGTCTTCATTGTCACTTTTTTATTTTGTAACTTATTTCTGAAGCTGTTCTATTAGAATAAGTACTGCTTGCAACTACATAATGAGGAGGAAGTGTAAGAGAATAGCTAATTAGTCCTAATGTTAAAGTAAACCTGGAAATAAATTCAGTATACAACCTAAAATAATGTTTTTTAAAAATTTGTTTGCTGAAGCAAGTAACTTAAGAATATCTGAGTATAAAATGTTCTGCTGGTAGTTTTTAATCTCGAATAAGTACAGTTTGGGACATTTTCTAGTTTTTGTTTTCTCCATTTTAAAGATTATTATTATTTTTTTTAAGATTTTGATAAAGTACTGAATGTTAGAGCATGGTTCTTACATAAGCAGGTGTATTAAATTGGCAGTTTTGGTCAAATTTTGATGGGATCCTCTGTTTTTAAGTTAATAATACACAACTGCATTTTATAATTGTAACTCTGATGTCTGTATTTCTCCTCTTTACTTTTCCTCTCGGACAGCCATCCAATATATTATTTATCTTTAGGTAACAACATACTTTATTTATTTTTAAAAATGGCTACATATCCGTCTAGCATGCTTCCTATTCTGTACTTTTACCTTCAGGAAATACCTAAATAAAGAAACTTTGAGCTAAGGTCAGTAGGTTCCAGCTGGCTGGGTAGCAACTGATTGAGTTCTTTGAGCTGTCTCTTTGTCGTCTGCCTCCCAAGAGCTTGAAACCAGTGATAGCTCTTAAGGGTGACGTGATAAAGAGGATTCCTGAAATGAAAGCATAAATACTAATATATTAAAGAGATTTACTTGCTTCACTTTCAGTATGACTTAGGATAAGTAGGGAAGCCTGTCTAAATTTAAACAGATGAATCTCCATCTCCTTTTCTAATTCTTCAGCGTGTGCCTGAGCAAGGGTGGACATATTGGATGAGCTGTACTGTCAGAAAGAAAAAGATGTACACATGGAGGAAGATTGTAAACGGGATTTTGGATATAGTGTGGATATGTGGTTCAAACGCAGGCGAAGGGGTCGTGAAAGGCTTCCTGTATTGCAGGAGGCGATAAAATTTTATCTGCAAAAAGTGTTTGAGAGGAATGATAAGGAGTTGTGAACATATCAAGCTTAAGTTTTCTGAAGAGAAAATCAGGAGAAGCAGCAGTGCCATATGGAGGCAACCAGGAGTAGGAGGACGGATAGACATGCTTACAAGCCATTGCTGTGCAGATGCTAGTTAAGATGGTGTGAACAGATGACATCATCCTCAAAGGGTAGATAGGGAAGAGTGGGCAAAAAGAGCCATGTGCAGACACCCAGCAGAGACAGAAAAATGTGCCATTCTTATACCTGTTTCTGTATCAGTACAGAATGCAAGTGAATTTGACTGGTATTTTGGGCTTTAGGGGACTGAGAAGTGGGGTGGAAAAGAGGGTGGGAATCTCAGGGAAAGCAGGAGTCTTAAAACAGGCAATTGGTGATGAAGGGCCTTAAGACTGAGAGTGGCAACACGAGGCGAGAGGGAGACCCAGAATGTGGCAGAGAATAGGGCTGTGAAAGAGTTCAGGCTTTTCAGTCCGGTGTGGGGAGAGAATAAATGCAGAAAGGCAGGAGCCTGAAGTGGAGTGGGGCTGGAGTGGGGCAGAGGTGGTGCATGTGAGAAGATGCTGAGTGCACAGGGGTAGGCATAACTGCAATTGCCATAATGTACGCCCCTGTGGTACTTTGAATTTAGGAGTCAAAACTGCTCGTTAGAGGATGTTTTCGCTTTTGCTGAGAGCAGGAAGTCTGAAAATTTGGAAGTGTATTTCTTGATCGTCTTCTGTCCTTTATTTACTGTCTTACTTCTAACACACAGGCAGTAATGTCCTAGCATCGACTGTTACTGCATTCTGAAACAGTGGTGAGATCATTTGTAGATCTGGAGGTCTAAACGCTGCTGCTGAGTTGATAAGATCACCCTGAACGTAGCTTCTTGCATTGCAGGTTTTTAAAGAAGCTTACTTTGTTAAAAAGTCTCCTTAGGCTCACAAGGTTTAGCAGGGCCAAATGAAGTACTCAATTCTGATGTTTTCTATTCCAGTCTTTGATTTTGGAGCTTTAGCATTCTTTTAATGTGCTTTTAGGGTTTAACTTTACATAAACGTATCACAGAGTGTCTTAACTTCCAGGTGTTATGGAGTAGACACATTCACGAAGATCTTAATTTGCACAGTTGGCAGACTGCGTCTGCTTACTTCCCTGTTCTCTGCATTATTCTTTTTTGTTTTCTACTATTATCTCTCCTGAATGCTTCAGCAGTGCTTTCTGTTTCTTTGGGCTGCACATCTTGTTTCCTGGTTTGAATCTTACTGCTCATTTAGTGACTGTTTAGAATTTTACTGCTTCTGGGTCTAAAAATGTCATCTCTTCTCATGTTTGCAAGAGACTTCGGCTCCTAACTTGTACAAATTTTTCAGTGACGCATAATCTCTTTAGAGCTTAAGTAGCTTTTGAAAATTAATATTCTGAGCATCTTGCCCTAGGATTGTTCTTCAGCATTATTTACGTGGTGCACCTGCACAATTCCAACTGGATAAATCCTCCTGTACCTTGCACTTACCTGTGCTGGGCAGTGTGATACCTAATTCTGTGTAGCTCTTGTGCATGGTTTATTGTTTGGATCTGTTCTTGTACATATCTAAAATGTGTTTCTTAGCTTGCTCCACCTTAGTTTCCTCAACTGTTTCCTCAAAAGTCTGTTGCAAAGAACTTTGTTAGAATGTTGTTGAAAATGCAGTAACTTTTATAGTATCAAGGAAGAACAAACAGTGGATAACAGCAGTTCAGGTTCAGGAGTTGTATTGACGTGCCCCTATTATGCTGTATTTGTCAAGGTGTTCTGTTTTACCTGATTCTGAAGTTACGGCTTGCTGGCCTGGATCATGTTGTAGCATATTTTTGTATTGAAAAGGTATAAATCTGACTCCTGTCCCATACGCAAGTTGTAGTTGTAAAGGGCTTTATTGATGTTTAGGGGTGATATGCTGAATAGATGATAAAAACTCTGCTAGAATTTGTACGTAACTAGCATTCTGATTCTGATGGTAATGCAGTCTTTTCTTTCTTTTGACACAAGTACTTTATTCTCATTTCTTTAATCTGTTGAGAACAGTTCTAAGACTGTTACTCCTTTTCTGTAGTAAAGACTGACATCCACAAAATTAATTTCCATTCAGTGTCCTATCGTTAATATTTATCTTCTTTTATGGTTGCTTATTATCATACAGCTCTCTTTGCTTTCTTATTTTTACAATGACTTATTTAGGTTGGATTTAGGTTGGGGGTTTTTTTGGGTGTTTTTTTTTTTGCATTTCTACCTTCCATTTTTTCCCTTGCCAGAAAACATTGTTCGTCTCAGTTTATCCATTTTCAGAATTACCTCCATAGATTAACAAAAAAAAAAAAAAAAAAAAGAAAGGATTTTCCAATTTATCATTTCATTGTACTTCCTGTTGTATTTGCAGAGATATATACCTTTGGAAGCAACACAAAGACCAATATTTTAAATAGATATAAAATATATATAGACTACATATATATTATAACATTATATATGTTGTGTATTTATATAGTTTTATATATATAATGAATGTGTATTAATTTTCAAGATGCAGCATTAATGTTAGCATAGCAGCTTGAGTACAGAAAAATTACCTAATTATGCTGGGAAATAAGAATGTCTTAGAAGATTCATTTGGTTTTGTGTAATTGTTAGGCGTAGGTTATTTGTTCAGTAGTATTCCATGTTAGTTCAACTATTGACCTTTTCAGCACTGGAAGTTCCTGTACTCATGAGAAAATGTGTAAGTTACAGAATGCCCTTTGGCAATTAGTCCTGAAACTGCATCTTGTTTTAGTTTTGTACAATGAGGTGATACAAAAGAGGAATTACAGAATCAGTGTTGATTATCACACATGTATAGAGAAGGTGTCCTTTCCATATCATAACAGTAAATTGGTTTAGTGATGTGGCTAAATCAGGGTCCTGGTGAATTATTGCACATTTATTTAGGAATTTTATTAAAAAAAAAAAAAATTACCTGCAGGAGGGAAGTATGACTGCTAAATTTAATAGTAATTTGAATAACTTCAGTGTTTCTCCATGGAAGTGGTTTACCCTCTACTGTAAGCATTTGCAATGAATGGTGCTGTATCTTGTAGTAGTTATTGGTAAAATTTTAAACAGTTACTATCAATTTCCAGATAAATTTTCCATTTTTCTTTAAAAATTGCAATATTGCTGCAAATTCAGTTTTTTCTTCATTAAAATTGTACTTTGAGTACTTTGAGAATTTTAGAGATTTCGGCCGTTATAAAATACTCTTTGTTCTAAGTTGGCACTTGCTAATGAATTTTTGTGAGGGTTTTCATTATTCTGGGAAGACTTTTGGAGTTCTGACATCATATCAAAGAAAAAAAGGCACCTGCTTGCATTGTTTAAGCTTGTGAAAATATATCTGAAAGGAGGTTGATTCTGTAAGTTGGGAAGTAGTTAGGTGTGTCAACTGAAGTGTGCTGAAGCCGAAGCACTGACACTGTGGCTACAGAATGAGGAAACACTGCCTCATGGTTTGAAGTCCCAGGTGGTTGCTTACCTTGCTTTCATCAAAATTCTTTGTGCGTTGGAAGATGCTTTCAATGTTATTCCCTGCTGGCTGGGTTACTGTGTTACCTGCCATCCCCAGGTCCCAGCTCATGATGGTGCTGTGCTGGTGCGTGGCGGAACAGCATCAATATAAACATTTCAGTAAGCTTTCTGGCTGGCTTACTACACTGAATTGGATTCAGAGGTAACTGAACATGCAGTTTTTAAACTTCAGGATCTGGTTCAAGATTCTCCATCAGATATCCTCAATGCTGTGGAAACTACCTGGCAAAGAATATGGGATGGGCAGCATCAGGAGTAGCACTAGCTGCCCTGTTCCAGAGCCCTGGTACAGGGGTTACACTACACACCTTCCCACCGTAATATTCATTAAGTGGAATTGCTGATTTAAACCAAACAAGAAAATGGGAAGATTTTCTCTGGATTTGTTTGACACAGATCTTGGGTAGACTTTGTTACTAGTAATTTTTAAGATTAGGAAGGCAATATGATTTTTCTCTTAATTAAGACAAAGTATTCACATGGTGTGCCTAGCAGCAAGCATTCTTGTAGCTGAAATTAAGAGACAAAAGTCTTATGATCTTAATTGCCCTGTGAATAAAGAGTAAGCACAACATGAATAGGTATTACAACATAAACTGTGTCCCTTTAATTTTGTTAAGATCACCCACAGTGTAAGGGATACCACCAGGATGAGTTTATACATCGCAATCTTGCTCAGTTAGCCCCTTGGCTGACTGGGTTTGGAAGTACTACAAAAAGCATGTGAGAATGATTTTTAAAGGTAGCAAGCCTGCTGGACCAAAGTTCACTAACTTTAGTTCACTACCTGCACACGGTAGCTCTGGATGGTTCCATATAACTGCAGTGGCAGGAGAATACTTTGCCTTTTTCAGATGACAAAATCAAACCTTTGGACAGTAGTTAGATTCTCCTTGCTGAGTTGTGAAATGACTCGTATGAGTGGTTAAAACCATCTGTCAGGCCCCTGTGTTCAGGTCTAACAGACAAAGTCATTCACATCAGTCTGATAGTGGTGATATTCCTTGCATTGAGATCTAAGAATCTGAAAAATGATATGCAGTACTATGTGTTTTCTTGTCTGATTTTTTTTTTTTTTTAATGATAAGATACTCTGTCTTCTCCTCTTTGCCACCTCGAGTTATTATTTTTACAAGGTTGTTCAGGGAAACTGATAGAAAAAATCTGTTTATGTAGTGCCATAAGAAGGTGTGTGACAGAAGTTTAAAAGTAATAAGCTATAATGATAAATGCATAATAGTAAGGAAATTGAACTAAGCTAATGCAGTGTGCTGGCTTCACCATTTACTCTACTGAAAAGAATATTCATTTGATTGATGTGCACGTTGATCTAAATTTAGATTTGTGTTGGTATCATCTTCAGTTTATTTTCTTTCTTCCTGTGTTTGGGTGCAGTAGTTTCCATAATTTGTATCTGTGCAATAGTTCATTGTAATCTTTTTTACTGATTGTTGAAAAATATCTCTCACTTTCTTGAGAGGGTAATGAAATAGAAATATGATACCCTTGATATTTTCTGGAGTTTTTAAAACATACATATCGTAGCTCTAAAATCTAAAATGAATACCGCAACTGTTTAAAATGCATGCATACGCATGCATATGAGGAACTAATTTTGTCTATGAAGCTTTCAAATATCAAGAATTTCTGTGCCTAAACCATCGTTTCAGTTTTTTTCCATCTCCTGAAGTATTTTTAACCTCACTGCATCATTGTTGTATTTGAAATCACTTATTGTAATACTGAAGCAAACCAGAGCTTGTATGGAAAATGCTTTCATTTGCTGTTTTGGGGGGAACACTGAGAGCAATAGTGTCAGCGGTACCTCTGAGGAAGGGAATACTGTTCTGCTTCCTATGCGCTTGATTCCTGGAAGTGGCTTTGTAGTCATTAGGCTTGAAGCCTAGGTTTTATTTTGCTAATAAAATCTTGAGAAATTGGAAGCGGAGACATTTTTGTTACATCGATGGATGATGAGCAAATACATGTTTATGGAGGAAAAAACTTGTCAAATTTTTCATCAGCCTTTGCTGATGATCTGCTTAGTAATTTAAAATGTATAGGTAGTACGAGTTGCAGTGATAGGAGCTATAAAGAGTAGTTGAAGTGGGAAAGAGGGAAAAAGTTATTTGCATTATTTCTGGTACCTTTCAAAGTGAGAAGCTTCAGTATCACTGGGTAGACTCTCAACTCTGCAAATTGATACCTACAGTTAGGAGCTCCTGGAGGAAATGTGGAAGACAGAATGTATCAACTGCTATAACCTATCAACAGGAGAACCATGTGAGTTATTACATACTGACTTTGCCCCTTACCATGCTGTCATTCTAAAAAAGAAATTGCAGTTCTGATACAAGTAGAGGTCTTTTCCAGTCCTCATTCTTCTCACAATAAATACAGTGCCCAGTGAGAAACGACTCCCCTTGAGAGACAGCTGAATATGGAGGGGAACATTATTTCTCTTATTAATCAAGCAAATTAGTTTTAATGTGAGGAAATAATGAAAGGAAAGGAGAGCCTACCCTTTGAAAGTGGTTACTATTTTAAGACTGCTCATGGTTAGGTTGGAAATGTGTTTCTTTTAAGCTATTTCTTGTCGTAATACCTTTTTTACTGTCTTGCTCTTGAAAGAAAAAGGAAACCTCAGTCAGCCCTTCCTGTTCTCCCCAGGGTAACTTTTTTTTTCACCCTGCAAATTTTTTTGTATATTATTCAGAAACTTGTTTTGTTCACTGCCATCAAAAAAATTCTAAACGTCTACCTGTTTGTTTGGTTCTTGATAATACCCTGTTTAACATTGCCACTCCAAAATCATTAAGCTGGCATTATCACAGTAATCAATACCTACTTTGGTCTAGGGTAGAATACTTCAACAAGAATTTTCCAGTGGTGTTTTGAGTACATCTGTGTGTAAGGACTATATGGCTCTTTAGGTTGTCAGTTGAATGCATACCTTGATGAATATTACAGGCTGTGATGATAGCAAGTACTTAATACAGTTTGTGAGACTGTATAAAAGCTGCTCTTAGTAATCTTGAAGCCTGTAGGCAAAGCATCTATTATACTTTGGGGCAATGAAGGTTGACATTAATCACATAAATTTTAGTTTGTATTCAGTACTCTTAATCTGGAGCTAACTTGGACAATAAGAGATAGTGTGGATTAACACTTCAGCTAAGGATTTTAGCTGCTTGTGTGATGTCTGTGACTATGGTACACGAGCATCCTGTATCTGCTTCATAGTTTCTCTTCGCCTCATTCTGTTTTGTAGAAAAACAGTTTGGCTATATGCTAGAAGCCTGATCTAGAAGGTCTGTATTTCATGAATATATCTGGTCTCTATAATACAAGACCAGTTCCTTTTTGAAAAAACGCAGAGACTATATAAATTTTCCACATTTATTCTCATTACAGGTCTTTAAGCACAGACTTTTTATGTCTAACTAGACTTGACAAGGAAAGTTAAGTGCTTTGGAGTAATAATGAGCATACTGAGGTTTGAGTGGAAAAATACTTCATGTATCTAAATCTTTCTCTCAAGACATTAGTTTTTTTCCTGAAGTAATGTATTGGCGAAGTCAGAATGTAAATTATTTCTTGCACTAACCTTACTTCTGTCTAAATTGCTTTAAGCTTTCAGCTGCATTGGAAGAGGAGAAAGCAAAACAACCCCCCAGAACATGCAAATAATTAATGAGTTTTAAAAAAATACGTCGATGAAACACTGTAGAACTCTCTACTTCATCATCCAGCTTTTCAAAATTAAACAAAAACCCCTCATGTCTCTAGGGAAACAGGCCTTGCAGCATACATAGAGGATTATTAAACACAGGACTAAAATATAGAACCACGCTTGGAGACTGTTTCACCTGGATTTTGACATCTAGGAGTTGTTGCTTCTAACATCAGCTAGGAAGTTAAATTAAGTGTAAAGATATTTGCTAAACAAAACCTATCATCATATAGGACCTAACAGTTAAACAAATCAGTATTACAAATAGAACAAACAGGAGATAGTGCTTTTATGTTTGGTACTTGGGATTGTGTCATACTGGAAAATCTTTTCATTTATATATAAAGTGCCTTGTGTTTTGGTGCCTTTCTCCTTCTCTTATCCTTCCCAATATAACCTGTATCTTACGTGTGTGTGTGACGTGGCAAAAGGAAGAAGAAAAGATACATCTATTTAAGATGAGACAGGCATGGAGTTGGTAGGATGAATTTTTGATGAGAACTAAAAGAGTCAGATGCAAGGACAGGGAAGTTGTGAGAATTGCTACAAGGGTGACTGAGCTGATCTTCAGAATTATTTATATAGGCTTTTCTCTTTTTCGTAATGGTGTTTTGCTATATGTGAACAGAGAATGTTAACTGTTGAGTTTCATTGTCCCTTTTGTAGGAGACTGCCAAGAGCTTTGCTTTAAGTTTTTTTGTTTGTTTCTTTGGTAATGGTGGGATTTTTATTTTTTTTTTTAATTTTTTTTAAAATCTTCAGCACTATCGGTATTTCTTCAGTTTGGTACCACAATATAATTCCTTTGGGTACAGCCACCATGTAAGGCAATCTACTGGATGGAGTCCTGCAATCAGCTGGGCACAAAATTGCCTTGAGTAGATTTGCATATCCACAACACAAAGAAATGAGAATGGAAATGGGATCGATCCCAAAAATTCCATATACCAGCAGCTGCAGAGAGAACTGTGGACTGTAGAGTCCACATAAAATTGCTAATCTGTAATTTTAAATCTTTGTTTAAATCGGTGATTACGATTCAAAGTTTATTTTCTCTTTCTGTACTTGCCTGAAAACCTCTATATTTTCAAAGTATGTTTTAAGATCGCTGAGAGCTGCTAGTTGTAGGAGCCGAAGAAATGAATTCACCAAATCACTAATCTTTTTAATTTTTAGATTCTCTTTAGAAACACATCCAGCTGATATAATTTAATATTCTGTTCTTGTGCAGAGTCTTGGCTAATGCATCTGTTGAATGAATAAATAAATGGAAAGAAATGCAGTTTTAATTCTGGCAAAAACTATTTTTATTGCTTGCCTGTAAAATTGGCAGCAATATTCTACTCTGGGATGGCATCATTGGTTACTGACACAGTGGAATAATGGTAGTTGTTGGAAATAAGTGTGAATTTAGCTGAATTTTAGAGCTTGGGCTTTTCTTTATTATTTTTAAGTAATTCTAGCATGTGCAAAATGATGCAAGATTTTTTTTCTTTTCTTTTGACAAATATTACACATTCACAGATTAATGTATAACTTCTAATCTCCATTGATTACTATTATCTAGCAAGTGCTTGCTAGATAAAAAGCAGGCTGGCACTGTGAACAGGTCACAGATTGGGCCAACCTGTTCTTTGACTGAGGCTTAAGACAGCAGCCAGGCAGCTACTGTTTCACCCTCTGGACAGAAAAAACACTTTTTTTTCTTTTGTTTTTTCTTCTCTTTTTTCTTTTCTTTGTCTGCCTTTTGGCATTTGACTTCCTACTGAGTTAGTAATTTATTTATTTGCTTTGGTATTTGAATTCTATTTGAACTTTTGATGAGAAAACTCTGTTATGCTGCTTCTGGGAGGACAAAATAGTTTCCAATTGGTTTGAATTGCAGTATCCAACTCTTGGTTGTTTAATTTTTCTGGTAAATACGTGCCTGCTGCGTCCCCTTCCCAAGGCCTTCTTAGCAGTGTTCCAGGTCCTCTACCAAAGCTGAGGATTTGGAGTGCTGCCTCAGCTGGAACAAGGCACAATGGGTTGCTCTTGAAGAAATCTGTGGTTGCTTGACTTGATTAACACTCTGCTGTCACCACTGCCACTTCCAAGCTGTGCTCACCCTGAGTCTGTCTTGTTCAGCTGAACGGTGCCTGCCACGAAGTCATTCTTTAGCTCCTGTAACTGTGGTACATATGTCATAGCTGTATTTTGTATGAATTTGTATGGGTATACACATGTGTATGTGTATATAAAAAAGTGTATCATGGCTATAAAATTGACTTTAATTCTCTAGAATTGATGTGAATTACACTCTTTCTGGCAATGCAAACAGTATAATTGATGCTATTAGAAACACTTGTTATTTAATTAGTTGGTCTTAGGTTATGGTTGCTGGAAAGGCCACAGCGTAAGAAATTGATGTCTAACACTTTGTTGCTTCTCCTGGTCATTAATTGTGACTAAAACTTTCAAATGTATATGCAGACTGGAATGGAAATTCCGTCACAGGGTTTTGCTATGACAACAGTGAATTGTCTCGCTTCCATTGCTTTGTTACAGCTCTTTAGTGCCCCACTTAACAGAAATTAACGTATGTCCTTCAGATTTTTCTATCAGAGTTGACATTCCAGGTAATGACAAACAGTAAACTATTTGTTTTGTGCTTCTAATTGCTTCAACAGAAATCATGATCCTGGTTTTCCAACATCCAAGAATGAATGAATAAATCTTTTCCTGTTCTCATGAAAATCCTTTTGTGGTGACATGTACGTTTAACACACCAATATAATTTCATTAAGGGAAATCTCATGATAAATGTAGGGAAAGAAAACACAAGATCAAAAAAGAAGGTAGATATCCTACTGTCAAACAAATATTAACAAAGAAAAGACTATGCCATTCAAGGACTTAAAAAGTCTGCAAGTAATTCTGCTTGCAGTATTTTGAAACAGATTCTGATAATTTCAGATTCTTCAGCAGGTTTTAGGAATTTTTGTTGCTGAACACTTTTTAAATTGGTAAGCCCTATTGTAAAAGGTTTCTTTAAGGACCTTATGACCAAATGCAGTTTCTGCAGAGGTGTGGCATGTGGGAGGAAGATGGTGAAGCAGTTTTGGGATGAACAAAGCCCCTTTCTGAACCGGGAGGCAGGGCTGTACACCCCTCAGCACATCAGAAGACACTGGGAAAATGCGCTGTGCTGGCTGGTGCTAGAGGAAGGCAAAAAGCCAAACCCCTCAATCCTTCTGGCTGGTGTGCAAGAGATGGGCAGCACGGGAGCCACGGCAGTGCTCCTCTCAGTTTCATCTTCCCAGTTCTTGCTGTTTGATGAGTTCGTACCGTTACCCACCGCAACATAATGAACCAGAGATGAGACCCAAAACCTACTTCTCTGCTATAGTTTATTGAAATATCCAATAATGCATTCTCCAAAGTGTAATCCTACTTCCAAAAAAATGGCAAGAAAAAGCAGTGAATTTGAGATAATGTACTTTCAGCTCAGCACAGAGGCTTTCCAAAAGGACCTTTTCATCAAGGATCGGCCTGCTGCAATGGCAATGGAAAAGTCAGTTCAAACCATGGTTTGAATGGATATTTTGACTTTTGTGTTATTTACTTTCACAATGAATCGCAGAATCACAGAATGATATGGGGTTGGAAGGGACCTCTGGAGGAGTTTGTTTTTTCCCCTGCTTCCCTCCCTTCCAATTAACATTCCTTTGACATTTCTTCTGCTTAAATGTATCAGAAGAAGGATCATTATCTGTGTGGTTGGGAAGGAGGAGAGAGACAGATCTTACAGCACTAGAATCAATCTCTGTTGAAGTTTAGATCTCTTAAACTTTCATTCAAATAAAAGGGGGGCTGTCATGATTTGGGATTTTCTTTTATGTAACCAAACCAGCTCTTAAAGTTTAAAAAAAAGTTTAGAAATCTAGGTAAATGTGTAAGAAAGTTCTGACACTTCTTGCACTTTGGAAAACTTTATAACTCACTGTTTAAGTTACTATACTGATGGGAAAAATTAATTAATCCACTGGGCATGGATGAAGCATCAGATGAAATGCCAAGGCAGTATTAGTTCAGAGACAAAGAATGATGTTTCTGTTATAATGCTATTTACAGGAGTTGGGTTTTAACTTTGGTTTAAATGTAAATTGTTACTTAGACAAGTTACTCAATTTTCAACTTCTTTCCTTTATAGAAGTGCTTAAAACAGTAGCTAAAGTTGCTATGAGATTTAAAGATGGGAACTGTAGACAAGTGCTATTTACTAACTAAGTTATTAAAAAAATAGAGTCTCTATTGGTTTTGAGCAATTTTACAAATGGCAACATTGCATGATGAATAAAAGCAGTAGGGAAAATGCTTTCATTTTCAAGCTTCATGCATCAGTATGCTTTTTTAAATATAAAGCACTGTAGCAATTGCATCTGAATGTGATGATTTCCTTTCCTTAACTGTTTAAAAGATGAGCATGATTGACTGTGTAAATATCGATAGCTTGAAAAACTTGAGGAAAAATTACTATGAAAACCAGAATTTGGGTAGACTCAAATACTGCAATTTCTAGACAAAAATTTTTAGTGGAATGTCTTGTAAATAGTCTTAAGTAATTCTCCCTTGATAATAATAAAATATACAGGTCTCCAAGGTACCCCATCACCTTTGTGGAGAAAATGGCAGCCACAAAGAAATTTCCACTACTCAAAGGATGTTTTACAATTACAGTATTTTGAAAAATTTAACAGTTCTTCCAACTCATAGAAAATGTCTCTTTTTATGTATTAGATCTGAATGTGTTTAAATTGTAGACTGTCCATCATTGCCCACAGAGGGGTACTTATTCATACTTGAAGAAGGAAACCTCTGGGTGTAAACCATTCTGTGTAGTTGTGCATTGGTTTTAAGTTACTAGAAAAAAAATTATTTTCTCTAGTTCTTTTTTGACTTCCATTAACTTGAACTCATGTTAAAATAAACATGAGTGAAGAAAGATGTTGAAGCTGTGCTCTCCTTTCTGTTTGTAATCTAGCTATAATCTTTGATACATCAAAAAATGTGAACTGTTGCACTAGTACCCGTAATTATTAGAATTAATTCATTACTGTCTGCCTTAACCTGATCCTTATGATGAAAAAATTGCTTTTGTACTTGAGCATGGTAATATGAGAGACAAAATTATAATTCTGCTATTGTGAATATGATAAATAGTGCTCCTATCTGTATTACCAAAGCAAGCACATCTTTCTCTGGTGAAATGCAACGCACATTGTTGGCTTTCTAGCAAAATACAAAGTATTACAAATAGTTCTCTTGTTGGCAAGTGTAAAACCTGTGCATAAATCAGGTCTATGGATGGTGGGGTTTTCTCTCTATATATATTTAAAGTTTCTATCATACAGTTACGTGCACTTCCATTACAGTTACAACAGTTATGCATTGACTTATGTGTAGAGCGATCTGGTTCTTGGGCTGAACATATCAGGCTCGATTTCGAACCAATTAGAGCATTTTTAAGTCTGGAGAAGTTTATTTTTAGTCTCAGAAAGAGTTTAATAGGCAAAGATATCTTGCAGTTTCTACTTCATGTTTATTATAACTATATTTCTACTTGACAAATCCTTTTTCCTGTCATTTGTGGATGGATTAAATAAATTGGCAGCTTGCATAGATCTAGGGAGAGCAAAAGGAAAAGGCAGTTCTGCCTTGGAATGTTATGCTGCAGCCCTTTCACCCGCCTGTGAATCGCAGTGAATGACACTTTTTTTCTTCTTTCTTTCTGATTCAAAGCTTTATTTATCAAGTCATAGTCTGCTGTGCTATAGCAGCACAGAAATCAGGGTTACGAGGTGGATGCAGAAGAAGGGTAGATGGAAAAATGAACAGCTATACATACCTGTAGAAGAAAAATGGTTGTGCTGCTCCCTTTCCCAGGGTAAATGTTTCCACTTGAGAAGGCATAAGTGCAGTGATCCCATTCCTAGGGAAGTTCTCTGAATTCTTGCTCAGGAAATAACCAGTCATTGAACTCCTGAAGTTTCCAGGCTTGAGCTTCTGTTTCTAGCCCCAGTTTCAGGTTTGAAGGTCTGAGCTGTGAAAGTTTTGGCTCATGAGATTCACAAATTCCAAAGTGTTACTTATTTAAAGCAGGTTGAGGTAGTTGCAGCATGTATTATATAATCTTATGCTCAAAAAGATCCCCCCCCCAAGGTCATCAAAAGAGAAGAAGTTGTTATATATTAGAACACGGTGATATAAAACAGGTGACCTACTTTTGTGCTTTCTACATGGGAACACAAAGAACAACACTATATTTATGTACTTCGAGGTCTTCCTACACATTTCTCTGTCCTTTATTTCTTTAGGTTTTTTCTTCCCTTTTTTGTGTTTTATGCCCAGAAATAAGAGGCTCAATGGAATAAAGTATCTGAAGAATTTTTTAATGTAACTCATGTACAAAATGTGCATAAATTGCTGTATAATCCTAGATGTTCTTTTTCACATTTATTTGAAAAGGGGTTTTTTGCATCTTTGTTTTACATATACCTCTGTATGTCTGAATTTTAGGTTTTGGTAAATGCCTCATTTTTTTAAAACGTCTTTTAAGAAACTGTTGGGTGATTTGGTGTTTTTTTTAGTTTTTATTTTTTTTCTTGGCATGGGAGGAACTTACTCTTGCATAATTGACTGAAAAATGTATTATTAAAATTGATACATACAAAGTGCTGTTAAATGTATAGCTAATATTAAACTTTTCCCCTTGCAATGACCTTTTCTACTTCATAATAAAGCATATTATTGTAACAGTCAGATAGCAGAAAATTTTCAGGCAGTAATGTTTTTCAGATTCATGGCATCTGTTCAGTTGGTGTTTATGAAGCACTTTGAGATACTCAGCTGAATGAGGCTATATTAGTGTATGTGTTAGATGGCACCGTTCGAAAGAGCAGCATGTCTAAATAAATGCATCTTGGACTTTTATAAATTCAGTTGTATACAAACCCTCCTAAGTAAAATAGCCTACGAAAGGCAAAACATAAGCATTAAATTCCTTGGATGTCTTTTATTGGGGAAGCAGGATTGATAAAGGCACAATATGTTGCAGGCTTTATTTCACAGTTCTGCCAACACGAATCCAATCTGAGCTAGAGCACAGCTGCTATTCCTGCCAGTCGTCCTCTTTCTCCTGATGGAGCTTGATCAGCTTTCTTTGTTTTTCTGTGTTCCCTTAAAATGAAGACTGTTTAATGATCATCACTAATGAATTAGTGGTGTCCTGTTTAGGGGCTTTTCTTTATGGGGTAAAGCATTAAAATATACTTTGCCGACACAGTATGGGGTAAGGTAATGAGGAAAAATAGATGTGAAGTTGAAGATGGATTGTGATGGATAGAAATACATAGAGAAAACTAGATGTTCTTACAACAATTGTGCTATTCTTTTTATCCCTGTAACACAGTTACTCCTCCTCCGCCCCCCACACAACAGATTTGTAATGAAAGAATAGAATCTTGTGCAGGCTGCAACTCCCAGAGGTAAAACCCACAGTACTAGACTTCCATCTGTATAGCCTATTTTATTTCAGAGAGATTTCATTTAGTTTTCCTTGGTTAAATTAGTCTGAAATACTGTCTTTGCAAGTTCATTAAAATTATTCTATAATGGGCGTGTACTGTAATTTTTCAAGTTTTATATTCAGTTTCTTAGTGGTGCTGCTTGCTGTTTACCTGATGTTCTTGTCATCCTTTCTGCTGTGTCCTTATGTTTGATATACTCTCTTGCCTTTTCACTCGCCTTCATGGCCAGAAGTGTTACTCCTGATCTGTTCTCCATAGAAGTCAATGTCTCTCTCTCCTCCCACCCCCATGATAAAATACTGGAGTGGAAAAAAAAAAAAGAAGTCACCCATTAGTTACCTGTAATTGGGAGTGGGGAAAGGAATCCTCTTTGGTTGAATAGTATATTTTTATAGAATTTAAGAAGATTATATCACCAGAATACTTGCCTGTAATGTTCACGTTTACCAAACACAGCCCTTACTGATTAGTAAAGGATTTTATCTGCTTGGAGAAACCTGGATTTGACATAAAGGTGTACGTGTAGGGGGGGAGGGGGAAGCTCCCAGGGGAAGGGGGCGGTGCTGGGATTTGTTTTCACTCTTCAACCAGTGAGCTAAAATGTACTGAATATATACAGGTATTCAGTGGTTTATGAGCAGTTAGGCCTGCATGGGGAGGCCTAATCCTGCTGGGACCTGCATGTGTGGATCATTTAATTGCCTGTGGGCCTACAGCAGCAAGTAAAGGTGCAGCACCCAGTTTGGGACTGGCACAGGCCAGTGAGAATTTTGCTCACCTGCCATGGAGTGAGCAAAGCATCATTGTTCCACAGACTGGGAGTGCTCCAGGGGTCAGTGACTTCTGCTTTTCACTGGCTTGTGAGGCAGTAGAGCATTAGCCCTCTCCCTTGCCAAGTATTAAATCCCTCTTCCCCTCAAAACCAGGCAAATAGCTGAATTAGATATTTAAATTACTATGAATATACATAGAATCCACCTAAGATACTTTTTTGAAGGTCAGTGATTGAACACTTGAAAAAGACTGATAATAAGTATTATCTGAATAGTCTGGATTTCTGTAATTGCCATTTAAAAGCTCTTTTACTTTTCTCACACAGTTTACCCTTACTGAAGGTCTTTATTTCAAAATCAGGTAATCCACCACTTTGTCTTCATGAGTTTGTTGCTTTGCGCAACTCTGTTCTCTAAAGAATTTGCAATTCAGCTTTGAAATTTTGGAATGGTTTTGCCACAGCTAATTTGTGCATTAGCTTATTTGTAGGTTGTATGCATGTGTTAATTAGTTATTGAATAAATGGAAATCAGAATGGATGCAGTAATTACTGAGTAAGATGGTGGAAACTTGATACCAGTACAAACCAAAACTACAGGGTTTTGTATTTTATTGCTTTGTTGTGGAGCTTCATACACACAATGGATTAAAGATTGGCTTCCATGTCTCGTTAGTTCTGTGATTCTTTTCTCCTTGCATCTCTGCCACTCACAGGTAGTTGTTCCTTGGGTCGGTGCTGGTACATGTGTGTCCAGAGGAGTGAGGCACTGATGCAAGAGACTGATCTGGCTGAAAGCTGATGGGGTTGTTTTCAGCAGAATCCTTGTGTGGGTGCAGAGGAGAGAAGGAGATAACGTGGCTGGGAGGTGTGGAAGGGAGGGAACCACGGAGGATGGAATTTAGATTGGTAGCATAAACTAGTGTGGAACTGAATCACAAGAGACTTGGGTCTAGTACCAGATCTCAGTATTTTCCCTTTCTTAAAATCTATAATATGGTCAGATTATATTCAAGTAAGTGTCTGAATCATTACTGTTCCTCTTCTCCCCTGGAGGTCTCTGAACACTCACTAAATTCCAGAGGAGTGGGAGAAAGCTGACCTTACGGCACGACTCAAAGGGTAAATGGAATGACTCATAACCTGGGTCAGTTGGGCATTTGCCTTTGACAGAATAATTTTTGACTAATGGTATGGGACATAACAAGCAACAGAGACAATAATAATTCTAATCAGTACTCCTGAAAATAATTTTTGCCAATTAATTTTTGCTTTATTGCAATGGCATTCTTTTAACATTGCATGTAGGTATGGGGTGATCTGCATGCTGTTGATTGAGATGGCTATGGTGTATGTTACAGTTTTAAATAGTTCTCTTTCTAAATGTGGATGAGAAAATTAAGTCATGAATTTTGCATAGACTCAGAGACAAGCACTGAATGCAGCTGTTTTGCTAACAAAGCTTGCAGAATCCCTTTGTCACCCGTTGTCACTTAACTTCTGCAACTACAAATGGAAGGAGTTTAATAAAAGGTAATAAACTAATTTGATTTTTAAAAATAAGATTACAAGTGTGATAAAGGTTAAATGTATTAATGCTGTTGAATTCTGTAGACCTTTTAATACATTTTAAGAAAAAAAAAAAGAGAGAAAAGTAAAAAACCCAAACCTTAAGCATCTGGTATGACGGAAGCAATGACAAAGCAGTGTTTTCTTGAAACACGATGGTTTTATCCTTGTTGTCTTCTTCCGTAGGGTTTATTCCATCCCAAGATCTGCAGGCTCCTTAAGCCTTCCAATCATTTTAATCTTTGAGCTGGAAGTCTTTTGTGTATGTAGTATGTTGAAGAAATTTTAGTATTTTTTTTTTCCAGAACACCTCTAATTTTTGTTGTAATTTTCCTTGTCATGTCTTTTTGAAACTCTTACATAATTCTTCATTAACCTTTTTTTTGCAGCACAAAATACCCCCTGTCTCTCAGAAGCTTCCATTCTTCATCCATCCACCAAGCATCTATTGTTACTTCTTGAATTTATAATTGTGTCTTAAGTTCATAGAACAGTAGAAGTATAGTACATCTAATACAAGTATTAATGCTATTTTAAAAACTTACGGGATGGGAGAAGAATGAAAGAGAGTCAGTTTGTATAGTCACTGCATTGGGACGTAAGGGAATCATGGAGATGAGCCCAATTATGTGAGCAGAAGCTAATGAGGGTGAAGCATCAGACGTAATACTCTTCGGTTTTGTTTCTTGATCAATATGCAGGTGCCTCTTGGTCGTATTGATCTTTTTTGCTTATTTAATGTACTTTCATTTTATGAGACTTATACAATCATTAAATGGAGTAATTTGAATTGGTTTTGAATTACTTTCACTTGCTGTGACATTGTTTTTAACATACTGGGTTCATTTACTGGATGTCTGTATTGTTAGCTGCCATTAAGATAAAAATAGCTCATCCACAAAACCAGGTAACTGTAGCCAAATGTCTCCGGTTAAGTGATCTGACCTACTTGAGAAAGTTGCAGAGGCTCGGTATCTCTCTTTCAGAATGCTAGGCATTGTCCGGTAGTTTGTTATATTTAATTTTAAAATTTTTTTCTCTGAAAACTGAGGAAATACTGATTTGAACAGCAGCGTGAACAGAGCTGAGGATCTGTTTGCTTAGAATAGACTTTTGCTGAGCAGCAGCCCAGGCACTGCTGAGTGACAGAATCATTCTTAATTCTCAGCTTGCTGCCTGCCTGGCGGTGCGTGCTTGAGGGGCTAGCTGGAAATCAAGAGAGATGCCTCTTACAGAGCCCTGTCAGTGCACGCTCTGATGCTGTGCTCTTTCAGGGCTGAGCTGCCTGGGTAGCTTAGGTGTCGTCGTGTGGTTAGGTCTGATCTATACTAAAAAAGTTTTGCTGGTGTGGCTACTCCGGAGAATGCTTTCAGCATCCATACAGTGGTGCAAATGCATTTTTGCCCATGCAGCCTGTGTTGGCTCCTGAACAAGATGGGATAAATTACACTGGAAAAAGCCCTTTTGACACTTCTGTTTTTTCTGGTATAAAAACACTATGGACTGTTCACTTCATCACCACGGTACTGCACTAGGAAAAGTTTGTAATCTAGGTTTAATATAACTCTGGGTTTAATATAATATTATACATTAATATTAATGTAATCTGGGTTTAATATAACTCTTTTAGTGAAGAATAGAACACCAAATCAACTGTGTTACACTTAGTAAGCAAAGCTAGTGAAAAATACTGGGTGACTCATAACGAATACTGTGAGTCTTCTTTTATATCCCCCTTTTTTGTCCTCAAAGCAATTTGATGGGGCTGGTTTAACAGATGGGCAGAAAACCTATCAGTGTGTGTTGGAAAACTGTTTCCAGATGAAGAACAGTTTCCTTAAGTCATTTGCACTCTTTTTTTTCTTTGTTCAACATTGACTGAACTAGTCAAAACATTTTAAGCATATTAAGCAATAACATATTAAGCAAGTCTATAAAATAATTAAATTGAAACTAGAAGCTAAGAGTTCTTAGAAATATTTACATTGATATTTGACTTAGTATACATTTCTGATAACTGCTTTTGTGTGTTGTAGTAACCTTGTGCTGAAGATAAAGAAAATGTTTGTCAGGGTTGGTATGCTGTTTCATGCTGAAAATATTTAAGATTGTCTGGTAAATTTATTTCTGAATCCAAAATGAGCTGTGCTTTCACTTTGTTGTAAGTGCTCGGATATGATGAGGCAGAGAGACATAAGATTTATGGGTATCCTTCCAAGAGATGTTCTGTAGAGTTATTAAGGTGTCACAGAACACTTTGTTTCTTTCATGGACCGTATTTCAGTTCATTTCCTCGTACAGCAGTTGCACAGTGGTGCTTTGCTTGAATTTGGGCAGATGCTTTCATGGTTCTTCCTTATCTGGTTTGGTCCTGGTCACTGCTGTTAAGAACTGCAAAGGTCTGCCCTCTGCATGTTCTTTGGGAAGACCCAGCCTCTTAAAATTTATGTAAGGTTAATACTCTGCATAATTTTGCAGAGTATGAGCAAGGATTTGGCAGGAGGTGCCAAAAAACCGTGGCAGATTTACGTTGTGCTCTGTAGCCTCAAAACAGGTTCAAAGGCCACTGATGATAACAGGTGACTAATAATAAACCATGAAATAACTCTTCTGTGGTGGAGATGAGTCAGGTAGTTATCAATTTCTAAACACATTAGCAAAGCAAAATCCATCTAACAAGGGAGATCTGGAAGTTTTTTGGATTTGTAATTAGCTGGAATCCTGCTAAAATGTGTTTGTAGAGTTTGGGATCTTTTTTCTTGAAAAGGGGTGTAATCCTGTAATTTGTTATACCTCCAGTGTCCAGTAATTCTCAAGCCCTTGAAGTGTCTCCAGTATGTTTTCCCTTACATAACAGAGATCTCTGGTCTGCGGGTTTTTTCCTATTAAGATGCTTTCTCTCTTACCTCTGCCCGCAGGCTCTCCGTGCAGTTCTTGCTGGTGAATTTTCTGATCCCTCTCAAGCCCTTGCTGGAGGGGAACCAGCAAAGTGATCACTTTCAGGAGGAGGCAGTGAGAGAACTGCAGCTGAAAGACAGCTTCTTAACTTTTTTTCCATAAAATGTATCAGTTGCAAGTGAGGATACTGTAGCTTCCTTTCTTATCAGGCCCAGACTTCTCACACTGTGCCCCTTTTTTTCCCGAAAATTCCTTTGAGGAACTGGTCCAGCTGCTATGTATTCTCTGGGAAAAGGGAAAGGCAGTATTATGACTGCATTGCTAGCTTCTGGCAATGTAGGACTGAAAATCTCATGCTACTTATATATATATTTCCAAATTTTGAGAATCTACTATCAATATAACGTTTGAGATCTGAACTTAGTTTGAGATGCTACTATTGATAAAATATTTGAGATCCCATTTGGTTCTCAGGACTTCTGAATGCATTGGGAACCCAAAACAAGGGTTCTCTAGAAGTTCAGAAATAGAGAAACAAAGTAAAATATACATACTGATGTTGTTTTAAAAAAGTTAGAACCATGCCATGGTTTCTTGAAGGCTGACTTGTTTTCTGAACTCCTGACTATTGTTACTGATGTTTGCTTTCTGTGTCCTTTTTCAGGGAAATAAACAGTGGTTAGGTCCCTCTCTCCATCTTCTGCTCTCTCTTTCCTGACTGTACAACAGATTTTCTGGCTTTAGTTGGGACAGAGGGTAAGGGAGGTTGAGTCATAGCAGCTTGAGTGATGACTTGAAGAGGGCAGGTAGAATGAAGAGCATACATATGAACAGTCTTTAGACTCCCAAAATATGGGCCCTCAGTGATATTCTGAAATGTTCTGCTTTGTCAGACCAAGGAATGCTTGTTTCTTTTTCTCCTTTTTTTTCCTCCTCTCAGAAACGTACTTCTGGTGGTTTGTGCATTTGATTAACTGAACATAATTCTCTCAGTGAGCCCAGGCAGGTGTCCCTCTTCTTAGTAGCTGTGGGGTCATTGATACTCAATTTCACTTTTTTTATCTCATTGTATTTCTGAAACTGGAATTGTGATCTGCGTATTTCACCCCTGTAAAGGGCTTCTTAAAATTTTGTCTGTCATTTGTTGTGGTATATGAACTCTGAGTGATTATTTGTGAATGTATACACACATCTCTCTTCTTTTTTTCTCTTTTAAAAGCCACTACTTGTTGTGGTTGTATATCAGAAGATGAAAAACTGGCATTCTCTAAATGAGTCAATGAGATTATTTTCCTATTTCCTGCTATCAAATACAAAATTTTATTATTGAAGCCTGATGCTCCTAAGGAGTGCTCTGTCTTACCTAGAATGCCTTTGAAGACCTGTCCGCTTTCCCTTACTCCAGCAATTTGCCTTGATCCCTAGCGCTGCTTGCCAAAATCAGGCCAGCCATAATTAACTTTGTGCATGAAAATGAGTCTACCAAGGAGTTAGATGAAACTTGGAAATTTTGCTTTCTGGGAAGGTGCGACTTTGGTTTTCATCTAAATCTAAAAGTGTAGCAAAACAGTAATCAGAAGAGCTTGTACTTTGGAATCTAAATATTTTATAAAACAATGCATTTAGTTTTGAATTCTTGTTTATAGCATCATGCAAACATGGATATAAAAAAAAACCCAGTGCCTTGCAGAGGTCACAGTTTTTGTTCTTAGTTCTTTTGTGTAAAACAAATGGAAACTCAGTTAAATCTGTAAATTTTATACTTGTACTCAAGTAATTCCTTGTCCTAGACCCTTATTCCCTCTTTAGTGCTTGCTCTCGGAGAGGCAAGGGCCTGAGGTCCATCAGAGCTGTCCCAGCAGCACACCAGTGGCCATGCTGGCCATCACAGGCAGGAACAGGGGCTGGCTCTGCCTCTCTGAGGGCACTGCTAACACCAGCCTCTGCCAGGCTCCTCTCCTTCACTCCATCCTAATAAGCCATTTTATTTGCAAATATGATCTGTGCAATGCCTCCCGAAACACAGTCAGCTAATTCTGCCTTTTTAATTACTTACAATGACTTTAATTGGATCAGAAAACAGCAAGAAATATACAGTAGTAATGTAATAGAGTTTGCACAGTGGAGAACTCCTGCTGTAAGCTGCAGCCAGGGTGCTGTGTTCCTAGACTGGCTCCATCTGCAGTGGCTGTCACCTGCCTCCCAGCCCTGCCGCAATCTCCGGGCTGCTGTGGTACAGGAGTCTGGCGTGATCCGAGTACCAAGACAGCCACTTTCATTTAAGATGTTCAGTAGCTTCATCTTGTCAGTGTTGCAGTTTCTTGAGCCTTGGAAAAAACCTTTGGTACTGGGAATGATTGACCAGTGTGGAGCCCATGTGCTGCTGTGTTTTGCTGGTGCTTTCGGAGTAGTTAGACCAGAGGCCCTTGTGGTGCTTTCTCTTTGCTGCTTTCTCACCAGTTCAGCAATCCAGCGTTAGGTTAGTACACCAGTATTTTCAAAAACTCAGTGCAAACCTTTTGTCCTTTTCTACAGGGCATTGCATAGGTTGAGCAGTTACTCTGTAGCTGCTTCTTTTGGGAAGTCAGGCACATCCTCATATGGAGACTGGCTGGTTTCTGGTGGCTCTGGCTGCTTTATTCAAAGTTCCTTTGGGGAAGCCAGTATCCTAGAGCAACTGTTACTGTCTTTTTCTTTCTGGCCATCTCCGTCCTAGAAGCCTCACGTGTGTCCCTGTGTTATGTACTTCTGAGTTCAGGACTTCTAACATTTCCTTGACTGGCTCTTTCTCATTTTTCTTTTATTTTTTTACCCTTCCCTTTTGTTTTTTTTTCATGGAAATTCCAACGTACCAAATGGATTTTTACACTGTACACAAAGTATTTCTGAGTTTATAGAATTTTACAATTGTTCATGTTGCAATATTTTCCCTCTATATTTTTTTCTATAAAAAAAAGAAGTCCCTTTTCACATACTTAGTTTGCAAATAAAATGGCAAAGAAGGTCATAAAATCAATTAAGTGAATATAGGGTTTTATTTGAAAGACTATTTGCAAATGTTTTGTTGTTTTTCTCAATTGGTAGAAATTACAACTTCTTTTCTCACATGGCATGAAGAGTCACTAGAAACTGAGAGGGGTGAGAGCCAGGCTGGGTGCTGCGCTAGCACTGCTGTGGTTAGTGAGTGTGCAGGCCAGCTGCTGGCCACTCTGTGCATATTCTTGTGTCTGAGAAGTAATGAAGTAGCATCTGATAAATTGTAACTTGCTACCCCCAAGATTATGCAGTGAAGAAATACAGGCCAAACACTCCCATGGAACGGTGAGGGTGGAGAGGTCAGTGAGCAGTCAGTGACCACCCCCCATAAATAAGTTTAAAATGACTGAAGGGGAAGATAAAATGGGGGTGTATAAAATGCTGAATGCTGTGGGGAAGAGCAAAGAGATGCAGTGAACAGTCACTCTCTTCCATTATGAGGCCTAAAAGGTGCTGAATGAAACTGCCAGGTGGCAGGTTCACAACATAAAGTTGCTGCTCCATGCAATATGCATTTCAGTTGTCATGGAAAGCAATGATTGCTAAATGTTTCCATGGGGTCCAGGGGTGATTTTGTGGTTAACAGCAAAGGAACAGGAATTGAGGATTATAAAATAGAACCGTAGTGTTTCTCGTGATATTGCTAAACCATAAATTATGGCTCCAGTGGTAAATGGTTATGAGTGTATCAATGCAATTATTTTTGAAGATCGTTGATAATGTTTACTTAATTTTTCTACCGAAGGTAAATAGTTGATTTCTTTTTTTTTTTTCCTTCTTTCTTCTTTTTGCTTGGCAAAATATACTTTTTGCATGTGAAAAATGTAAATCTTAATTGTGGAGCAGTGTAATAATTCCTTTACTTCAGGACTGAATTCCTGTAAGAAAGCTCAGTATGTGCTATTGAGAAATGGTTTTCCCTATGAATTTTTTTTTGTTCTTTATATTTTTCCCCTGACAGAAAAGGTGTTTAATTTAAACAATGATAATGTTAGTTTTAGAAGAGAAAATGTTTCTTTCCTGATCTTGAAATGATTCATAACTATCAGCAGTGAATTCCACAAATTATGCTTTATGAGGCTTGAGAAAAATCTGTTGTCAGGCTAAATATTATTTAGAATTAGGGGAACCGTAATGAAAATTATGATAGAATCATATGAGTACACAATGAGTCTGTATGTTTTCTCAATTTTATTTTTAAGTATTAAATTGCTAAACATATTTTATCCTTCAAGCAGCACCTTTTTTTATGTCCGTTCAACTTCTTTGTGTCAATTATTAGATATAATTGGCTGACAGATGTAGGTAATAATAATTGGCTCATAGATAATTATGTAATTCTACAAAGAAAATATCAGCATTATTTATTCAATAACAATTATTCCCTAAATTAAATGTTATCACCCATCTGTTAACAATTTGTGCCTGTAACAACTGAAAGACTTGCTTGAACTTATTGTTTGCTTCCTTGGATATGCAGTCTTTTAAAAAAAAAGTTCTTGATATTTTTAGCGTTTAGCTCATTATTTTGAACTCTGCTACCCAAAGACATTAATTTTTAATTTTGTGTCTGTGTAGCATTAATGATAGAACTCAAATATGTCATCAGTATAATACTTGAGAAGACCTAGCTTTTAACTTTTGTCTGTTTCAAAATAATAGAAGCAAAACTTTGGCTTCTCTTTCTGTTTACATTGACATTTAATCATATTGAGAAGAAAAGTACACTTTTATGAAATCTTAATCCATGGTAATTCTCAATATTCATACATGTATGTGCTTCCTAATTTTAACAATGTAAGTATGTTTTTCTTGGAAAAAATCATGATCAGCATATGTGAAAGACCCCAGAATAGTACTAATAAATTATAGTATTCCTTTAGGTTGTTGTGGAACTTTTGCAGGTAGCAGAAAAGGTGCCACAGCTGTCTGAGGACAGACTGGAGCATGTCTGAGGGGGTTGTTTCATTCTGTTCCATCTCTGGAGAGGAGCTATGCAGGTTTGCTGTTCAAATTTCCTTTCACTGGTGTTTGTAGGTGAGCAGTGATTCAGGTTTGTGATCTAACAGCTTGGAGGCTGTGGTGGATGCTGCAGAACAGCTTGTACGGGCTGGGTTGGGAGGGGTGGGACGTTTCCTTCAGCTTCCTTATATTCTTCTTGTTACTGCAGGTACAGCTAAACCTTATAGTAAGTGCTAAGGGCGAGAGCTGTATTTTGCCAGTTTTTATTGGTAAAACTTTTTTTGGAAATTGCAACAAATTGGAGGGACTGGGGACAGGAGGGACTTAAACGTTTTCTTTTTTCAGTTTCACTATCCAGATTGTACAAGGTGGAAGGTATTAAAGCATCTTCTGAGGTAACTGCTGTCAGTCTTCGTGTCATGGTTAAATACCTTATATTTCTACTGGAAGGCTGAAAGACAGGCACCTGTGGAGGCTAACTTCAAATATAAGTATTTGGAATCTGAACACCCATATGCTTAATTTAGCTTTCAAACAACATTCTTTTCTTGCTTATCTTTCTAATGCTGTTGCTAAGTTTTATTATTTCTAGAAGAATTGTTGAGAATGATGACAGACTGGGCAGATTTCTGCCATAAGCTGATCTCTAAATTTTAAAAAGTCTTTGCTGCGGGACATAAGATACATTGCATGATGTTTCAAAATTTTGCAGTTATGTTCAAGTTGTCTACAGAAGCAATCTGGATGACACAAGGTTCACTTTGATCTCCCACAAAGTATCTGAGGTACATAAAACCTGTGTGATTTATAGCCTATGCAACATCTGTTGACTCTAAAGATGATAAAATCAAGTAAATTTACAGCTAATTGCAGGAAGTTATTTATGGTATGCCAAGGAAGAGGTGGGAGGAATTAAATATGCATTTATTAAAGATAAAAATTACATATATTCTAAAGTACCGAGGGAGTTAACATAGCAGATACTAAGGAAAACGCAGTTCTGCTTTTGCAGAAATGTTTTCCTGAAGGTGTAAGTATGAAAGGGTTGAATGGTGGGTGTTGAAAAGAGGCAGGAGAGACCCATAAGGAGAGAGGAATATGAAATAAATATTGCAGCTTATATATATATTAAAGAAAAAGAGTAGTATTCCCCCTTATCCAGGGACCAAGATAATAGCACGGTTTTTCAAAAGAAATTATTTTACAGTGCTGTAGCACTACTGATCTTAATGTATCTACTGGCATTTACAAATATGTTAGAAATGATCCATGTTCTCTCATGTACAAACTGACCTTTTTGGATGCATGTTTTAGTGCAAAAATAATGATAAAACAAAAAATAACAGGGTATGTCTCACTGAAATGAAAAAATGAAGTGCAGCTAGAAATGACTAACTCAGTAAGGTAACTAGACTTACATGCCCTAAGACTGTAACTGTCCATGTATATCTTTGTGCAAGCATTAGGTCATTAACCATTAACAGAATGAATTAAAACACCCAAATCAACCAACATCCCTCTGCCCTCCTTTGAGGGCACTGATTCAGAGTCAGCCATCTTTGCCATCTCAGCAACTGGTGGGATGTTTGAAAGAAGTTATTTTTGACTAAGATTTTTGAAACACATCATCCATTTTTCCTTCATTTTCTTTTGTCACTGCGTGTGTCTGTTGCAACATGGCATAGTACTGATGGAAGCTGAATCATTGTACCTTTAAATAATGCTCTATATTGAGAAATTCTACTTAGCTATTGAATGGTAACATATTAATAATATTTAAAAGCTGCCAAAACTACCAGTATTTTCAGGCAAACATGTAAATTTAGGTTATCCTTTACGTCACTTCACTCATAACTGTTTTTCTTTCTTTCATGGCTTTAGTTGTGATGCTAACTTAGGTAAATAAGAGAGCCAAAGTTATATACCTTCATTTAGGTGAGCCCTTGTCTTTGTTCAGGGAAGAGATGGTTTTCTTCAGCTACTCCAGTAATACAGTTGGAAGGGTGTAATTCCTTTGCATGGCTTTATGATGCAGTTGCAATATATTTTCAATGCAATTATCTCTTGCAGATGCAGTACATTTCTTTTCATCCTGCTTCATTTTATATACTGATGTGATGCTCCATTACAAGTAGAACTGCTTTTGTTCACCTGTTGGGATTTTAAGAAATATTTTCCTGACGTTAAAAATCCTGATTAATGTCTCCTTGAAATTTATTAAGAAGAAGCTTTATTCACCCCTATGTTTTCCAGTTTTGGATGCTCTCCTGAAATTTGAGCAGAAACACGGTTGGCATTGATAATGAGCAAGAAATGCAAAGCTGCGGGCTTAGGTGGGGGCAGGGAGGAAACTCTCAAGGCTTCTGCCTCCTTCAAGGCAGATGATGGCACTAAATTACTCTTACAGATGAATAAGACCAAACTGTACAGACTGATTTGTATTTGTACCCTTTCTCAAGTTACATTCCTTCATATTTTTCTGTATCTTATTTTTGAGCATACTCCCATTCTCATCTCTTTCAACCCATGAATTCACTTCTCCAGTAATACCCCTCTTGGGCTCCTTCTCTTTCCTGTTCCATATTATACCTTTCTGTCCCCCTTTCTGTTTCCATCTTTTTCGCATATGCTGTACACATTGCTTTGCGTCTGTGATGCTATGAAGTCTGTTCAGAACAGAAATAGGACAACTAGATTTTTTACTGGCAATGTAATTTTATTTTTATTTAGCTCCAAAAAAAGCCCAAGAGGAGTATTGACTTGTAGCAGTATTCTTGCTTTGTTGCCACAAAAATTTTGATTTTGAAAGTCCACATACATCTGAAGAGCAGTTCCTGATCTGTGCAATGTCTAAATTAAACTTCAATGAATTTCTTATGGAGAAGTGGGGATTTTCTTCCATTTATTTTTAATGAAGAACTATCTTATCAGAATAAAATGTGGACTTTGTAAATGATAGAGATACTGGTTTTGTTTTCATGATTCTAACTTTTGCTTTATGTTACAGACCTATTGTACTTTTAACTTACAGTTATTGGTGTAAGGAATTTGGTTTTGAATGTTTTCTGAGCATAGCTCAGGTAGAATATTTAGTGAAGTTGGTTTCAGCTCCATGCAAATACTGATGATGAATGCCGTGAATGTTACAAATCTTTGGATGTTACATATCTTATCGCAGATAATGAAGAAAAAAAACAGTTCTACTTACTAAAAATGTTTTGGGAGCTCTTGAGGAAGGTTCTCAAATCAGCTTCTTTTGAGAGTAAGCTTAAGAAGCTTAGGGTGATTTGTAGAGTTCTAGATCTTAGTTTCACACTTCTATTTTAATTATATTAAAATATAGTGTGTGCATTCCTGCAGGGTGATACCCTCCATGGGTAAGGTGCATAGCACCACAAATATAGTATTCTGTCCAGATGTCTAATCAGAATTTCCTGTGCTGTAGCTTGTGCCTCTTGCCTCTTGTTCTGTCTGCGTGCAACTCTGAGGAACGTGCTACCACCTGTTAGGTAGCAGAAGACCGCAGTTAGGTCTTTTCTTAAACTTCTCTTCTCTAGGTTAAAAAACTCGGTTCTCTCAACCTCTCCTCATACCAATATGCTTCAGTCCCACGTTTTGGTGATTCTTTGTTGGACTCACTCCAGTTTGTCAGTGTCTCTCTTGTACTGGAAGGTGCAGAGTATAGTGGCCTTACAAGTGCCAGGTAATATGAATAATACTTACCCTTGCTACACCCATTCCAGTACACAGTAGGCTCTCTTTGCTGCAAGGACATACTGCTGGTTTATGTTCGATTTTTTTGTCCACTGGGTTGTTTTCTGCAAAGCTTCTTTCCAGCCAGTGAGCACCCGATCTGTTTGGGTGCACAGGGTCATGCCAGCCCAAGTGAACAGGGCTTAATTTGCTTTTGTTGAACTTCATGATGATTCTGTCTGTCCATTTCTCAAGGTTGTTGAGGTTCTTCAGAATGACAGCCCTGCCTTCCAGGGTACTGAGCACTTCCCCAAAATTGCTGTCACCCATAAACTCACAGAGGGTTAATTTTGTCTCATCACTCAGTTTACTAAACTGTATCAGTACCAGTTTATTGAATAGTATGAACCCAAGGGCTGACCAGCCACCAGCTGGATGTGGAATTGCTGCCCACTTCCCTTTGAACCTGGCAGTCCAGGCAATCGAGGAGACAATTAGTGGGGAAAACAGAAAGTAGCAGTTTTAGTAGGTCGTGGTTAAGTAAAGCTGTGAGTCTGTATTCAAAAGGTGGGGGGGAGCTAATGGTGCATGAGTGGGGGAACCTTAGAAGTGGGTGGGGGAACCTTCAAGTAGTTCCCACAACTATTGCTTTAGGCCTAAGTGAATGTGGGCGTAGTGTGGTATAACTTGTGATTAGACCTAAGTAATGTTTATCTTGGTGTGTTAAGCTATTTTCTGAATCATGGCATTTTCACAGGAATGTCTCCAAAATATGGTGCTCATTGTTAAGTCACTGATGATGATAAAAATAGAAAACTCATTTCCATCAATTCCAGATCCTGCCTGGCATCTGATTTCCAGCCCAGAGAGCAGTAGGAATTAACTCTTCTATCAAGACAATTTAAATGCAGCTTTAATATAATGTTAAAAATAGCTAGTCAGTCTTCCTCACTACTCCTCCAGTATTGTTAGCAACTTTGGGTGTGTTTTTTGAGTTCTATGCATGCAGTCTGGAGAGGAACATCAAGTTGCTTCTGTAGGTAGGATTGATCATAGATGATTATTAAAGCACTACTAAATATTTAACATGAACTTCTTTTAAAAAATCAGCAACAGTCATTTTGGGAAAACAAAGCTGATCCCAGGTGCAATTCCCATTCCTCCTTATTGCAATCTGCCTGAACACCTGAAAATTTTCCTTTTGTTTTAATATGCTAGGAGAAGTTTGGTTCTTTCATACCTGTGCGTTCTCTGATTTTAGTGTTCTCAGTTTTCTTCCGAAGTAAAGCTTTAATTGGGTAATATGATGCTCCATCATTGGAAGTATTCAAGGTCAGGTTGGATGGGGCTTTTGAGCAACATGATCTAATGAAAGATGTGCCTGCCCATGGTAAGGGGGTTCACTTGAGTGGTCTTCAAAGGTCCTTCCTGACCCAAACCATTTGGTGACTCAGTGATAATACAACGTAGGTGATAAGTCTGTTTTACAGGACAAGATAATTCTCTGTGTTTAAATCAGTGATTCAAGTTTTATTTTCTTTTTTTTCCACCAGTTTGGTTTTGGTACTGTTGACCTCATTTCTCTAAAACTAAACCAGTCTTGGCATATGATCGATATAAAAAGCTGAGAAGCGTTTTGTTTTGGTTTTACTTTTAATGTCCCCTTTCACTAGGGACATCTATCAGAAGCTATACCTGGCTGTCTAATATATTTTATTTCCTTTTCTGGACTTAAGCAGCAAGAGTGTGTTAACATGCTGTCTGAGAAAGCAAACAGAAATACTATGCTGTGGGTCCCACTCAGCTTCTGGCTCCAGCAGGACATTTTTTCCTCACTTAATGTTGCTCAGACAACTAAGAACTGAAACCTCAGATATTATGTATATGAGTAGTTAATTTTTTAAGACAGTAGAAATTGCTTAAATAAAGATCACTTTTCATGGGAACTTAATGGTGTTTTAGTGGCAGAGTGATTTTTTTTTTTATCCTCAGTTGTTCTACTGAGGAAAGCAAAAGTTTGCAGGAATCTTGTCCTATAGGAGAAGGAAGGAAATATATCAGAAGTTTTATAAGTAACCTGCATATTAGTAAAATAAGAAATTTCCTCTTCAATAGTGAACTCATAATATCTGCAGAAAATGTTCAAAATGTATAATTTAAAGTTCAAAATTACTAATTTGGTAAAGTATATCTAAGATATACGGCATATAGTATAGAGCAATCACCTTCTTATTTTGAACACTTTACGAAGCACCATTATCTGTGCAATTTTTATAGGAATAAACATCTTTTTGTAAAGAGATCAGACTGTATAAATTGACTGTGAGATATTGTTTCATAGTAACTGTAGTAGAATCCCTTTCAGTTAATTTAAAGGCTTAATATGAGCGTTGCTGCAGCAAGTACTTTGGTGCCTTATGCAGGGTATGGGCCAGTCATTTAAGCCTTGGCTGAGAGTTAGTCTGACTGAAACATATCTTGGAGAAAACCTCTTTTCAGAGGCACCAGCTTCCAGTTCAAAGACCTACAAATGTGCCTGGTCCTGCCATTCCCCACCTGCTTGATGCATCCTTTGTGTGGAAAATTCAAGTGCCTCTGAGGAGCAGGCCACTGTTCTTTAAGTTTAGGGTTTTCACTTACTCCACTTAAGAGAATAAAGATGTGGTATTAAATGCTAGGTTACTTTCACCAAAGGGTGAGCACTAGGTTTCTGCTAAAGTATTGGGATCTCAGGCTTTGCTCTAGGACTGGTTTTAGTTTTATATTACCTGTATTGTTTAGAGAAAAACCTAATTGAACATATTCAGGACCAGCAGCTTCAGAGGTTATCAATTTGGATACAGCTCAGGAAAACAGGATCTCATCCTTCCTTTTCAGTAACTAGTGCTGTAACTAACATTTCTATTAGGACCATGGAAATTTCCATGTTGGATTAGATTTGTAGCCCATTTGAATGAGTGAATTATTTTTGAGGTACTTTAGAAGCAGATGGAAAAAAATCTAACAGGTCCTCAGCACTTCTAACAAATCAGTCCACTTGTTTTGTTTGTGTTTTGTACTTGTTTCCAGGCGCTGCTGTAGGACCAAAGTCTGAGTGTTTAATAACCCCTGTCAAAACTGAAATGATTGTCATTACTGAATACTTCTCCCTTGTAGAAAACATTTTATGTGCTTTTACAGTATCTATCCAGTCTCTTCTCATTGTGTATAACAGAAATAAATATTGCAAATAGTGATTCAGATTCAGTTTCATGAACATCATCTACCAATTTACATGTGAGTTTCCACCAAGAGAGATACCTGCTACCTGTGGGTGATAACGTGCCTGTGGGTTCTTGCCATCTCCTTCTGCTCTTGTGTGTCTGCATTCTGAGTCAGATGAGAGAATGCCTTTAGATGAAAACTAACTCAACAGAAAAAAACTCTCATGAGTGCTAAAACTTGGAGGCTGGGGTGGAGTGAAAGAATAAGGAAGTAGGTTAGGGGCACAGATGTGGAAATCAATACACTTTCTGGTTCAGGGCAGCCTTTACTAAGATCAGCTTCAAGTAATAACAGCATTGTAGTTCTACTCCAGTTTGACATTCTTCATTTTTAATATGCTATTTCTAATGGACAGTTTCAATCAATTTATTCTGCTGCTTAACTTACCTCTAGATAAATTTTTAGTATGAATACTGTGCTGTGTGCGCTGTAATGTTTGCGCTGTAGCAGTCTTCTAAGGTATTTCTTAGTAAATCATGTTTTGGTATCCTCTCAACTTCTGCATACTTAAATCCCAGTGGAACTCTTGGGTATCATTTGGACCTGTTGACTTTTTGGAATTTAAATTAGTAGTTTCTTCCAAAATTGTAATTTTTCTTCATTGTGGAAGAACAGCCTCAGGGTACAGATATCAACAATATTTTCTGCAGCTGAGATTGCAGAAGCAAAATAAAACAAATGACCCATGGAGAAGTAATAAGCCCCAAACTTTCCTCAAACAGGCAAACAGAAATCTATGATTTTACTATTCTATGATTTTATTTAGAATTCCAGGAATGCCTTTAATTTACTTTAATGCCTTCCCCACCTCCCTTAGTTTGTCATTGGTTTCTTGCTACTTATGCATTGGGGAGGAGTGGGGTGCTGATCTTAGGTGTCTGCTCCCAGGGAATCCACTTTAGCTCTTCTATTTCCCTTCTTCCCTCCTCTTTATTAGTGTTACTGAGGTTATTTCTCAGAGCACAGAAGGATTTCTCTTTTGGTGCAAGTAGCTTCTCACGTGATGCAGTCTAATCGCATTGGTTTGGTTTACTGCTGGCTGTGCTTGTTTCCTCTTTGTTAGTGCACCTGATTGTCCTCAGTAGACATCTGTTGATTCTTTAGTTTTTAGCAAAAGCTCAAAACCGACTCAGTCTAAATACAGAACATAATACGGTTTTTGTCCGTAGGGATGCTGCCTTCATAGTTTACTTTTTCCAAAACATAGTTTAGTATTTACAGGAAGTTTTAATTTGTGTTTTTTCATCTTCATTATATATTATCACAGAACAATGTTTAAGGTCAAAAAATGAAGTAGTATAATAAAAAGATTCTATATTGTTGGGTCACTTAGATTAAGAAAAGCTAACCATGTTGCCAAAGCGTTGTTTTTCTGCCTAATGTCCTATGTGCATATCGGATTTATCTGTCTCTATTAAACTGATCTTACATAACTGTCTGGGAAATGTTGGTTTAAAAAACGCATTTTTAAGCAGCATCTCAACCAGTAGATTAGAAAACCTTTTCAGATTTAGTAAACCAAGAAAATTTGGAATTATAATGACAAAAATCTTTAATCTTTAGGAATATTGAAGTTCTAGGTCTTTGTTAGGCTGAGGCAGCTTATAAATGTCACTGATTCCTAGGGCTCAGTGTATTCTTCCTTGGCATAAAGCATTTTTGTTCAAGAAGAGGATTCAGCAGGCAGTCTGTATTTTAAGTCCTTAAAACGTAGTTTCCAGCGGTGCTTTCCAAGCTTAATAATGTCTGATAGTTATAAGGGAAGCGGTACCAATACCCTGTGGGAGTGTTAAGTATTTGCTTTAATTTTTATGAACATATATGAAGAAGTAGAATTAGTAGAGGAGTGAGAAGTAGAGGAATAGCTATAGGACTATAGTTCCCTCCTCTCTTTTCTTCCCTGGCTTCAGTGAGCAGAGGTGACTGGAGCAGCGGGGCTTCAGGTAGAGGTAACAATTTTAAATACTCAGTAGACCCGCTATGGTTACTACAGCATGAGGCGTATACTCTAGTGCTTTAAGGTTAGAGCAGGAGGAAAGCTGACAAGTTTTAAATTGGGCCCGAGGCCCCAGAGTCTGTGCTAACTGGGAGATAAGCCATTGGTGTCTGCTTAATTCCCGAGAAGACACAAGTACCTTACAGCCCGTGTCACCCTCACCTCTGATAATGGCCATAATGTCATCAATCATCTGTGCACAGCAAGAAACAGAATAACGATTGCACAAGTGCCTGAAGCAAAATCCTGCATTTGCTGGTCCCTGGGTTAATAACCAGCAGTGTCTTTGTTGTATTTCACGTGTTGTGGTTTCTTTACTGACTAAAACTGGCCAATTGGACTGTGTGAGTTCCTCTGCAATATTTTAAAATAAACTGGATCCTGAATGTGCTGTGGATCTGGCTGTGATCCGGCTGTCCTTGCATCAACTGCCTTCCTGCTGGGTTTCATCATCCTCTCCGCAACAGCAGCGTCACTCCTGAGAATACACGAGTGCTGAGATTTCTCATGTGTTGTCTGCTTAGAGGATCGAAACTATCAAAAGGCGCATATCCTACATGTGTTGCAGCTTCTGCTCTCACACAGGAATGGCAGGAAAGCACTTGCAGGTGTTTCTGCCGTAGACTTGCTGTCCTTATGGAAACTGCTTTTCTTTTGAAAACGATTGCTAGGGCTTCCCTGGTGGTTAGAACAGCAACAGTGAGCATCCATAGCAGGATGTCTGGCTACTGAACCCTCAAAAAGGCCCTCTCTTTCAAAGTCCTGCTGAAATGTATTGTCCCAAGGCATTTTGTTGGGATTGTGGGGAATTTGGAGCGAAGCTTTAGATTTTGGCAGTTTAGCAGGAGGCGACTGCCAGTCTGAGGCACAGATGGAGGTATTTGGAGAAGCCAAAGCAGCATGGTCTTTCTGTTCCTTTCTTAAAACCATGAGAAGGATTAGATTTTTAGCACTTAAAATGGCTTAATTTAGATTTTGAGATAAAATACAGCAGGGAGAAACAATCTCTTTTTTAGTTCGCTTCCACAGATTTTTATGTGGATTTAGGAGATCAGAACCATATTTTAATTTTATTTTATTTAAACAGCCTGGAGTTGCAGAATTTGATTTTATGACTTAAGTGAACTCCACAGCAGATCTTGTATTTGTGTGCTAGGTAAGTCTTCGGTGATATTTGCACCTTTTTTAAGCTCACGTTGCCAAGAAACTACTTCAGAGTGTGGCACTAGACTTAATCTGTGGGTAGCTCTTAGCACCTGTTTTTTTCCTGTGCAGCTGAGAGGAAGGGGTCAGAAAATGAGCCTTCACATTCAAGACACTTGCTCTTTGAAGTTAGCAATTGAAGCTAGTGGGAGTTTAATAATAGTTTTAATAGGTTCGTATGCGAGGCCACCTGTAGATACGCAGCTGAGTCAAAGCAAAGACTTGCGGGGCAGTGATGGGTAAGTGTGGCTGCTGTCACCCCTGGCAAAAGCCGTGTTGTGAGCTTATGGGCTTCATTAATGGCCTGGGCAGCATGAGATGTGCCATCCTGCCGCTCGGCTGTCCTTTGGCTTCCCTCATCCATTTTTAAACAAATGCATACAGACTGTTTGGCATTCTGTACTGCTAAGAGAGTTGATTTCCTTTATGCCTTCCTGAGCTTTGTGCAGTACTTCTCTAGACTTTTGTCTTAGTTTCTTATGCGGTGTTTTTCGTATTCAGGTATGGGGATGTTCTCTGCATAGCTGTGAAGTGACTCACTTGGAATTTTGTGTTCAGTTGTGAACATGTGGTTGCTAAAATTAATCTGAGGCTTAGATTAGTTTATTGTGAATAAACAAAAATAATTGGCTACTAAAGTGAAAGGTTGTTTGGCAAAGATTTTAAAGCTCAGTTAGCTTTGTCGGAATTTAAGTCTGTGTCTCAATAAACTTACTGGGAGGATGTAAAAGGAAGATAAGTTTATTAGGAAGTCATAGTAGGCTGGTTATAAATGGAAGTAGTGTAACATTGTCTGGTGAAGAAATGTCTGACACTGGCTCAAATGCCTTGGCTGTTATTTTGTTAGTTTCATTGGTTCTCAAAAGCAGCGGTGGAAAACCTGCTTGATTCAGCAAAATGCTGAAAAATACGTGAATGAGAGCAGTCTGTTATCATGGAGATAAGCAGTAGTGTAAATGTCTAGGCTGCCTTGATGTGGGGAATTGGGATGATTTAAATCTAGAAAGATAAAAAAAGGAATAAAAAAGAGTGTTTTTTAATTTTGAAGGTTCCTCAGGTTCACTGAGTACTTTCCTAGACTACTTTTACTCTTCTCTGAGGATCTAGTCTAAGGCACCTAGTCATGTTCAGAAGTGTTTATTTTCTAAATTTAATCATCCAGTTCTCGCCTAATTTATGTTGTAATTCACAGTTTTAAGTGGAGAGGTGTGTCTGTCCTTGGAGGAGCCTAAAGCAGTAGATGTTCTCAGGTCATGTTTCCATTATTCCAGGAACATGGATTTTAGAGCAGTGGCCATAGTTGCTTTGATTTGCAAAAATGTGCAATAGCTAAGGGTGTAATGGCATAATATTTGAATGATTTGAGTTCTAGCCCAATCTAAGCCTGAAGGAAATTAAATATACAGTTCTTGCATCCCAAGGGAGTGTCACTTACAAATCAAAGACATATGGGAAGAGACATCCTCCATCCCTTCTTAGACAGGTCACTAGTTAGGTTAGGTCAGGAGTGCAAGATCAGGCAGGGAGCCAGCAGGAGGGAACATAGAGGTCAGGAACCTCAGGGAGTGTGAAAACCTCATTTGTACTCCCTGTGATGTGTTTTATATCTAAAATTGTCCCATGTGAAAGGCCTGAATAGTCCAAAGAGCAGGCATTAAAATGTCACCCCCTTTAAAAGAAAGTGAATGTGTCTGAGAGAAAGGATGTTGCAGATTCAAACCTGCTTTAATAAAGGGAGATGAAAAAAGTGTTGAGTTTTCTGCTTGTTGGAGTACTTTCATTACTAAGTG
The DNA here is from genome assembly GCA_013400375.1 of Thinocorus orbignyianus. Classification (NCBI taxonomy): domain Eukaryota; kingdom Metazoa; phylum Chordata; class Aves; order Ciconiiformes; family Thinocoridae; genus Thinocorus; species Thinocorus orbignyianus. Next base: position 392,695 of record VXBW01007443.1, read on the forward strand.
GCTATTAGTGAAAGATGAAGTGATTTCACTGAATCTACATAGCCAATGACAAAAGCTGAGTTTGAATAGATTTTCAGCCTGGTAATCTATAGATGCCCTACTGATGGTGGTTTCCACAATAATAAATTCTGTGATGTTTCTGTGCTGTCATATGAAGACCTGTTCTCTTTCCTTGCCATTCTTCTGTGTTTGATCCCAAACATTTAGAAGTGCAATTTAAATATATGAATTATAATTTAAATCTACTAATGTATAATACATCTGGAATTTCATATTTTAGTACGTATTCAGACATCTGGTTAGAGAAGTTTAATTATCTGGTTAATCTTTTGGGACAAGGAGATGACTTCTTGCCCCTTCCTGCCCTGTTAGTGAGGTTCTGGAGTTCCCAGAATTCATACTGTGCGCGTGCTCTTTGGCAGTGTCTGGGTCTGGGGAAGTGCAGTGAAATAAATTCAATGTATTCAATATCCAGGTTATCTTCAGTAATAATCTTCTGATACTCAATTTTTCTGGTATAATGCATTACTTTGACATACTCTGTTGTCAAGTGTTACATGCAAAAATGTCCCTTGGAATTAACTATAACTTCTAAAATGTTTTAGGATGTTAAAAATGTTCCATAACCCTATTTCATGCTTATCAATGTTTTGTTGCTTTTGTAGATTACCTTTCTCAAGGGATAGATCTCTCTGGAATAGAAGTAATTGAAAATGACCTGCTTTTTATTGCAAGAGCTCGGCTTGAGGTGGAAAATCAGGCTAAAAGGTTGCTTGAGCAGGGTGTGGAGACTCAGGTAAAATACACTTTCTTCTTTACTTCCTTTCAGAGGTGCAGTGTAAAAGAAATCTGAGCTTGATTTCCTTTGTGTAGCATTGTCTGATGGAGATTAAACATGAAAAACATATTACGTGAGAAATTCTCACACGTTTCCAAAGAAATTGACAGAACTGGCCTTGTACAATATTTGCAAGAATAAAATTTTTGCAGAATCTGACCCTGAAACTTGGGAGAAAGTAGGTGCTGGTATGAAGAGTTTAACTCTAATCACTGTGATAAAAGCTTAGTGATTGAGAGGATGTTGCATTTAGCACAGTATGCTACATTGTCAATATTGCCAAGCTTTATAGATGTCTGAAAAGTACAGTTTCTTAAAACTGTAAGAAGGTTTCTGCATTTTATCTATGCGGTAATATATTGAAATGATTTGAAAGATTTCCCATTAAAACTTTAAATGATATTTTAAACTTTGAAGTAAATATTCACTGTAGGGAATATCAAAATGAATATGCATAATTACATTCATCCATGCTAAATGTAATTATCTACATTTTTAATAACTTGGCTACGTGTATTATTTAACTGTTTGTAGTATCATTAATGCTGCCTTCTTTCCTTTTTAAAAATTCATGTTAGTTTGTCTATACCTTTTAGTATTCTTTTAAAAAAAAGGTATTTTAAAATCCCTATTACTACAGTAAGAGGAAAAATCTAGTACAAATTTGAGTTTCAAATCAGAGAACAAAGAGGATTAGAACAAGACCTTTTTATGCTGTTTCTTACCAAGAGTTAAATTTTCCTATAAGTCAATATAGCATTTTTTGGACTGTTGAAGATTGACGTGAGTGTCCATATACAGAATGAAAAATCTCTTCATTAAATCGGCTTGGTTAGATAATTGAGGATTAGAATTATCCGTATGCCTCAAACTTTTACTTAGACCTTTTATTTCAAATAATTTCCTACAGTAAGAAGTCATGATTGTGGTAAATACCTTTGGCTGTTTACTGATAGCAAAATGGAAGGAAAAAACTCTCCATTTTTTGCTTGATTAATATTGAAATGTTGAAACTCCTGGCTATTTGAGCATGTTGCTAAGCTGTGATCAGGCTTGTTACAAGCTGTGAAGCATATGCAATGTTAAATAAAGACCGAACAAAGATAGGGCCTAAGAAAAAGCAAGCGGACATTTATTTTAAATGTAGCAAAAGTCTTCATCAGTGTGTAGTCCTTCTAGTTTTTCATGTCAGATTTGACCTTCTCTGATAATTTTCTCTTCATATTAAGTACTAAAACGGAACTGACAAAGAAACCCTGGGGAAATCAATCCCACTCCACTTGAAAAATAGACAGATTTATTAGGTGTTCCAGGCTGTATCCAGGTAATCAAGAGATTATTAAAGTATATGCCTGTTGTGCTTTAGCCAGGGGCCTGTTTCAAGCAAATGGAAGGTTGCTTGGAAGAACATTATTAGTGCTTGGTCATATCAGAAGTGGGGATGTTTTCATGAAGATGTGTTTGGGTGTGCTTTACGGGTTTGTTGTTGGAGATGATTAATGGGTTTAATGTTGGAAAAATAGTGTGCTTTAGAAAATACACATGCAGGCATTACCCAAAAAATTTGGAATTTGAAATATGACTAGCAGATAGTGTGTCTTTGATTCTTATTTTTGTAGCTGTGTATTTTATTGACAAGTTGATTTATATTTACACTTTACAAGCCCTGAGATTTCCCATAAGAGGACATGGGATCTTCACCTTCTGTTGTGTTCTGTACCACAGAATTCCTCAGATAAGCAGTTTTCCTTGGCTACCTGTTCTGGTAGCCAAGTTTATACCTTTGAGAATAGTGCATCTGTATTTGTCCAGGTGGTTTTTCAGTTATTTGATACTCATATTTGCAATTGCAGTTTTAGTTTTCACCTTTGTTTTGATCTGCTCTGTAAATAATACATGAGGTCAGTTGCCTACGTAAGCGAGCTGTATTTCTGCATTTCATCTAACAGTTTTCAGCAATGCCTGAAGAGGAATGTTAGTTATGTCTCCATTTTAGAATATCTCAGTGTCCACCTGGAAGAGAAGCAAGAAGTGGAAGTACATAAAAAATTAAAACTATAATTATCTCCTTTTAAGCAGAAGTCATTAGAATTCAGTGAATATCTTCTTTAGAATTTAGCTTTTTTTCAGAGATTCTGCTACAAGTCACTCTGACAAAAATTACAGAGCTAAAATGTTTAAAAATGCCCCTTTCAACATTTTGATATATCTCCTTTGTTTAGGTAAGAAACTATTTTTGTTATTTTTATTATTTATTTAATGATGTTTAAGTCACATGTTAATGAACTGTGCCCAGATTCCCCCAAATAATCACTAGCAGTAGCAGATGAAAGCAGATACCTATCTCTAAGTAATAAATTGCATTGCAATTCACATTTTTATTGCATGTCCATCACTGTAGAATTTGTGTATTTCTCATAGGAAATGACATCTCTCATTCTTCCTTTGAAGTGTGCATTAGCCATTGACTGCGTCAGAAGTGAAGGCTTCCACTCATGTTCGTGGAGGTATCTTTAAAGCTGCCATCTGGGTATAAACTAGAAGTGTCTGTCAGTGTGTCTAGACTTAACAGACTTTCGTAGAGCTGCCAACCAGGCTTGTCTTCCAAATCCTTTTAGAAAGAGTAAGCCCTCATCACTCTAGTTGACAAAAGTAATACAAATAATAGCAGACCCTCAAGTGAGGCTATCAGTGGCTACAGGCAGGTGTTTTTTTTTGTCATGTATGCTTTGTTATGTGCTCCTCGTGTGCATAGCACAGATTGATGCTCTTTCGTAACCCCCAGAACAGTGTCAACAAAATGGATTTGACCCTTGTCCTTACTGTTTAGTCCTAAATGCCCTGGTAGCTTTCCTTCACGCTGTAAGCAGGTTAATGGCAGACAGTACAGATAGCTAGAGAGGCTGCTTTAACAAAGATGCATCAAGAACTTTATTAAAGTCACTGTTCTAAGGGAAGAGTCATCAATGTTTTCTACTTTAAAAAGAAAAAAAGGATGTCTGTATCCATCTTGCAACTGCCTGAAGCATCCCCAGCATTTCTTTTACTCACAGGGTGAACCCTAGGCAGAGGAATAGAGTTTTGCTCTTGACGTCATGTTACCCCTTTATTCAACAGCAGTATATTGTGTAAAGCAAATCTGAATAATAAGAAATTATTCAGAATAAGAGAAAATTTATAAGATTACTGTAACTCCGTTCCAGGTAGGACAGTTTTGCCAAACACAATGTTGTGTCTACTACACTTACAAAGAAGAAAACTTTTCTCTGCAACTTAGTTCGCTTCAAACCCTTTCTGCTGTATATTGTCATGCTTAATGTGGGACTTTACTCTTACAGCCAGGGATACTCAAACTTAGTTCCATCAGATAATGATAAGGTTGGTAGCGTTAGAAGCCAGGTCATGTGTGTGCAGAAAAGAGGTGCATTTCCATCTCCTCCATCTTTATTCCTCTGAAGAGGTAGTTCTAGTTCTGAGCTAAGTTCACTGCTTTAGCAACAGTTACACATCTCCTCTGCGTAAGAAGGGATTTTTGCATGTATGTACTTGTATGTGTGAAATGGGTTAGGAACCTGTGCTCTTGCTCTTGGCTTTACTGGTGTAGAACTTTTTTAATTAGTTAGGATGATGCTGAGGACTATGGTATCATTAAAGATTGATTAAAATATAAAATATCCATAAAGGTCAAACAAGACATGGTGTGGAGATGAGAGTAGAATTCAAATTTCCTTGGGTTTGCACCTTAAGTACAATTTGTACTGTGTTACAGAAGCATTTTGTATCTTTGACCACAGATAGTAAAAATTGTCCTTTGTCTCCTGGAGGGATCTGTAGGTGTCTGGCTATTTTTTAAGGAAGATTTTTGATAGATTATGTAATATTTGTTGCCCAGTTTCCCTTATTGTGTGCAAATATATATTATGTGCAAATTTATTTTCCTGCCTAGCATGGATCCAGAGAGAGTTAAATTCACTGATAATTCACTGAAATTGTTCTGGTGATCACATAGTGAAGTTTCTGAATAGTGTTAGAGAAAGCAAAAAGTAAGCGTAAGCCTAATAGTTATCCAAGTGAAATTAAATTGTGTCTGTGTTTTGTTTTAATACATTATTTTCAAAATTAAGATCTTTACTAATTGCAGACTCAAAAAATAGAGGGGAAAAAACCACAACAGAAATAAATCCTAAACTCTGTTTCTGTAAGATGTTCAAATGCTAGATTTGTATACTCCTGATAAATATGTAAACAACTCAATCTGAACAAAACCACTTAATTTCAGTGTATCATCTTTATACTATTGGCCATATTTGGGGACATTTTGTGGTTTTGTATTGTAACTCACTGAGTAGAATTTGTTTCATGAATTGTTCTGACTTGCATTCTTTTTCACACTGAACCATTCCTCTGAGCTGCTATCTGTGTAATTAACCAGTTGTCTGGAGGTGATTACCAAGAAGTTGCTCCAATTTATCTCAGTTCAGGGTTCCCTGAGCTAGGTATTGTGTAGTACATCTCAAAGTGTTACAGCAAAATTGGTGAAATTACTCTGAAATCTTTCATACACCAGCGTTTAATCTTGAGTCAAGGAGCTCTAACAGCAGGTCTTATTTGTTATCCCCAAGGGAATGGACAGGAAAGGATGCACGTAATTGACCATTTTCCCCAGACACGGTCGTCAAGAAGGTGCATAATTTATTTCATTTTAGGGTTCCTTAGCTGAGTGCTTATGTAGTACAACTGCAGTGTTACGGCAAGATTGGTGAAATTAATCTTAAGTCCTTCACGCGACAGGCTTTAATCTCACATCAAGGGTCTTAAGCAGTACATGCTCTTTATTATCCTCTGGCAGCATTTTCCAGTCATTCAAACACACTTGGAGGTGTTTGAGATGTTCAGATACTAAGAGTGGCTGGCAGTGGGCTTCATTTTTCACTTTTTTGATGAAGCTTGCACAAAGAAGATAATGTTGCATTCTTGAGTTACTTCTAGTTATTACTGCCAAAGGTGGGGATGGCTCTTGTAGCGCTGCTGTCTGGGCAAGGTCCTGTGATCTGGAGTTTCTCGTTTTCAGTCTTGCATACTTTAGCAAGAGTGTATGCTTCACCGAGGCATCCTTTTCTCTAGATTAGTTTGTGATATTTTAACACTTAGATTTAAATCAAAGTATGCTGTCTTCAGATTTTAATGCTTTCAAGTAAAATGGACTGAGCAGGTGGATAAATACACTGTCTGCAGTTGTCAGCTCCGTGAACAAGTGCTTGACTGTAGAACAAAGTCCAATATTGCAGGAGAATGTCACTTAGTGTGCCCCACGGTTCTGTAGTGGGCCTCTTAATGTTTATCTTTAGTTTATTTAGATTAGGATGAGTTAATTTGCCCACACTGATGTATTGTACTAGTCGAAAGAAAAATTTTAACTTCTGTATGTTTTTGCCTCTCCTTGGCTGCTTTTACTTATTAGCTAGCATATTTTGTCATATTTTTAAAATTATATATGCCCTTATGTACTTCAGAATATGAATGCAATAGATTGCTCTTATTGTAGATATGCATAACTGTGTATGTATGCATAATTACAAAAATATCATTATAATAGCAAATAAACTAGAAAACTATGAGAAGAGGATTCCTCCAGTTTGACACACAACCAGGCAACTTTCTATCCATGTACTGTAGGATACTTGTTTAAAAAGTCTGGAAAAACTAGAGTTGAAATGCTACACAGAGTATAAATATTTTTTTAAGTCAAAGAATAGTCATTGCTGCTTTTTCTTTCCTTTTTTTTTTTTTTTTTTTGTTCTGACATTTACTTTTACTTTGAAAGCTAGAAGTTGAAATTTAACCTCATCACTGTCAAAAATTTAACCAATATAGTACACTTTAGGCAGTAGATGTTATGTTTCCTTATTATTCCACAATCTTGATTCCCTGGAGGAGATCCTGATGGAAAGTAGACTGAGACAACTATTTCATAATAAAGTGATTGACTACAATATGATATAGAAATGGAAGGCATTTTTGATTATTCAGTTTGAAGTCAATTGCTTGAATCTAGAGTAAGAAGACTGAAGTATTATCTGTGAAAAGGAAAATTTGAACCTGCTCGCTACTTTTGGCATAGCATGAAGGTGGCAGCTATAGTTAACTTTAAATCATCTCATTCTGCTTAGTGAAGACAGAGGGCGAGATCCAAAGCTTTTACTTAAATTCAAGTTAGCCACCCATTTTACTGCTTTTTCTAATTCTGATATAGACAGAGAAGACTTATTTCAACATGTTATAGCTGTCATATTGACTTTCATTGTAAAAGATCACAATGGCATTTGAGTCTGTTTAATTAAAATTCTGCTAGTTTACACTGTTTCTGTTTTTTCTTTTACAATGGTTCTGTATGCATATAGAGAATTTCCACTTTATGTATTTATATATCTTCACATGTTTTACTCTGTCCTAACCTTTAAGTTTCTTTGTCACAGAAACATACTCAAGTTGCATTATTCAATTTTATTTTTTATCTTCAATATTATGGTTATGGTTTTCATGATCTTGTTAGCTTGCTAAATCAGATTCCTTCATCTGGCCATCTGGTGCATGGCACTACTGAAGGAGTTTTCAATAAATCTAAATTAATTCTTCCTTAAAGTATTCTGTTAAAATGTGATATAGCAAAGTATGGCTCATCTAACAACCAAAAAATATCATCCAAGTACGTGTTAGTTATAACTTGCATCTGAATGGTAAACTTCATGGGGATTAACCAAACCTTATGAAATTTTCCCTTTACTATTCTAGTCTAAAAAGAGTTCATTTTATCTTGAAGTATGATCTAATGGAACTGAAGTGTTAACTATGCTTCAGTAATTCAAAATCACCAAGCTAAACACTAAGCATGAATTTATACCTCTGAACTCTGGATTAAAATAAACCACAGATTTCTCTGCGACATAATCGGCTGATACTGATATAACCTAGAATATCCTTTCAGTTTCCATAGGAACAGATGATAGAATGTTTTGAATCTTGGAATAGCTAAAACGAATGTCTGGCTTCCATATAGTTCACTTTTATTTTGCAGCTTGCAACCTCTGCATATATGCACTAAAAATGTGCATAAAAAAGAAAGGTGGAATATTGGCATAACATATGTTAAAATGCTTTTACTAGCAGTAGTAACAACAGCAATAATAGTAATAATTTATAATAATAATAAAAAATAAAAGTAAGGTGTTTCTGTGCATAATTCTTTAGGTGTTAGATCTGTGTTTTATTATGGAGGTACAAAAAATATTTCCAAAAAGGAAAAGAGAAACCATTAACCATTCCGGTGTGTTAATGCCTCTTTAAATGTTTTAGAGCAACAAAAACAATCTGTGTCGTAGGTCATCTTTAAATTTCATCTCCAGGTATTGCTACTGCATTACACTGTATAGGTGTATTTTTTCATTGGAACCATAAATACAACACAAGAAAGAGCTCCATATAGCCAGAAAGAAAAGATCAGCAAAACTTTACTGGAATATATATCGTGTTATACAGGTCACTACAGCAAAAGGTGATAACCCAAGAACAGGCGAGGACACATGCTAGCTGTAGTAGTGCTTGCTTTATTATGTTTGACGTCTCTGTCTTAACAGATACTGTTGCTAAATCTGAAAAAAAAATGCTTTTAGTTTAAAAACAGTAATAAAATTTAAAAGACACCTCTTTGAGTTTAATGGATATGTAATTTCAGTATTGATGTAGAGGGAAAATAGTGAGGTCTTGTTAACAAACCATTAGGAATCTAAGTGCCTGTAACCTGAGGCATTGGGAATGCAGGTCGAAAACTGACTGCTGAGTACCTGGGAATGTTTTGTAGCTCCTACATTTAAGATACTTGACCTTTAAAACTTTTTCTATGTGGAAATTAGGGTGGTACTGAAAGCAAAAAAAAAAGAAAAAAGAAGCAAAATGAGGAAGAAGTATTAGCTTGTGATACTTTCTCTTTTCAGTGCAACAGTTTTTTGATCTGTGAATGGAACCACACTGTGCTAATGTAGTTCAAATAGTAAGTTTTTCAAATATCCATATTCCGGTGTTACTTTCAGCTACTGTCAATGTAGAAGACTCATGAGAGCTGTAGGTATTAGAACATATAGGCAAGTTTAATAGCAACATTTTGAAAACAGAAGGATTTTCAACTAAAAGCAGTATCTAGGGCTTTCCTGTCCAGTATTGGAATATAATTTACTGTTGTAAATGTGCAGAGAATCCTGTGTCATGTTACTTTGTGAGTATTGATCCTCTTTTAGTAATGGCTCTGGTTTGCACTTTTTCAGCATCTTTTAGAAAATTCTTCACAAACTGTGTAGTAGGTGGTATTGGCAGGTATTAGCAAACCTCGTTCCACAGTTGGAGAAATATAGAGAAGTTCAAAATGACAAAAAGTAAGCAAGAAGGCTCTTAACAACGTATTTGAGTTTGTAAGTTTCTGTGCTTTAACAATTACGCAACACTGGCTCCTTTTAACAGACCTTTGTTTCATGAAATTTCTTTTTTTTCCTCCTCTATGAAAATAACTTTAATTTTCTTAAATAGATCCTGGAAGCTTCTGTTTTCTAACCCAGTAATATCCCCAACTGTAATTGTTTATCCTTTGAAATATATTGCAGTTAAAGTAGAATAAGCATTGTAAAATGAATGTAAATTACAGTTCTTTAATTTACGTCCAGCAAAAAGTTTCATGGTTGGGGAGTGAGGGCAAAGGGCTAACTAATTAGGCATTGAAATACCTCTCGCCTTTGCCATTTAGTAACTCTTCCAGGAGCTTCCCTTCTCAGCTCTGGATGGGTATGTGGCCATGCATTTATGGAGTGTCCTCACCTGCATTTGACTCCACATGCACTTCTGATAAACGTCTGCAATATTCAGGGTCAGGTTTGGTCCTCGTAAAGCTGAAACATTATTATGTACCAGAGATTGAAGTTACGAAATATCTGTTAGTAAAACAAAATGTGCAGGTTTTCTTTTTGGTGATGAAGTAGTACTGGGAGATATTTTGTCACAATATATTAGGGGCAATGATTCAGGTTATGGTTTCCACAAAACCTTCAAATTTAATTAGGCCCAGGTGAACTTCTTTTTCCTATCCTTTGGAAGATTTTATTTTTTTTTCCAAATCATATTAAAGCAGAGAACTGAAAAATGAAACAATCATTGTTTCCCAGATTTGGATTGCCTGACTACCATCACTGGGGGGATGGTAATAGCAGCAGCTTCTATCACAGTGCTTAGGCATGTACGTGTTCAGGATTAGGGCATACCACCATCCTTTCTTCCTCCATCTTTCAGCTGTATGCCATTATACTTGTAGTTCTCGGGGCCTGAGAATGCCTTCAAAAGCATCCGAATTAAGAAGTCCCCTGATATTGGCCATCTTGCTGTCATACCTCTGTTGATTTTCAATCTGTGACTGCAGCTGAACCTGCCACCTGCTGTGTGAGAAACCCGTATTTAGAATCATAGAATAGTTTGGGTTGGAATGGAGCTTTAAAGGTTATCTAGTCCAGCCTCCCTGCAATGAGCAGGGACATCTTCAGCTAGATCAGGTTGCTCAGAGCTCTGTTGAACTTGAACTTGAATGTTTCCAGGAATGGGGCATCTACCCCCTCTCTGGGCAAACCTGTGCCAGTGTTTCACCACCGTCATGGTAAAAAAATTCTTCCTATCTAGTCTGCTGTCTTTTAGTTTAAAACTGTAACCCCCTGCTAAAAAGTTTGTCCCCATCTTTCCTGTAGGCCCCCTTTAAGTACTTGAAAGGCTGCAGTTAACTTTTCCCAGAGGCTTCTCTTCTCCAGGCTGAAGAAGCTTGGCTCTCTCAGCCTGTCCTCTGGACTCACTCCAACAGGTCCATGACCTTCTTATGTTGAGGGCCCTAGTGCTGGATGCAGTACTGCAAGTGGGGTCTCACCAGAGTGGAGTGGAGGGGCAGAATCACCTCCTTTGGCCTGTTGGCCATGCTTCTTTTGATGCAGCCCAGGATACAGTTGGGTTTGTGGGCTGTGAGTACACATCATCGGCTCATGTTCAGCTTTTTATCCACCAGTACCCCAAAGTCCTTCTCAGCAGGGTTGCTCTCAAACCCTTCATCCTCCAGCCTGTATTGATACCATGGGTTGCTCAGCGCAGGTGCAGGACCCTGCACTTGGCCTTGTTGAACTTCATGAGGTTCACACAGGCCACTTCTTGAGACTGTCAAGGTCTCTCTAAATGGCATCCTGTCCCACAGGCATGTCAGCTACACCACTCAGCTTGGTGGTGTCTGCAGACTTGCTGAGGGTGCGCTTGATCCCACTGTCTGTTATTCATGAAGATATTAAACACTACTGGTCCTAATGTGGACCACTGAGGGTCTGTCTCCCTGTGGATTTGCGTCTGAAGTGCTCCCACAGATCACCCCATGGCTCAGGCAAGCACAGGGGAACTGGGAAGTGCTGCCTCTGCTGTTGGTGTCCCCTGCATGCCGCTGGAGGAGGTGCTGGCTCAGGGCTTTGGGTGGCGTGGCCAAGAGAGTGATATGTCTTGTTGATGATCTGTTAGTGCTTGTGGCTATTAATTGTATGTCTGCTGGAATTGTGTTCCACAGGGTAGTTTTCGTCAAACTGTAAAGCAGACAGCCCAGTGAGATGTTGTCAATAGCAAATGGAGCATGAAACAGCTTTCCCTTTTCCCTTCCCTCGGTGGCAGGTAGTACACTGTGGTGTAAGGAATTCATAATTAGTTGATATGAGGCATAGGCTAAAAAGCATTTAAACAAATATTGAAAATAGCAGCAAGCAGGAGAGTGCGTTTTGAGGAAAAACCTGCTTGGATAGACACATGCATATTTCATCAGTCTTCAATAATTCATGTAATATTAATGTAACGCATATGGTAACACAAGTATTTAGTAATGTTTTTGGCTGAAATTCCAATACCTAATTGTGAATTGTTGCCTTCTTGAAATATCTTAAAAATATTTGCAAAGAGTTAGAATTAACTTAAGTGAACAATATTACTGCAACTATGCCAACATACTTAACTGAGAATAGTTTAGTCCTTGAAGTTACTGAGCTTTTATTAACTGAAAACTGTCTGATTTTCCACAAGTATTTTTGTGCCATGACTTCTTGTAATGCTTTTGCCAGAGAATCCATCACTATCAAACTGTTATTTTTCCTTTATTGTTTTTGTTCTCACAAGGTGCTTTTCTGCTTGCTAGTCTGAATTAAAAAAAACGCCAAAAAGACAGCTGCAACAAATAGCTTAAAATCCAGCTTTATGTTATAAAAACAACAAAAAAAGGGAGACGTTGGTTTTGCTGCTTGGTTTTCTAGGTTTCATAACAGTTTATATGTTTGTGATATTTTATTAAAATGGTGAAGTTAAATTTGTTTCTTACTTTACCTTTCTACACTTGACCCAGTTTTATAACATGATAAAATTCCTAAAGTTTTCATTAAATGGACTTTGCAGAATTTTGATAGCAACACTTTAACATGTTTTTAACGAAGTGTGGTATTTTTTTGTGTACAATATGGTGAAGATTGAGCAATTTCTTGAATAATGAGTAACTTAAATCCTGAGGCAAGTCTCCAGCATCTCCACTGGGTCAGCATGTTAAAACTGTAGAAGAAAGGAAAGCACAGTAATTTTTGAGAAGATGTCATGCCGGATATCCGAATGTGCCGATTTTGCAGGTCCACCTGATTCATTTTCAGAGATGTAGCTTTGTTCTGTATATGGTGTGCTTTCCAGAGTGAAAAGCTTTGTAACTCAACAGAGAATGATTTAGTCCTGTCGGGAAAACAGGACTACTCAGGAAGTACCTGAGCATAGATTTTAGAAGTCCACCATTTAGGGAGCATCTCTACAGTGTGACAGAGATAAAATAGTGGCAGAGATGGTCATGACAGGTGTTTTTTTTTCAAGCTAGCCAGAATTAGTTGATGCCAAAACATAGCCCTCGTACTCTGTTTGCTGAACCATGCTGAAGCATGGATTACTGCTGCTGCCCCTGTTAGTCTCGAGGCACGCAGGCGTGGGAGCGTGTGCCTGTGCCGCAAGCTGGATGGGCAGGGTGTTGGCATTTTCATTCTGCTCTCTTTGATCCTAAAGCATACACGCAACAGCAGGTATTTGGTGTGGGTACATATTCCCTCTCCAGAGCTCAGATGATGCTTGTTTTCATGCAGTTCTTTCCTTCCAGGAGTGGGGAAGAAGGGAAGCTGGAAGATGAACTGCACCCAGCCTTTCCCCCTCCCTCCTCAAGCCCTGTATGAGAGTGAAGCTGAAATGTACGTGCATTACGGGAGTAACGTGTGCTGGAGTAGGAGTTACCAGCGAGGAGGATGGGAGGGTGCCATATGTTCTCCTGCACTGCAGGTTTTACTCTTCCCTTGAGACTTGATCTGAAATCCTATTGATTTCTTGTCCAAAAAAATTTAGTTGTCTTGCAGTACTTGGTCAGTATTGTAGAAGATTTGTCTGTTACTGCTTAGCGTTGCTATCTTTGCAGTTATTGGGATGTAAGCATCGACTTATCTGAGGAAAGCCTAAGTCACCTTGTTCTTTGTTATTAATGTTAGATGATGGATTTTCCTGAATTCAGATCTAGGTCAGTATTTATTTATTATTATTCTTGGGTTTTTGAGTACTTCATATTGAAAACCACACTCCTGAAGCACGTAGGTATCACCCAATAGAAATTTTTGGCATGACATTAATGTTACTCAGTTGCTTTTTGCTGCAGTTGTTTTTTTCTGCCAAGGGAGACGTAAAGCATGAGGCCTGTTTGCATGAGGCCTTTTTTATTCTGTCTCTCTTTCTACTTGACTCTTGTTTTATCCCTTTTTAAAATGCTAACTAGGAATCTGAGTTTCAGAGTTCTCTACAAATAAATAGAAGCAACCTTTCCACATACTGAAGACTTTTTCAGTTGCTGTGTTGCTACAGGCCATTCTTTTATACATTTGGAAAATTCACACATATCCCCCCCAATTTAACCAGGCATCAGCACTTCCACCAAACCTTAGAATTAAACTCAACCAACCTCATGATCAAGGATATTTTCCTTCTTAATATCAGGTAGCATTCTTCGTGGAGACCCTCTGACACTGTTCTCATATACGGCACAGTGGGAAAGCCTCACCATGTGAGTTTATGTTGCTTCCTTGCGAGTTATAAAGGAATCATAAAATTAATGAATTCATAGATTTCTACAGTGAACTAGGAAACCTTCTGCCCATGTAGTCTGACCTGTGTAGTGCTGGACACAGACTTAAATTCATTAGATGCTGAACTCTAAGGTATGAAGAATAATAACTATTATGAGCTCCAAATTAAAAAAGCAGGGGTTCTGATAACTAGTTAACTTTTATTGGACTGACTAGTTTCGAATTTTAAGAGAAACTATATAAATAACGTAGTCTCTGCTCTGAGGTGGTTAATACAGCAAAGCTACTGCAAAAATAGAGTGGATCACTGAAATTATGCTCTGGCCTGTGAACATCTGAACATTGATCCCATGCATATTATTTTAAAATGCAGATTGATTTATAACTGTGTTCTCTATTTGGTTTAGAAATCTTAAAATTTTGTAGGACATCTTTGGGATTTTTTCTTCAGAGAAAGTAAGTTTTAGTATAGCTTTTACTTCTGTCAGAGATTATTTTTTTCCCCTAATTCTTAAACAGTTGATAAGAACACTGAAAATATGTTAGATTGTTAACTTTAACTAAAAATTAGACCTTGGATTAGTTCTTTCGTGTGCAACTGAAGTATTTTTCCTCACACTGGAAGCACCTCATACATTGTACCTTAACAGTTGTATATGGAGGAATGAACTTAATCCTGCATCTTGATAAATAACAGTGCCTAAATAAAATTTCTTTTGCACACTAAACTCCTGTAAAGACTGTTCCCATTGTATCTGTACACAATTTTTATGAACAAGTGATTAATTCCTTTTTTCCTTGAAAATTAAATACAGTAAATACGGTGTGCCCCAGGTAAAAGTACTTAGTGTTCTAAAACACTGTTGTGTTTTTCACACATAATATTATTATGCATTCCAATTTCTATAAGGGATGTTTGTGTCTTTTTTTTGCTGTAACACGTTGTGGCCTTATTTATATTTTATGGTAGTTAAGTTCACAGTTTATGTGTCATTCAAACAAGGGAAAATACCAGGGGGACAACAGCTGAATTTTAATAATGAATGAGGAAGTGAATTGTAATTGCAGTAGTTTTCCTAAAGCTATTTTAGCTGAGGATCTCTGTCAACAATCCCTTTGAATCTTTTATACATATGGAGGTTTTTTACCTCTGAGTATTCAGAGGACGTCTGGTACAGCTAATGTCTCGTTTGCTTTAGAGTTCAGAATCCATTTTCCTTCTATCTCGTAGGCCTCCGTTGTAAAGTTGGAGTAACTATACACAAAGCATGAATCAATGAAGAACTTCTCCACTAAGTAGTGACCATTCATATTACTGCTCTGCAGGTTCCGGACAAGTCAAAGCAACTAACATTATTTGTCATAAGTTTTTAGTGTTTATTTCTCCCTCTAGATTTGTGGGTTTCTTTGAGGGTGGATGAATTAAAGTTAAAGTTCTAGTTATTGTCCTTGTCTCATGCATTAGACCAAGTTGTTTATTGATGTCAACTAGTACATCTTGGTTTTAGGCAAGAACTGCTCTGCAGGTTTGTAAAAAGCAGAGACATTGACACAGAATTCATGAAAACCTGGCACATAAGTGCTAAGAATCTTATTTTAACTGAAAATTTATTGAATTTTGTCACTGAGGGTCATTAGTGTTGTTGTTTTGAAGTGACAAGGAGTTTTCACACAAACTGTAGTGTAAGCGTGGGTACACTTTTGCATGGCATCCAGTGACATAGTAGCATCACACATGAAACTTAGAAACTAGGCATATTGTAGCAATCAAACAGTGATGTTGAGAGGGAGCCTTTTTTTAATCTCCTTCAGCTGGGATGAAATTTTGAATTAGTGATGTAAGCACAGTATTAATGTTTTTAAAGACAGAGGTTTGGGTTTGTTTGTTTGTTTTGGTTTTTTTTAAATATGTACCCCTAAACCAGAGAGACCTCATGCTGATTTTGAGTGGAATTTGTATTTGTATGCCTTAGTATGTCCTTTCAGTTTGTACAGACACCAATGTCTGTGAATTCTAAGACTGTCCACTTGTATCAGTTGTGTGTCATCATGGCTAATTGTCATCTGCAAATTCTAATAATCCTGTCGTCTCTTCTGGTATTTTCAGGTCTGTAAGTGACAATGTTGAGTAGTACCAGAGTTAGGACAGGCAATGGGAGACACAGATGTTCGAGGTGTTCCCTTTCAGGTTTGAAGTGGATCACATAATGCTCTTTGAGTCTGGTTACCCCACCCTATTCTTTGTGTCTGTCTTATGACAGTTCAATCCAGACCATGTTTTCTTGGCTTACTTAAGAGAAAGTGACTTAAAGTAGTGTCAGCCTTGCTTCAAATCAAAACATATTATATCTCTCATTCAAAGGTACGTTACTCTGTCACAGAAATAAATTACTTTGGTTTGGCATGAGTTGTTTCTGACAAAGCCATCTTGGCTATTATTTAGCACCATATTAAAATTTCCTTGTGCATATCAAAAGGTAATTTAACTGTGCAGTCAAATGTAAATAAGTTATTACTTTGAAGCAATAAAGCTATCGAATATTACAGTGCTGTTTGATGGTCCAGCTTTGAAGAACAGAAATGTAATGTATGAAATGCTAATTTCAGAATACCTCTAGTGTTAATGATTTGTTATATGAGAGCTTTAAACTAATGTCTTGTTTGGATTTCAACTCAAGTTTCTGAGAATTTGCTCAGGTAGGTTGGTAATTAAGGTACTTTCTGGACGTAATTAGTGAAGCATACTGTAATTAATAAACTTGCAATCACTAAATGTAAAATGTGTTCCTAAAGTACTACAACTTGGATAATGAAAACATTTACAACCTATATCATTCATGGAGAACAATAGTACTCCTTAATATATTTTGCAGTGAATCAGTGAGTTCTCCAGCCCCCACTGCTGACAGTTATTTTAAGATCAGAATTAAAACTTACACATATACAGCTCCTGTAAATCAGGTGAATTAAAGAAAACAAATTTTTGACAATGCTGAGGTACATTTTCAAGGGTGGGTTACACATCAGGTGTAAATGTGTAGCAGAATTCTTCTGTAATAAAATGTTTATGAAAAGCCTGGATGCCTTGCTAGCTAGTAGCATATTCCACTTGTTGTAGTCTTTTACTTCTGCACGTAGCTGGGCACACCCTGTTAAGAAGTGGGAACAATCATTTTTGTGAGCTACTATAGTTGTTTTTCTGACAGACAGATGGGATGATAAAATCAAACTAACATCACCTTCTCTGAAACTTATGTAAAAATTCGCATAGTTGAAGACAGTTTGTGACCAGCTGTTAAATTGGATGTGGAAGTGTGTGCATTCTAGGAGAGCTTCATGTTGCCTCGTGGGATGTAGCCATGACTCACTGTAGCCTTTCTGTTTTTGTTTTCTGGAAGTCACCACTTTGAAGGCTGGGTAATGGATTGGGTGGGCAGTTGCTATGTGACAATTCTTATCTTCTTATCTGGTGATTTGTGCCCTGAATTGTTCAAGTCAAATTTACATCTTTTTCTGCTTTTTCTGTCTAATCACGCAGGTCAAAACATGCAAAGGGATCCTTGTCCATAGTCCGTAGGAAAAAAGGGGTGGGCACCTGGTAGACTTTTCCCTTGTCTTTCTGGTGCTTTTTTTTTTCAGAGGAGTTTGAATATTTGACTTTGAAATCTTTGCACCAAAATAGCCCATTTCTTGAGCTCATGACAGCAAAATTTATCTCTACTTATAGCTGTGATGCTGTTAAGCTATTTTAGAATACTGATTTTCTGCTAATAGAAACTTTGTGTTTTTCAAGAGTATGTCTATCCCTACATAATTTGTGCATGTTTTACGGAGAAATGTGCTAGAAATAGTGAAGCTTACATTTTTTCACCAGCAATTTTCTAAATGTGCAATAAGCAGCAACACATTCCTGAAGGTTGTCATAAGCACAAAACTGACAAAAAACCAAAGATCACTGGTCCTACCAGTTGAGGGAACAATTAAAAATATTAAAGATGTTGCTGAGAAGCTGCTTTTCTTTTTTATTCTCTTTTCTTTTTTTCTTTTTCTTTTCTAACTTGAGATAGATGGTGTTGGGGAAAATATATCTACTTTTCAAAAAATTAAAATAATATATTATGTGTAGAAGATATTAATGTAATTATGTAAATTGGGAATATGCCCAATTTGGAATACTCTCAAACTGTACTCACTCTGTGCAGTAATGGAATTCAGAAGAATTTCAGAAAAGAGCGCAAGAAAGTTTAGGAAATTACTGGTGTGTTGTACAGGCTTGGCAATACTTAGGTGACATGAGGAGATTTGGTTAGTTATTCCTACAATTAACTTTAAAAATAAAGTACACTCAGTTGTAATACTCATTTGCTATTGCTCTGCTTTCTCAGTAATGCTAAGAAACTCAAAAAATGCAAAAAACGAATAATTTTTGTGAAAAACTAAAGAAAAATTGTTAACTACTGTTGACTTCTTTGCTCATGAGAATGTTTGACTACATATGCCTGCATTCAGGAACAAGGACATGACAATATGTGTTTTGTCTCTCGAAAACAGTGAAGTACTGAAAAATCCTGATGGTGTTATTGTGGTAAGGTGTTCACATTGAAGTATTCCTGTATATGCTGCAATTTACTTTTTTCAAGGAGATCTTCCAACAGGATTTCAGTGGTTATTACCTGTTTTAGAGGCATTACAACAATATGGAGGCATGTTTATATATGACAGCTTGCTAGGTTTGAGGAAGATAATGGATTTTTATCAGGAGGTGAATTATTTTTGCTTTACTAATTTCTTAAGATGACATATTTTAACGATAACATTATTTTAAAAATAAAACTCTTAGTCATGCTTTAACCTGCCCATAATGCCAAGACTTTTGGCTGGCATGCATGGCGTCAAGAGGTCAGTGAAAGATGACTTTTGGTTATAGCTTAAGAGCAGAGAGAGTACAGCTTAACTGAGTAATGCAATAATTTTGTAATATTTATCAAGGCTAGAAATTTTATAGTGGTTGCCTGGTATTCAGTTCAGTAGGTTCCCTTTCATAAATAACCATTATTATGGGCCCTGATAAACACAAATTGTGAGTTCTAAAGCAGATAACTTCTGACCAAATTTGTTCTCATGCAGAATAAGAGCTAAAAGGCACTTTAAGTTGTGCATATATATAAAATTCATCCTCAGCTACTGACTGCTGCACATTAACCTCAGCTGTGTGCTTGTATATGACATAAGGGTTGTCACACTGTTTATCCAAGTGACCTTGTCACAGGAAATAGCTATTATTAGCCCAAACATTTCCCTTTTGGGAATCCGTTGGATCCTGCCTATTTGAGTTTATATTGATACAAGTCCGTGAAAAGTTCACACCTTTTATTACAAAATCTTTTGCCTTTCTGGTTTTTTGCTTGAAAAAGCAAGTGAACAGCACCTGAACATAATTATACCCTCTGTCTTTCAGATGACCCAAACAAATATTTAACCCAAGAGAAAGTTATATAAAGTCTCTTACCTAGAGTTTTTTGTCAAAAGGGATATTGTGCTGTGAGGATTTATGGGGGAATTTTTGTATAGTCAACATAGGATTGAACCCAAGCATTTGGAGCTGCAAAGTCAGAAATTTCTACAAAAGTTAAAAATGTATGTTCTAAACATACAGTTTGATGATTGTTTTTGTTAGGTTAGGCTATCCACAATTGAGTGACGTATAGGAGAATAGGTATTCCTTGTGTCTGTAGCCATAGGAGATCTGACTCTGAACAAATTGAAATTACAGGGTTTTTTTGGTTTGAGGCCTAGCTGGTTTTTGTACTGTCTTGAGCCTTTTTAAACACAGTGTTAAGACTTAAAATATACAGCTGAAACAAAACTGATCGTTGAAAATGCTGGGTTTAGTTTTCCTTAATGAAAAACATGCTATGTTGTGGATTATAACTCTCTTTGAAGAGTCATCTTACAAAACACTTATGAAATTCAGCACTTTACTGATGCCTGAGCCAGAATAAGATCCTGTAGTGCAAGAATTTTTCAATCATTATCATCACTGCAGGGTGAAAGATGATAACCTTACATAGTATAGTTTGCCATACTAGATCAGGATTAGAGTTCCTCCTTCAGTTCTCATTGCTCTTTTGGGATGGATGCATAGGACCGTACGACGCTTGGGCCTGGAGAAGAAGCCTGTGTATGTTAGGATTTATTCTTAGATTATCAAATCATCCTTTGATCCCTGTGAAGGTTAAAGAATATTTTATTGTCCTTGAGATTTTTGCATGTAGACAGACACAAGCACTTTCCCTGATGTAATGATTCAACAAGCAAAGTTCAAATGATCAATAAGAAACCATAATTTCTGCAGTGCTGCCTTATGTGCTCTGTCAGCAAACAAGGAGAGTGAACACGGATTCATCACCTCCCTAGAGAAACAGGACAAGTCAGTAAGGCAAGTGTATGATTTTTATTTTTTTTTTTGGGCTGACATCAAATCACAGGAATCCTTGCTATAGTTTGTCTTAATATTGCAAAAAAGAAAAAAGAAAATTGTAGTTTGTCATTTTAGAAAAGTACATTTTTAAAATACAGTTTAGATTGTGTACTTCATCTTGTCAAAATAAAACCTCTTTTTTTTTTCTTTTTCAGTAACACTCCTTTTTAAATCACAGGGGTGAACACAAAGGCCAGCTACTTAGTATATTTTGCTAACAGATCTGTCTCCATGGTAGAGGTTCGTAAACCGGGATTTAATTCAGGAAAGAAAATAAGCCTGAATTACTATAATCAGAGAATTTTTGTTCAGATTGATGTTAAATGAACTAGTACTCTAGAACTTTAATATTAATATTAATGTCTGAAAGGATGCCAAGGGTCAGATGGGTAAAGAATGAGCAAAATATCTAAGCCCTGCTTAAGTGACCACTGTCCATTAGGAACAAACGTCATTTTATTGCAAAGTCACTTCTTCTGTGGCTCTCCTGAGTATGTGAAGGATGTTGTAATTTTTTTTTTCCTCCAGGTTTAGTCAATAGGTAGAAGGCCTGTAGGAGAGATACCCGTTTGTAAATCAATATCTGGATCTAGAATCTACCAAGAGGGTCAGAACTATATCTGGGGTGGCTAAGGAACCTGTGGGTGATTACAGATGACGGCATGATTACAGTGTGTTGCTGACATCTGTAGAAGTCAGTAGCTAGAGGTTAGAGGCTTATAGTGTTTGTGTAACTAAGAAG
Source organism: Thinocorus orbignyianus (assembly GCA_013400375.1). Classification (NCBI taxonomy): domain Eukaryota; kingdom Metazoa; phylum Chordata; class Aves; order Ciconiiformes; family Thinocoridae; genus Thinocorus; species Thinocorus orbignyianus. Next base: position 413,949 of record VXBW01007443.1, read on the forward strand.
CCTGTATTTGTTTATTAGTCTTCTTACAACTTGAAAAGTTAAACTGTATGTGGTNAAATCCAAAGAACTAACTGTACAAAAGCACTGTTTAGTAGCAAAGCTTTTAATGGGCTGCAGTTAACCGTGCTGTTAAATGGGCTGTTGTAAGTTGGTTCAACCACTGATGATGGTCTTTGTGTAAAGCTTCCCTTCTAGAATTCTGCCAGAAAATGATAGTGTGAGACAACTGCAAAATACTTTGACTACTATATGCTTATTATTTGTCTAAAGCAAACTTTAGTGAAATACTAGTAGATGATCTTTGAGATTGTTAGTGACCAAAATTGTTTGATTTGCACTTACAATAATTAGTACTAATAGTACAATTCAAATGGATGGGTTTATTATATGACAATGAAATAGATCCAAGTCTGGAGAGACCGTTAAATCACTTAACTGACCCCTGCAACTTGATGTCATTAGAACTGGAGCATTTTATCCTGAAGAGATGTGCCACAGTCAGGACCATGATCCTGGTATTTGTATGTCAGGGGACTGGCAGAGTGAAATATGCCCTTGCAAGCAAACTGGAGGAAGAGTAGGGNCAGACACAAGCACTTTCCCTGATGTAATGATTCAACAAGCAAAGTTCAAATGATCAATAAGAAACCATAATTTCTGCAGTGCTGCCTTATGTGCTCTGTCAGCAAACAAGGAGAGTGAACACGGATTCATCACCTCCCTAGAGAAACAGGACAAGTCAGTAAGGCAAGTGTATGATTTTTATTTTTTTTTTTGGGCTGACATCAAATCACAGGAATCCTTGCTATAGTTTGTCTTAATATTGCAAAAAAGAAAAAAGAAAATTGTAGTTTGTCATTTTAGAAAAGTACATTTTTAAAATACAGTTTAGATTGTGCACTTCATCTTGTCAAAATAAAACCTCTTTTTTTTTTCTTTTTCAGTAACACTCCTTTTTAAATCACAGGGGTGAACACAAAGGCCAGCTACTTAGTATATTTTGCTAACAGATCCCTCTCCATGGTAGAGGTTCGTAAACTGGGATTTAATTCAGGAAAGAAAATAAGCCTGAATTACTATAATCAGAGAATTTTTGTTCAGATTGATGTTAAATGAACTAGTACTCTAGAACTTTAATATTAATATTAATGTCTGAAAGGATGCCAAGGGTCAGATGGGTAAAGAATGAGCAAAATATCTAAGCCCTGCTTAAGTGACCACTGTCCATTAGGAACAAACGTCATTTTATTGCAAAGTCACTTCTTCTGTGGCTCTCCTGAGTATGTGAAGGATGTTGTAATTTTTTTTTACCTCAAGGTTTAGTCAATAGGTAGAAGGCCTGTAGGAGAGATACCCGTTTGTAAATCAATATCTGGATCTAGAATCTACCAAGAGGGTCAGAACTATATCTGGGGTGGCTAAGGAACCTGTGGGTGATTACAGATGACGGCATGATTACAGTGTGTTGCTGACATCTGTAGAAGTCAGTAGCTAGAGGTTAGAGGCTTATAGTGTTTGTGTAACTAAGAAGCCTGTATTTGTTTATTAGTCTTCTTACAACTTGAAAAGTTAAACTGTATGTGGTTGCTTCTTTGGTTTAGAGTAAACTATATGTTTCTGCATAGAATGAAATGCTACAAGACAGCTGGCTGTGGGGTGGTATGAAGCTGATATGTTTCTACAGGTCATTTGTTTTGTATGCATGTGTGACTTGTAGAGCAGTCCTCCCTGTTTTGACCCTTTCACAGCCTGTTGACTGAATGTATTCGATGCTTTAGACTGTGTTTTGGTGTTAAATAGTTGTTTATAGCTGCTTTTCAATAAGCCTCTTGTGCTTTAAATGTATTCAGAACTTGTCTCTGTTGGTCTGATACTAGACCAACTGCTGCTCCTAATCAGATGTTTGTTATTTCTTGTAATAGTCAGAGGTTTCTGACTATCCCACGAGTTTTGCTCCACCCTCCCTCCCCCCTCCCTCCACNGATTTGCACTTACAATAATTAGTACTAATAGTACAATTCAAATGGATGGGTTTATTATATGACAATGAAATAGATCCAAGTCTGGAGAGACCGTTAAATCACTTAACTGACCCCTGCAACTTGATGTCATTAGAACTGGAGCATTTTATCCTGAAGAGATGTGCCACAGTCAGGACCATGATCCTGGTATTTGTATGTCAGGGGACTGGCAGAGTGAAATATGCCCTTGCAAGCAAACTGGAGGAAGAGTAGGGTAAAATCCTACAAAGATTAATGCTATTGATCTTTGAGAATTATTGCTGTCAAGGGAGTAGTCTGCCAGCCATTACAGCATTCTCTGTGGCTTGATTGTTTTCCCTTGGTATCTACCTGATGTTTGGTAAGAATCTGTGTAGCCCGTTGTGCGTTGGAAAAGAATATAATTTCTGATCTGCTGAAGGCAGAGAATCCTAAGTTTTGAGAACTGATTTAATTACTGCTCTACCATAGACTTGCACATGATATAAGGGTGTAGAAAGCAAAGCAGAGCTGCTTATTTTCTCAAGAGCTGCAAGAGAAGATTTGTGGAATACATGGTTTCACATATGCACACATGAAGGCTAAAAAAATCCACTAAAACCATATTACTCTCTCTTATACTTTGATCCTTTTCACCTGTTACTCTGCTAACAGAATAACACTACTGTGGTAGACTTTCTCAGGAAACATGTTTTTTACGTGGCCTTCAGAAGTATTTTCTGGTGTACTCTGTTCAGAATTCACTACCTTTTGAAGAAATGTTCCTTAGTAAGGAAAGAAAGACTAGAAAGTTTAAAAAGTAATCTTGGATTTTCACTTACCTTTAATTTTCTCTGGAATAATTAGAAGTTGTTTTGTCTGGTTAGTTGACTCTTAGTAAAAATAAACTAAAGAGAGAAGGCAAGGAAGGTGTTAAAAACAGCTGAAGAAATAGTTAAATATAATCTGTGGTTACAGTGAATGGTTGTGGTAGATTTTTCAGTGGGGAAAAAAAAGGCCAATTTGTATTTCCAGGGGTTAAAGCACATAGCTTTTATTTAATTTTGTGGTAAGGCTTTATGTTATTTTTCTTAATCCAGCCTTGTAACAAGCAGCAACATTTCATCGGAATTAGTTCTTAAATTAGATTTATTTTTTCTTTGTTTTGCCCTTTTAGTATCAAGCCAAAGAGAGTTGGTGGCACTCTTTTTACCTTTTCTCATCTTTTCCAGTTTGGCTTTTGGGATGCTGCTGTTTGCCTTCTCCTTCCCAGCTGTTCACTAGAAGGTTCAGGACTGAAGCCAATTCTTTTGCTTTCCTATTTTATTACCAAAAATGGCAAAAATTTGCCAATGTTGTCATTTTCCCACTTCAATAATAGATAATAAAGTTGCACGTGGGAATTTTTTCTTCAATTTTTTGAGTGTGGGTGGAATACTGTTTCAGGGTCTTATTCTGAAATGCTAAAACATGAAAGACTGTACTATGGGTGGGTTTTTTTTCCATGATAACCGATATTTTTAGTTTTTTTCTGATTTATCTGAACCCGAGATAAGTTATCAGAAGCACAGAAACAAATGGTCATGTGTATGCCCTGGGTTTCCTTCCTCTAAACTCTTTGTCCTCATTAACTTCTGGAAATGATGGTATTTCTTTTTGCATTTTACCAGAGGAGGAAGTTTCTTGACATCAGCTGTAATTGAGTTTGATAGGAACTAGTTTATTTGTCCATGAAGGACAAATTCTATAGGATTTAAAGACTTTTGTATACTATATTGTATAGGGTGTTTTGTTTTATATGTGTCTTTAAATGCTGTCCAGCTTCATTAGAAAATGCTTGGACAAATTTTTTTAAAAAAGACAAATGGAGAGAAAAAATCTGTTCAGATTCCTATTCAGTGTCCAGGGCCAGGTATAGACATTGTAAGGAATTACTGAAATAAATTATGTGGAAATAATAAACTCTGACGCACTGGACGATTGATGATATGATGATATGATTCTATAATTCTGTATTGCTGATGTGAAGGCATCTGTAGTCTTCACAACAAATTAACTTTGAATGATGTAGCGTGTGTTCTGCTCCAACTTTGCCATTTAATCATATGACTTACACTGTTCCTCCTTCCAGTTAAGGTGGTGTCCACCCTTATTAATGAAAATATATGTGTTTATAAACCAGTTTTGTTTAAGAAAGACTGTGAATTGTGAGTTACATAGATTTTAAGGTGAAAGTGGGGTTTGACATATATGACTTCAGAGTTCTTGCAACTGTGTTTAATCTACAAGAGCTAAAGGACATTTTTGTAGAGGACGTGAATTAAAAAAACCAGGAAAGAACCCCTAACCTACCTATCTGTTAATTTATTTGTTAGGTTATTGGTTTTTTAAAGACAGTCCATGTTTTGCTCCGTGCCATCAGTAATGGCAGGATGTTATTACATAGGTGTACCCACTATCTGTTATGGATATCCTCCTGAAAAATGCAATGCTAGTGTTTTGACAGACAGCAAAGCAATTTTCCCTGTTAGAGTCAACGTAACAGGGTGTAGACGAGTGTGGTGAGTTCAGATACATGGGGCAATACCTGTGTATGCAGGATGGACATGTTTTCTGGACTGCCAGCTGGAGGAGGTATTCGCTTAACAGCAGCTGACTTTTCTGACCAGACTGTCACTCTGAAATAGCGAGCTCAGCTGCCTCCTACATAAGATTGATTGCTCGATTTTCATTTGTCACTGTGGGCATTTTTGCATCCTTTCACATTTTCACTGTGCAAATCATCTTCCTCAGAATAATTGAGATCAATTAAAGCAGTCAGCAATGAAAAACTGAACATGGAGGTTTATTACAATGATTAGCAGCAATATGGGGTATTAGGTGATGGGTGACAGAAATCCAAACCCAAACATGTTGATGAAATGTGGAATGTTTTTTTACCACTTTACCACTGAACAGTCATGTTGCTGGGGAGTGTCAGCAATTAGATGTTCAGTTAGTGGAGTTAGTGCAGCACTCTTAATTTGGGAACACATCTTGGAGGGTAACAAATCTTTTAAATATTTCTCTTACCATTCTTAGTCATTTTGCTATGTTAATATTTTATGTTTATGAAATCAAATACCTTTCTGAAGTAACAGATAAATCTTTTGGTGTCCTGAATGTATTGACTGAATTTTAATTTTCCTTATAGCAGCTTTGTTAATATACATTAGACACCATTTAAAAATGGTAACGTGTTGTGGGAATATATGGTACAAGAAAAAGACTAAGGTACTGACTGATAGTTCAAACATTTATTGTTTCTTTCTAGAACTTTTTGGCTATCACATTTAATATTTAAAAGGTCAAATTTTAGAGGCTATCTAGTTTGGATTTCAAAGAAGGGATTGGATGCTGGAAGAGTATATGTAATCTATTCTCCCCTGGGAAAGGGAAATACTTCTCTGGTAATTTCATGAGGTGATCAGAAGGCAAAGTTTTCCTTCCACAGAATATTCCACTTCAACATAGTTCGTAATGTTACAGATTTTAAGTAGCTGATATGTGTGCTAAGGATGATATACTGTAGTGGCAATCGACCTTTAGGCTGCGAGAGATAGAATCACAGAAGAGTTTGGGTTAGAAGAGACCTTAAAGATCATCGAGCTCCAACCCCCTGCCATGGGCAGGGACACCTCCCACCAGAGCAGGTTGCTCAGAGCCCCATCCAGCCTGGCCTTTGAACACTTCCAAGCATGGGGCATCCACAGCTTCTCTGGGCAACCTGTTCCAGTGTCTCACCACCCTTGCAGTAAAGAACTTCTTCCTAATATCTAATCTAAATCTCCCCTTTTTCAATTTAAAACCATTACCCCTCGTCCTACCACTCCCCTCCCCAGCCTCCCATGTGCTTCTGAGAACTCGCTACATGCCAGGCCGTGTGGTGATGCCTCATGTTTCCTATGGCTTCCATGACTGGTGTCTTTCATGATCGTCTCTAGGGCTTCCCCGATATGTCACTATGCACAGGCCTTTAAATTATATTGCATGTATAAATACAGACACGCACTCACACACTTTCTTGGTGTCCCAGATGTGCCTGATAACCGTGCCTGTGCTGAGTCTACTTCATCAGCAGCACAGATTTCTCAAGAGTGAGTTCTGTCAAACCAGCTTAGTTTCCTCCTGTTAGAGTGATCAGTTTAGCAGACAGAGGTGTAAAAGATGGGGTCAGATATTTTGTCGGTAATACTTTTTACCTGTGGCTCTTTCAAATTCAAACTGAAGAAGAATAATGTAAATTAAACTGCTACAAGATCAATGGAGAACACTTTGGAAAGCCATACACAGTGCTGATTGCTTTCTAAAATGGAAGAATGTATCAAGTGAATTTCTGCAGGGATTTGCCTCAGGGCTAGCACTATTCAGTGCTTTCATTAATGATCTGGATGATGGAATACAGAATATACTTATCAAATTTACAGGCTGCACGTATATAAGAAGGATTAAAAGGTCTTGTAAGGACAGAGTAAGAATTCAGAATGATCTTGAGAAATTGATTTGAAAAAACAGGATGCTGTTCAAAAGGAACAATTGTAAGGTACTGCGCTAAGAAAAAGGGAAGAAAAGCGTGGGTATATAGTATAAATAATTGTGTGGATAGTAGACCTGTAGAAGTGGATTTTGAGTTTACAGTGAGTTACAGGCTGAATGTCAGCCATGTCAAGCAAATACAAAGGAGGAAAGTATTGTACTGGGAGGTGTAAACAAAAGTATAGGTTGTTAAACATGGAGTAATCCCTGTGCTCTACTCATATGAAGCGACCCTTATGCTCTATTCAGCCTTGTGGATTCTGTGAATTCAACACATCAGGAAGGATGTGGACTAACCTGGGAGATAGTCAAGTGGGGAGCAGTGAAAACTAGACTTATGAATAACAGTTTGGGTAAATTTCTGCTAGCTCTTTGTATTTTGTAGTTGTAGATACAGTTGTTTTAGAGAAGGAGAGTAAACTTGAACTGCTTCTTAAGATCTTTCTCGTCTGTGTAGGAAATTTCGTAGCTTCTTGGGAAAATCAGGTGACATGGTGTCCTGGAACTGACATTTGATCAATCATCCAGTAGCCTGATCTCAGTGAAACCACACAGGCGAAATAGTGAATGGATGTGAGGGCAATTTTCCAACAAGTGTCAAGTCTCTGACACACGCAGCACTACTAGCTAGCATGAGTACTTTAGTTTTCTCATGGAGTAGGAAATGTGCCCTGCACAAAGGCAAGTGACCCACCCAGTCAGAAAGGCTGGGCATCCCCTGCAGAGATTCACACAGGCGTATTTACCACCGTGCTTTGATATTTCCCCACAGCAGAGTAGGACTCTCAAGCATGTTCAATAGGGTGCTTCTAAGTCTATAACAGGCCTGTGTTATCTAAACACAAATGTTCTTCTTGTCAAGCACACGTGCTTTTCTAAACCCCGGCAGTAACCCTCAAGCATGTTTACAGTTCTCCTCACCNAACCAATGGTTAGTATGATATATGTGGTTTTTTTCTAAACCCCAGCAGTAACCCTTAAGCATGTTTACAGTCCTCCTCACCAATCTTCTGTTATTTTCCCACACTACTTGATTTGAGTACCAGCATTCAATACCCGCAGTTTGCTCTCCCATGTAGCAGGCCAGCAGCATGCTTTGAAGGTGAAAAAAAAAATAGAGGGAATCATTGTGGTTTGTCAGAATGCTGAAATTCTGAATGATGACTCTTACCTGGAGTCCTCTTACCTGCAAGGCCATCTCGTTGGCTGGCCGTGATAAGCAAACCACAAGAGAAATCAAGATAACATCTGTTTAGGATAGAAGATGAAGGAATTATTAAAAAGAACTAATAAATGAAAATTTGCTGAAGGAAAAAGCGTGTCATATTTTAAATTAAGAAAACAAAATTGTTAATATAAGTGTTAGTTGGATTGATGGAATGTTTACTATATAGAATGTTTGTGAAGCAGAGCAAAGAAGAATTTATGCTCTTGGAAACAGAGAATGGTGACTAGGAAAAGGACACTCTATTAATAGACGAGTGATGCAGAGATCCAAACTTGAATAATCTATTTTCCTAAGTAAGAGTATATGTTTTGATAATGCTAGTCCTTCAGAAACATATGTAAATCTATATGTTTAAACTGTGAGTTGATATTTACTTAAGCTTTTAAATTAGAGCATTAGGTTGAAATACGGTGCATATGGTTGTGGTTTGCTGGGATTCTGTGCATGTGTGCGTGTCTAAGGAATGCTCTGCACACGTTGTTAGGAATAATCAAAGAGAAGCACCGTTAGTCTTTTGAGGGGTGATATTCTTGTAAGATACTACAAATAATTTGAAGGGATCCAGTCAGGAATTTCTCTCAAAATATTTGTGCTCTTCCCACCACACCCACTCACTTGCTTAATATAAGAATCTGTTGAAAAGATTGCCTGCAGATAATAGTCATGTATAGAATGGGTAGACTACAGCTCACATCTTGGGATTTTAGATACATGTTATGGTTATGTAATTTTTGAATTAGTTAATATGTATAACCTGATAGGTTTTCAATTTCTACATCAGAGATTGTTTCTTGAAAATATGGGTAATACTGGAAATCAGTGAAGGTGGACACAGTGCTTCTATAAGTTGAGCAGAGCCATAGAACTTTAGCAGTAGGGCACGATCTAAATTTATACATAAAAATGTCTGTACACTGCAGAACTTACCACTTGCAGTAACGCAATATCATAGTATGTTAATAAGCTGAAGGGGACAGTAGACCAATTTCCTTCAGCTGTCAGTTCCTCAAATCTGTCCCTTCTATCAGCTGTACCTTTTCTCCACTGGCAATAGTGTCATTATGTCGAAACTGAAATTGTACTTTTTTTGAGCTTGTTTAACGTGTGACAGCATAATTAAAAATGTGTATGGCATACTAGTGATCCACTTGAACACGGAGAAAGGACAGTATTACATACCAAAAATCTGTTTCTGGCAATTCCTCTGAACTTCTATTAACAAAAAATAATTCAGAGGATTTCAGTCATCAAACATTTTGGCAACAGTCCATGATTTAAATGACATTTTGATCTCTATTCAGGACATTTGTCTGACCAGAAAACTCAGACTACTTTTTTTTACGTTTATCTTGATAGTTAGGGGTACTAAATTATATCTGTCATGTATATATAAAATATTAATTTCATTTTCTCAAAAAGTGAGTGACTAACATCAAATGAAGTCTCATTAACTCATACAGAGCCTAAAAAAGACCTTGAGCGTTGTTGTATGTATCTTTTAATGTCTTTATTTTTTATCAGTCCGTGTAGCTTTATTTACTGGTATATAACTAGAAAAATACAATTTTCAGCTGACATGCTCGACTGTCGTGCATTCTGTAGTCCTCCACAAATGTGTGCTTGTGTTTTAATGGATCAGCTCATTCAGAGATAGCACTAAATTGCAACGTTTAATCAGATTAGTTCTTTGTATTCATGATAAATCAATAAACGTCTCTTTTGATCGTGTATGTTACCCAAGTTTCAAGCAGGAGGAAAGCAGCTACCAAGACTGAGAAACCTTTATGCATCTGTGTAAGATAACTCTATAATCTGCGTTGCTAGAACTCCGTGCAGTTCCTGTTATCTCTACAGCACCTCTGTGACAGAGGTGAAGTACCTAAATTCAAAAAATGAGCTGAACTTCCCAAATACACTGTCCACCATGGACTGTAGTCATTCTTCCTCTGATTTTTTGAATTTCAGTCTGAGTGACTTGCTGAAAATCACATCTTAAATTGACGAGTCTGAATTCTAGTCAATGGATTGTTTTTTTCTCCCTATGACTTCAAAGCAGACTTAAGCCATTGAAAGAACTGCTGTTTCAGACTGTTCATTAACTGCACTGCTTTTGCTTCTTACTCAAGAATTCACATGGTTGAAACTGATTTTAAAAATAAGCTTGCCCATACTCTGGTGACTTAAACATGTGAAGGGGGAAGGGACACCAAACAGCATCTTTCAGTATTGGTTCCTTTCTGCCACTGCTCTAGCTGTAATGGAGAGGCAATTTAGTTAGGCTTTTTTTTCCCCTTCTTTTTTTTCTCTCCCCTTTTTTGCTATTCAAAGTTATTTTTTAAAATAGAAATAGAGAAGGCAGAAGCAATGATTGCTGCAGGGAAGTACTATGGAAACCTGTCATGATAACAGTTTCAAATGCAAGCAAGTCTTCAGCTGTTTAAAAAATCAGAGTATTTGTCAGATTCTAGTGTGTCCTCTAGAGGCAGAGTTGGAGGGGAAGGAAGTGTATAGAGAGATGCTGAGGGGAAAACACGTATTCTTGGTTTTCACTGGGGCAAAATGCATTTCCGGGTTCAGCCCTGCAATTAAATATCCTGCAATGTTGTTATTATCTGGGACCTAAAATTGCCCAGTTATTTAATGTGTTATAATGCTGTGCTAGCAATATTGTCTTCTATGGTTGATTAGATGCATTTGCTATAAAATCTAGCTTGTAAGTATCTCCGGCTGTTTTTCTTTTTAAAGAAAACATGGGCAGATGCTTCCCTTCTTGGATGGAATTATTCACAAAGCTGAAAAAAAGTTACTGGGGGTACATAAAGCAATAATTAAATAAATATACCTTTAGCATACATTTCAATTGTGGATGACTCTCCGTATTTTCCAGATGGAAAATGCGAGGCATGATGTGAATGTGTATTAGATCCAAAGTCACTTGATACTTGTTCTCTGTGCCCTTGCTAAAGAAAACACCATCAAATGCATTTTGTTGTTATTAGTAAAGCACACAGAAGATAAAAAATGACATTAATGTGGTACTGTTACTAATGGTATGATTGATAATTCTTTGGTCTCCTGTTACATTCACAGTGCCTTCTAAGACTTGCTAGTTGTTTCACCACTATGCTGATGTATAGCAGTGTAAATACATATATATATATATGAACATGAATGTTTTTTAATTAAAATAAATGTTTAGAATGCCAGTGATTAATTACTAAAATATGGTATCATATGTCACTACCTGGATATATTCTAAAAATGTGCAGTGAATTCAAATATCAAAGTATTTCATCTTCCTGCGATCACTAAAGTTCCTGGGCGTATTTTGTAACATTTATTTGTCATGTTCATTGCTACTAGGAGTACTGGAGAGCAATATCTAGTAAACAGAGAAGTAGAGGAGATTTTTTATTAATTTAAAAAGTACTGCTTTTCTTAAAGGGTTATTAAGAAAAAAGAATAAAAAGACTTGGTGGTGAAGAAGTAATTCTAAAGTAGTAGATTAGTCTTTTTTACTGTGTAAATGTAGGAAAATAGAGGCTTCCTTTTAAAGTTAAGATAGGTTTTATTTTCACATTTTGACTTAATTTTTACTGCTGAGTTATAAAACCTTGGAAATAATAGGCATGGTGGTGGTCTCTGTTGTCCTGTGAGATCCTGATCTTTCAGATTCCAGTGGGGGTGTGTGTATTTATTAAAATACGTGTGCTGAATTAGAAACAGATTACGGGATTGTGCAGCCTTTGTCTGTTTTCAGCTGTGATATAGAAAGCTTTATATCACTTTGCCATTGTGCACTTGCCCCTATATAGAGGTAATTCAGGAACCGTAATACAATTGATGTCCATCTGTGACAGTATTTTTCTAGAAGTAAAATTCTTCACTGATCCTAGACTGTGTAAATGGTTAATCAAAGTGGATTGACAGATTATGTGTCTGGGGTTTTTTTAATTTTTTTTTTCCATGTAGGTGTTTGTGACTCATAAATGCAGAATTAGACTGAAAATCTGTGACTGGATAATGGAGTATTTGCAAGTACTTTACTGCACTTTTCAGTGCAGTACAACAAATAGCCTGCACTTTCCGGTCTTTATTTGTAAGGATTTATTATTCTGTGGCCCTGCTAATCCCATAATTTCTGTTCCTGTTATTATGATAGTGCAAGAAAGTGGTTTATAAATAGTGTCTATAAATGGGTATTCCTGAAAATACTTCTGATCTGACCAATATTTTTACATAACTGTCTTCTATGGCAAAGTAATAGGTGAAAATTGAGAAGTCATTAATGTTTTATATCCTTTCACTCTGCTATGAATCATCACTTAGCTGTTTGCCAAAATCTTTGTATTCTGTTTAGTGACAATTTTATATGAGAATCAGCTGGATAATTTTAAAATTCATTCCCTGCCCTTTTCTTTGAAGATTCATCTTGATTTATTTGGCCAGGTGCCAACAAAACGTTAAAACTAAATCTTTCATTGTAGATGATGTTTTAAATACATACTAACTTAGAGTTCAATAGTGCTTTTCAAAGAATATGGTTAGCTTTACGGGTCAAAAAATTGTAGATATTAAATAAATTCTAAGGAATTAACAGTCATGCGTTTTGTGTGCTACTGAAGAAAAAGTCAGAACACCTTAGAAAGCTATCAGAAACCACCTTGTGTGTTAGATATTCCCATTGAGACTAGTTATTTTGAAATATGAAACACTTAGTTTGGTTTCATACCAATTAGTAGATGTCATTTGTGATCACCAAAAAATTATTCCTCATAGAATATCCGTCATGAAAACACGGGAATGTTTAGTAACATTGAGTTCAGCTTTCTTTGCAGACAGAAATGATTTTAAATTAGAGGCTGCTGCATAGTCTGCTTCTGTGTTCTGGTTGTCCATCTGTTTAGGTGGTTTCTCTGGACTGGAAACAAGTCAGCCATTATGTCTTGGACAGCTCTGACTGCATTACAAAAATTAAACTGCACTAAGACTAGATAATACCTATAAGGGCAAGAAGGTATCTGTTTCTAATGCTTTTAAGATAATTAATGCAAATATGATAATTGATTCAGCCATTTATATGCAGAGAGGCATGGGGCACTGCTATGAACAGCTCAACTGTGAAAGGCTTTGTAAATAAAATATGCTGTAGGGGGAGAATGGAGGAGACTGAGGACCATATGTGTCAGTACGGAAACTGGAAACTAAGTTTAGGTGTTGAAGGTAGCTCCAAAGAGAAATATATGAATGGAAGGAGCTGTTACGAGAACAAGACTACAGAAGGGCTGGAGGATGGAACAGGAGACGGATAAGGTGGAGCTGTGAAATAAGGAAGCGGTGTTGGCCTTGCTATAGATCAAGAAAGGTGGGGTAAGATTAGGTCTTGTTGGAAATAGTTGAGGTACAGTTGGAATGGGAACCACGTGGGGTTTTTCTTTATTATAAATCGCAGTGTTTTAATTACGTGGGTGTAGTCTTTATAGATGAACTTAATCAAAACTGAAATAAGGTAGTCTTCTTCCAAAGTCTTTGTCCAATTGAGTGTTTTACATCAAATTGATTAAAATGATATCCGATTTGGTTTAAATACTCAAAGGTAAACAGTGTCTGTGAAATTCTGCTGGGATTCCAGGGATGCAACTGAGCAGAGATTGACCCTGGCTTTGGCTGAGTCTCTGTATAATCTATCCCAGTCTTTTTAATTGGTACTTTTGTGTATCTGTCTCTCTTCAAAACTAAGGCTAAACTGAGGTTCTTACCAGATAAGATAGTATGTTATTGTTAAATGCCTCTCCCAGACTGTAATTCTATTTGTGGTTTGTACTGTTGACTGTTGATTGTTAACAGGTTCTGAAATAATGCAATTAGGTGATCCAAGAAAAACATATAAAACATTAATAAGCCACATCTGCATAGAGCAGGGTGAAAAATATGATCGACTAGCCATGATACTCATCTAAATAAGATAATGTAATTAATTTTGCCTTTTTCTCAGGTTAAAAATCTGCTCTTTGTCTTAATCTCTGAAAAACGGGTGTTTCATCATGTTCTTGATCTGCTACTCAATGCCATATTAAATTCTGCGTTGTCATATGTTTGGAAGTGTTCATATGGTAACAAAAGATTTAAAGCTTTGGGTTAGCTTGAAATGGCATACGGAGCCAAACAATATGCTGCATTAGAAAGGAAAAATCCTGCATCAAAATGCTGCAGTTCCTAGGTAATGAACAATGTCCTGTATGTGGAACAAGTTACACACTTTGATCTCTTGTCTCCCTTCTTTCCTACTGCCTGTATTGCCCCCAGAAAGTTCTCGTTTGTGTGAAGGTTTCAAAATGCATTACTGGCAGGTAGCTGAAGTGAGGGGTGGCGACTGTCTTTTTCCAGTAGCAGAACTGGATCCTGAATGCACATGCTGGCTGCAGGCAAAACTAGGCACAGTATTTCTTTTTCTTTGGACGACTTGAGATTTTTTTTCTTCATAGTGAAGTTTTTTGCATAATATGGCTTTGCCCTTTTATTTTTAAAGAGACTACCCATTTATTTTTAAAAAGACTATTGAAGTATAGAATGCATTTCCTTAAAGGTAGTGTCTGTGACAGAAAGAGGCCAGTCTTGTCATGCTTCTACCAGTGCCCTAATTTACAAGAGGGCTTGGAAGACTGGTGTTACTGTTAGAGGTGGGTAACAGCGCCAACACTGAAGAAGTGTCGGTAGGTGTGTATGCAGATGCTTGCTCTCCTTCAAGCCGGCCACAGTGAAACTCAATGAAAATGATTGCAGGAGGCCATTATTACGTTTTCCTGGAACTGTAGGCAGAAGACGGAAGGAAGAACGGAGCAGGAGAAGGATGTCTTCTGGCTCGTTTGAACTGGCCTATCTCTGCCTTGCAAGGCCCTGAGCAGCCTGGTCTGGTCGCCCCTTCTCTGAGCTGGGAGGTGGATCAGGTGATCTGCAGCAGTCCCTGCTAACCTCAACTGTTCTGTGATTCTTAATTAAATTCTAAATTATCAGCAGAACTGGAGTTTCCTGTAGGTGGGTGACACATGGAATTTGATCTTTGTATTAAGAAGAAAAAAAAAAAGTTTTGAAATGGAATCCAGCAGAGAATCGAGCATTGGTGGAGGTCTGTCTGTAGTTGATTTTGAAAATAACACTGAAAAGAATTTAAAATTAAGTAACTTTTTAAAGGTAATTAATTTTAAATATCTGAGGGCACTTCAGAGCTGTTGGCAATATGTGCACAGATTCCATAAATAAGATGTTGTCACCTGCATAGGTAATTATTACCTTGCAAAGACTAGCAAGAGAATAAGAAAACTCAGGTTGCTTTTTCTAGATATTTAGATAATTCAGAGCGTACAATTTAAAGGATATTTTGTCTGAAGTTGGATTTTTTTGTAAATAGAGAAAAAAAATTCTAATTCTCCGGTCGCTAATTCCTATTCTTAATTGTTAAGACTGAGTTAAAAGTAAGACCTGACATTTCTGTTTTATGATGGCTTTGTTCAACCAGCTAACAGAGTGAGCATGTACATAATGACATTGTGAGGTGGGAGAAAACATCTGGTCTGTCCAAAGATCAGAATTAGTGATGAGGTTTTGTGCCAGTATACTTCTGTGCTTCAGTAATAGACTTGAGGCAGCAGATGCAAGTGGAGGTTACACAGGGAAAAGAGAGGTACTACAACCCTGCCCTCTGACCTTCCTCAGAAAGTGATAGCTGTGTTTTTAACAGAGAATCCACGGCTTCAGATTAATGAGTTAAGTGGCTTTAGAGATTGGTCAAGTTGTGTAAGAGGAGCTATTAAGAAGCTTGATTTGATTCAGATGTGCCCATTTCCTTGTTGCATGTTAGATTCTATCATTTTGTATGATTTCTGCTCTGAATTTATACTCTTTCTACACTCAAATACAGTATTGTAGAATGAAATTTGTAATTGCTAAGGGCTAGTTGATCTAGCTGATCTCACCTCAGAGATGCCAGATACTTTATTTGAAATTGCTGTCACGTTGATAGCCTAAGGCTTAGTAAACTTTGGAATATTGCTCCATGTTTCATGAGATAATTCTTCACAACAGTTCCTGATGCCTTTCTGTTCCATTAGCTCTTAGCCATCTGTTGCTTTGATTACACTATTATAGGGAATAAGTGTTTTGGCAAGCTATTTAGCTGTGTTGAAAAATCTTGTTTCTTTGCTTTCTAGTGTTTTATTGCTGCTGTTTCTTCTTTTTTTTTTCTTCTTCTTTTTTCTCCTTAACCTTTATAGTGCAATGCTGCTTGTTATTTGCTTCTTGTTACTCTAAGAAACAAAAGTCTGACCTCTATTGAGGACATCATGAGGTTTCTGGCTGTTTATGGCAGTTTTCCTTTCCTTTGAAAGTCCCTCTACTGACGTTGTGTATTCCAAACATGGGCTGATGGAAGGTAGATATTCTAACCTAACCATATTCAAATGTTTAGCTTCAGGATTCTTGACTCTTACAGCTTTAGAAGTGCTTTTCTAGAGTCTGGCCAATGTGTTATGTCAGTATTACCTTCTATAGAAAATTATAACATCTTAACTTCTCGCTTCCCCCAACACTGCAAAGGTCAAAACAGGAAGAACTGGAAGATCATTAGGAAGACGTCTGTGTTCTCTGGCTTTACATTGTCAATTTGACCTTTTCGTGTATTGCTCAGATTTTAAAGATGAACAGAGTGAAAGACAGATGGGGTGATAACAAACATAGAGACATGCTTCCCTAAGTAGGTTCATTTTTAGGAGTTGTGATCTACCAATTAATTTTTTTTAAGGCATGGACTTTTGGAAATGAAATAAAACACTGTTTTTAGACTGCAGCTGAATTTCATTGGCATTTAATTTCTACTTTTAGGTTTTTGTTAATTTTTCCTGCAGTTAAAATAGCTGACTGATACTGCAAAGCAAGAATTCCAACAATGCTTAGTAAATTATTCATTCTACTCAGTAGGTCATTTTGCCTGGTTGGTGATTGGGGTGACTGAGTTTCCTTCAGTGCTTACCTGCCTGAGCTCTTTAAGCTGAATTGCAACTTTTCTTGGAGTAACTTCTTGCTTTTATTGACTTCTGGTGCCTGTAAAAGATGACTAAGAACTACTTGGAATTGGTGGCTGCAAGTACTTACAAACCCTTCCTCAGCCACTTGGTCTTCAAGTAGTAGTACTTGCCATTAGGGGTAGCAACGTTATTTATGGGAAAATTATTTGAAGAAGGCAGTGTCTTGCAATGGTAGCAAGAGGGGAGAAGGAGTAAATACTGTAAACGGAGACCTGACTGTGGATTTTCAGCCTCACAAAAGGATCTTTTTTGGATTATTTAGCTGACCTTGTAAATCTGTGCTGTGTTGGAAGTTGCAGCTGCTATCTCATACAAACAAAATGAGCTGTGTGAAGTAAGCATAGAATAGTAACTGAAATAGTTCCCAATAAGGTAAATTATCTACTATCAAATGAAATTATTTGGTGCTTACTACCAGTCAAAGATATTCAGAAGAATCTTCTGGAAGATGTTTTTGCATTTAGTCTGGAAGGGCTGCAATAACCTTTTGAATTCCCTGCCAGAGAGTACACGTTAGTTTGCAAGCTGTTTATTTCAATGTGTCCTGTTCTAGTTTATTGTATTTTAATGCTGATTATTTCTTGATGGCTAGGAAATGTTGTGGTTTTGTTCAAAATATTATTCATGGTATTTCTTGCTTCTTGCCACATTGTCAGACTACCCTGTTGAAGTGATACCTGGACTAATTAGTAATTATGGATCATCTGTCAGCTAAGCAACATGTGTAATTCTTTTTGTACTGTTATGCTTTTAGTGCTTGTGTATGGAACATGGTAAAAGTTTTGCCACAGAAGAGGTAAAGATATGTCAGCACACTGAAATCATAGTTACTGAGTAATACATATATATGTATATGCATATCTATATGTATCTCTCTCTCTTTATATGTAGTGAAAACTTTCTGTTGTGTTCCCGCCATGCCTTTTCTGAACAGTCATCTGTTCTCTGCAGAATAATAAAGATTTTCAGGCAGAGTCACTGTTCTGATTTTAGTAAGCAAAACATTTTAAGCATCTTCATTTAAGAAGGAAGTTGATAGTCCACACAGGTGACAACCTGCAGCATGGGGTCATATGGACAGATTTCGAGAGGATAAAGAAATAATGACATGGCGTTCCCTAAGGCAGGACTGGTTGGAGGAGAAAAGTCCACATGGTGAATCCTGTACCCTGAGAAGGTAGAGTGAGTTTGGAAGCTGTGTTTGTAGCACTTGGGCCAGTTAGTTTTCCTTTCCAGGTTTCCTATTTTTGGTTCAGCCTTACGCTAGCAATCTTGCTATCCCCAAATTAGCTCAGTGTTATCGCCACACTCTTTTGTGAGGAGCAGGCTTGCTTGTCCAAGCTGCATTTCTAATGATGAAAAAGAATATCGCTCTTTATTTAGCCACGCTTTCAGAAGATTGTTCTGGTAACACTAGTGGCAATCATAAAATAAAAGGCTACAGTATTGGACATTATAAGAAGTTGCAGTGTTAGCAGTTGACAGGAAAAAAATAAAAGAAAAAAATTGGTTCCATCATTGGAGATACTTTCAAATTAGAAATGTGATATGTATTTATTGAAGTTTCTAATGACATTTCTATCTAATCCTTGCAGGATTATTATCTCTGTGGGTAAGGAAGTGACCAAACGGGGTCCTGCTCTGCAGAATGACTAAATGTCAGGCTGGACTGGACAGTGTCTTTGAGTCCAGTGGTCTACTCTTGAAAATAACCACAGTGTAATTGTGAAAAAAACCCCACCCTTTCATACTTAAAGGCTGTCTGTCATTTATTTTATTTCTTGACTGCAATGGTCTAAAGAACCAAATGGGATGGGATAAAATTAATTGAAAATGATGTTAGTAAAATGAACAGTTCTCAAAGGTAGAGAAAACGAGCAAGTGCGGTAGTTATGAACATCTCTTCATAGTTGCTGCGGAATGAGTATCTTTTATGTTCTGCTAAAACGTAAATTGAAACATCCATGCCTTTTTTAAAGTGGTGGCTACTGTCACCTTTCTGACAAAATAGTTTAATGTTTATCTGATGGACGCTAGAGAAACGTCAATGTTTTTAAAAATTTGTGAGAGTTGCTTTCACGGTAGAACTTCCTTTTAAGCAAGCTGATTTTTTCTTTCTTGTGTTGGAACTGGTGATTCACTGAATCTTCCAAAGCTCTTAAATTTGTGGAATTTAGTTTTCATATCTCTGTAACATATCACGTTGCGACATGCCAGATGGAGGAGTGCTCTGAATGGAGAAGGGTGTTGTTGGTGGCCCTAACTCCTTCTCTCATCAGCTCTCTGCTTCATGATAATTCTTGCAATCTGAAGATCACTGTAGTTAATCTTCAAGTAGGTAGTGTTGGAGCCCTACCGTTTGTGGGGTCATTGTTTTATTTCACTTGTGTATGCTTGTGTTTATGCACCTTAGATTATACTGTACTACTAATATATTACTGAAAGCTGTACCATTTTTCTTTGCCCCTTGCTGTCTTGATTGCCATAACTTCAAGTTTATAGCGTATGTACCAATATTTTTAGGATACAAATTTATTGTGTAAAAGGATATTTTCTTGTAAGACACTACTGTGTGAGAAGCAGAATGGTGTCTTGCTGTAGCTCTGACTGCCCATATATTTTGCAAAGTAAAACCAGCCTACTTTTTGTTTGTTAAAAACTACTACCTCTGAGCCTTTATTTACAAAATAAGACACTTAAAACAAAAATGAACATAGGCTTTTATGGACAGAGGTTCTAAGGAGATCACTTGTAAATTGCTAAGTGCAGTTTGCGGTGGCAGACAAATTGATTATACAATACTGCTAATAAACTCATTAAATTCCATCTCAAAAAATAGTTATATTATTTTCCCTATTGTTCCTGTTGGATCGCTCTTCTGAATATTCTCTGATGTGATTTCATTTTCCATTGTGAATCACTTCTTTAGTCAGGGTTTGTTTTACTTTGAATGCATGCTTTCCATTTGATAAAAATTATGGCAGTCTTCTGAATCTCAGAAATGTTTGGCTTTAGGCTTTCTCAGATAGAAGGAAAATATTAGGGGCAAATTCTTATAAATAAAGTCTGTTGGTAATGGCAAATTCTGCAGTCCTGATTCTCAAATATTTGTCCAGTGTGTATTAATGATAAACAGTCAAATTTTGAGATGTGTATGCAAACCTGAAAGTACAATTGTTTGGTTTTTTTCTTGCTTTCCAACATTTTCTTTCCACATAATAATTTTTGTCCCAAGAGATGCTTAATTATTTTTTTTAACATAATTGTCTAAACCTGGAAACTAGCTGTGCATAAAAAATGCAATTCTCTTAGGATTAGTGATAAAGCAACAGTGGACTTTATATAGCCTGTCTGGGGCATTTAAAACACAAACTGTTTGTGAGGAGACAAAAATACTATATATGAAACAGACCAAAAGAAAAAGATATTTTATTGTACAGTGTTAGGGTTTTGATATACCTCTAATTCCTGTTATACAAGATGAATGAATGGGCTAGAAGCCTTCTGTCAGTGGCCATGTATGCAATTTAAAGCAAATAAGAAATAGGCCACCTGCATAATCTTTGTTTTATTCTGATTTTAACTTTGATGCTAGATTTGGAAAACACATTGAGTGAAGAGCAGATTTCCATAATGATGTGTTTTGATTATTCCCCAACTATTACTAATTTCAGAATGAATTGTTTTGATGACTTTTGGCTAAAAATAGTTCTTTTGAAACATAGCTTGGGCTCTGTTAGAGCACATTTTTTGTCTTTCTTGACCAGTAGCTGCACAGTTAGTTTGCTAAACTGTGGTGTGGGAGCTCTGAGATTCATCTTTTGCCTGAAAATTTTTGTGCCTATACTATCTGTTTGTCAGGAAAGTAAGTGTCTGACCATTCAGGCCTGGATATCGCTCTGCTCACCTTTTGATGCTGTTCTATTGTTTTGTTTGTTTATATATGAGCATTTGCTACAGTCTAACTGAAACCTGGTTGAGTGCTCTTACTATAGTAGTAATGTATTGATATTATATTAATGACTTGCTACCTGATATAATTCTGTAAGTATTGCATGAGAATTAGAAAAACTTCGTCAGGAAAGACTGGAAAATGAGGTGAGCCTTTTCTGTCTTTGCTTTCCTTCCTTTCAGTTTCATTCTTTCTTCCTTCCAGCTTCTTTTCATTCTATTCCCAGTCCTCTTCTCATTTGTATTTTCTTTCTCTTGTGTATTCTGTCTCCAAATTCCCTCCTTGCTTTACACTACCCTTCATTATTTGATATCCCATTGATCTTCCAGTCTTTGTGGCTTACTTTCCCACCTCCTCGAGCACACCCACAGGATGCTTAGAAATTTTACAGCATACCCAGTTGTCAAAAAATTAAACCTACAAGTCCCAGACCCATAATACTGTGCTGGGAATGCTCATTAACTCCTACACTGTTTGGAAAAAGAAACCGGTACCGTTTGTATAAGGTCTGCAAACCATAATACATGCCTAATAGTACTTTGCTTTCCACTAAACCTGGGAACTCCTCATAAGAGTTGGGGAAGGAGGTGGGATCTGGCTTTGTTACTTCAGCTATGGTTCTGGTCTTTGCAGGAATCCTAGGAAAAGTGACACGAATGTGTAGTTATAGTGCTGTGATGTTTGAGACGTTAGGTTTGAGGAGAATGCACCATTCATCAATGGATCAGAAAACCTGTTGCAGTAGATGGATGTACCAGCAACTGGATCCCGACCACAGCAGCTACATCGTAGCTTCACTGCTGTGGTATCAGTGCAAGTTCCCCACACTTGAAAGGCAGATATCGTACCCGTTTTCTTTGATGCAGGAGTGTCTAGTGTAAAAATTGTTCACCTGGGGAGGATGAAGCAGGTTTTGCAGCAGACCCTTCCAATGTTAGTGGCTACCACTGCTGCAGCCACCTGCAGGAAGAGAGCAATGGTGTAAGGTCGTACTGCCAGAGGAGAGGCAGTGGGGTTTCTGGTGGGACGTGCCTGTGATCTCAGATGCTTCTGTCCAGTCTGGATGCCAGGATTTCCTCTAGACCATGTTTTTTTACTGCTGGCAGAAGTCACTAAAAAAAGACAAAAGCCTGCATCTCTAATGTGTGTATGATCAACTGATCGCCCCCTCCACTAATTGCCTGTGAATGCTAAATAAAAAAGCAGTATTCAGTGTATGGATGACAGTGCTTAGTTTCCAAAGGCAATAATTTGAGGCTTTTCTTTTGCTAAATAGCACCCATGCCAGTGTTTAGTGTTGCTCAGTGGAATTATCATCAGATTTAATCTTAATCAAAGGTCTCTTAAACAAGGGACCTGAACAGTTTTTGGATAGTTTCCACTCTCCTGTATTTTGGAATAGCTCCAGACAGTACAGAGACACTTGGGGTTGTTTTTGGTGTTTGTTTTTCCCCACAGGTTTTAGAAATTATCACTGTGTTGCTTTGCACTCTTAATTCTGATGTGAGAAAGATAAAGTTATTGTCAGAAACAGAAATGGAGAGATACAAGCTTAAATTCTACAGTAGTCAGTAGTAGGGACTTGACCTGCTTGCTTCTGCTTGTCCTTGGTTAGTATTTTGTTTTTAAGTCTGTATCACATCTAATTAACTTTGGCATATGAATGACAGTACTGTAACAGAAACCGTGTGTTGTAACTATTGCTGACTGCACCATAACTGAATGTAGCTGTACTGTAACTAACCTCAGAATTATTGGATCAATCACTGGTAACCCACCCCAGGTTATTTATTGCCAGCAGTGCTTCCAGTTCCTTTTTTTCCTGTTGTTCTGATTCAGAGGAGAGCACCAAAGGAAGCTAAGCAAAGCATTGCTAAGCAAAGGAAATCAATCCCTCTCCTTTACACTCTGTTCTCTGTTACGCAGTCAGGATGCGAGTTATTTAACGTTAAACGAAATTAACTTAGCAGACTTTACTTAGTGAACTTGCCTAGCAAAATGATGCCTCATCATGTATAAAACCCCATATAGTACAGTTAATTAATGTTGAAAATATTCTTTCTCTAGAATCCTACTCAAGTGGGAACTGCTCTTCAGGTTTTCCATAACCTTGGGACTTTGAAGGATACCATTGCTAATGTGGTGGATGGATACTGCGCAGTCCTGGAGGAGAACATAAAAAATGCTTTGGATATAAAAGTATTGACCCAACCGTCTCAAGCTGCTACAAGAGGTATGAGACTTGTTTTACAAAGAATGAAAACTGATTTTTTTGACAAAAGTGCAGCCTGTGGTCAAATGGAAGAAACTCTCACATGCAAGCCCATTATAGAGATGTTTCCCTACTTGCTTTAACCAGTAGAGGATGGGAGTAGGCATGTCTCAGAAAATATCTAGTTGGAAAGCCAAAATCAGTTCTGTCTCTTGTTATTGGGCTCAGAAGTTTTCCTTTATTCCCTGCCCCCTCCTCTTTTCTGTCTGCCCGGAAAGTTGTCCTCGTAAGTATACAACTTTGCAGCATTTTCTTAGCAGTTTGTCCTGGAAAGATTAATCCTAATTCTTCTCTCTTTGTGTTAGGGGGAGGATCACAGGTAGAAATTATTTGCAAGCAGTGGAGCAAGCTTGAAACTGTGCTGCGATTCTTTTGTCAGATGGAAATTGTTTCAATATATTCGGTATATTCAATATGAAGGGGTGTTGCACTATTAAACATTTAGTTCCCACATATTAGCTCAGGCACCAAAGAATGCTGAGGAAGTGGGTGAACAGGCACATTTGAACTTTGGCAATAATGAACATATAAAGCTTTTTTTTTTATTTTAGATAATTTGCAAAAAGTTGGGGGTCCAAAACCATAATCCTAATCGTAACAAAGAAATGCAGCCTTTCTCAAGGGAAGCAATGGTTTAGCAGCTGTATACCCTTTGGCTGGGATGTAACTTCTTTTAGTAGCTCACCTATGCGTTTAAATCCTGAGCTGGTAATACCCGTATTTTTCACAGCTGCTGTCTCTGCCATTTCTCTTCGCTGTGGCATTCTGCAGTGGCGCTCGCTGCAGTTGCCCTGGTGTTTCTGTGGAGGTCTGAATTGGTAAAGCAAGTGACAAACATTGAAGTATCCCCACTGAACCTCAGAGTTTAGTTGACTTCTCAGTTGAAACATCTGAGACCACTCACAAAACTCTCTATTTCTAATACTTTAATTTTCACATGTGAAAGCTGAAATGTGCTGCTGTGTGTTTTTAAAAAACATATAGGTGGCCCTGGTAGAGCTGCTATGCCAACACCTGGGAACACAGCAGCTTTTCGAGCAGCCCTCTGGACAAACATGGAGAAACTCATGGATCAGATCTGTGCTGCTTGCGGACAGGTACTCAGAAACTAATTAGTTTGTCTAGTCATGCAGTTTTGCCTGTAAGATACTAGATCTCACTTTTCTTCTCAATGAATCCTTTCTTACAGGTGCAACATTTGCAAAAGGTATTGACAAAGAAGAGAGACCCTGTGTCACATATCTGTTTCATAGAAGAAATAGTTAAGGTAAATTTTTAATTAAGCTGAATATGGTTTAGTAATTTTGTTAAGGAAAATGTGATGAGGGAATGCTTCTGTTTACAATTTTACAGATCTATAAAAATTTTGTAATTAAATTAATGGGAAAGACTTGAAAGTCAGACTTACATTGAAGCTATGTTTATGGTCTGTGAGTTACATCTATAGGGTATAAACATGTTCCTTTTATAACCATTTATTTTTTCCTTAAAGGGAGCTGATAAGGCACCACTGTCAGTTTTTATTACTGATCATTAATGTCATTCTATAAAATACCATGTGATTTGAGTAATTAATTAAGTCTGTTAGTGTGCATAGGAGAATGTGTCTTCATCTAACACTTTCAGCCATCTGTTTCTCTGCTTCTTGGCATTTTCTTCCTTGAAAAATAATCATGGCTGTTCTTTTGAATACCTATTCTTTTCCATTCAATTGCATTGTTTTCTATTCAGATTTGGAATAGTTTGATTAATGATCTCCTTCAGTCTTAGGGGCAGAATTACTGAAGCTATCTCATCTACCTTAGCAGATGAGGAGAAACAAAAACAGAGATGTGTTTATGCAGGCATCTCCTTTTCCAAGTATATGGCTGGATTTTTAATTTACATGAATTTAATTTTTGAAATATGTTGGGGAAACTCTTCATATGCAAATGTGGTCTTCTCAACAGTGAAAGCGAATAATGAAGGTTAAATACAGCATTTAAGTTTCTCTGTGTGTTAAACCCGTTTCCAAAAGATGTAGCACAGAACATCACTTTTCTATGAGGCCTTTCAAGCTTCTTTCTGTATTGTAAAAAAACCCAAAACCACAGCCACAAGCCACCTCAAATAGTTACAAACTTTTAGCATATTTTCTTCATTAAGAAGTTTGATCTGGCAAAAAATATCTTCTGCTGCCTTGGTGGAGCCCCTCAGTAGATCAGCATGTTGAAGGAGAAAAACAGAAACCTTGAGACAGGAGGAAGAACTCTGGAAGGCTCAGGAGGAGTTTGAATGGAAAAGAAGCTTAGATAAATGAGCTCTCAGTGTTCATGAGTGACTTCTACCCGCAGCCTGTGCTTCTCACTTTCAGTCTTTGCTTTTGTAGACCAGCACTTGAAAAGGGGATGGGAGTTTTTCCAGTTGTTAAGGATGATAATAGAGGGAAACCAAAGAAAATCTTTTATCATCCTGGAGAATAAATTAGCAGGGAAAATGAATCTCAATAGAAGCTAGATGCAGCGTAAGGAAAAATTCATTAGAAAGTAAAATAAAAGGCTCTTGGTTTGTCATATGCTAAGCCTGTTCCATGACCTCCCTGATTACCCCTCCTTCCCTTTGACTTCATACTGCAGGATTGCATCTAAGTCACAACTGTATTTCCCAAATAACATCTGCCTATTTGTTTCTCCACAGGTATCAGCCTTCCAATTAGTTTGCTTTTCAACAGGTGTTTTGGCATAGCGTAACACCAATCTGGACAGTTGTCATTCTCAGTGGAGCAGCTAAGGAGTCCTGGTACATCCATGTCTGATGCTACCAGGACTCTCTCCGCATGACACGGTAGCACTGGCAGTGCTGATGCGTTGCTTTCTTCTTACCTCAGATGGTTCAGTGCAGCACAGTGTTTTTCTTGACCCTTGTCACAGTTACACCATTTATTCTAGTGCCTGAAAAAGCTATAGCACCAGCCTGCAGATGGGTGAAGTCATACCAAACAGCAGAGCTGTTGTTTAGACAGAACCAGAGAAGTACTAGATGCTGCTGAAATCAAAGAGTGTATGTACAGATGGCTGTATGGGAGAGCATGAATCGTTGTGTACATTGAAAATAGATATAAGGAAGAAATTGGTATTTTGCCATTGACTAATGAAGATCCCCTGTCATATTAATCTAAACTGAAACAACGTGCTTTCCTCAGCAAGTGTTCTGGAGAGGAGGGAAGGCTGGATTTTCTTTATTGTATTCCATTTCATTAATAAATGGAGCAAGTGAACAAAACAAACTAAAGGTACTAACATTATACCCATTTGCTAGGGCAGCATGCCCACGCCAGAAGATAGGAAAGCGAATCATCCACTCTACAGTCTGTGCACTAATTACTGTTACTGATGTCAACATTATTATTATAGTCATCTTCTGCAGCAGCTGCAGCACCACTTTGCCTGTCCATCTGCTTCCTTGTTTTGATTACTGCAGTGCAAGTATCATCCTAGGAAGCATAAGAGAGGAGAAGACCCAGCCTTTTTAAAGCACAAGTCCTTTAATAGCAAGGAAGCTACTTGCCTTTCTTTTTTTTATCATCTTTTTTTCCATTGGGGATTTTTATGTCTTTCTCTTCACAGATAGCACAGCCTGCATTTTTTCCCATTTTGCATTGTGATCTCAAACGTTTGCTTTCCAGCCTTCTATTTACCTGTTACCATAATAATATTTACTAGTGTTGTATCATGTTGTATCCAAAAATGTAGTTTTAAAACCAGTAACTAATTAATTAAAGGATTCAGAAAAGTACTGTTTAAAAAAAAAAAAAAAGAAACCAAAAATCTGATAGATTGAGAAACTGAGGCATAGAACTTGTAAAATTTATAAATACTGGAGTTCAGTAGCAGTGCAATGACAACACCTGTATCTTTTCTACACTGTGGTTTCTGTTACAGAATTTACTTTCAAATTTTTCCACCAATTTGCAGTTCTAAATTTTGATATTTTTCCTTTGCCACAGTAAGCACATTTATTCCCCATAAGCATTTATTCACAGTAAATTAATGCAATTTTGAAAATAAATCATACACCCAGTAGATTGTAAAAGCTGTTACATTTCCCACTAGTGATGAACTATAGATTCATTATTAATCTGTAAATATTAAAATTACAGGTTTAAATTCCAAAAAAGATCTAAGAAATATTTAAAGGAGAAATAAATTTCTTATAAAACTGAGTGGATGGTTTTCTGGCTTTATCTAGGAGAAAAAGGCTTTTAATGGCTCTATTTTAGTTGGCCAAAATAATTCAGAATTAACATTTATAGTTTTGGGGAAAACAAGTAGAGATTTAATTTATACATTTTAAAAGAAGTATTGAGTTATTGTTTTCATAATGTTGAGGGTAAAAATTGAAATTAAAAATAAGATTTAAATAATATAAAATTGGTATTTTTGTTCACCTAATGGCTGGTTATTTATATCACTTCTTTCAATTGCTTAATTCACCTTCAGAGAGCTAATAGGTTACTCCAGTTTATTCTGCTTTACTGCTTCTCTCTTTCAGTGTGTAGTGACTAATCCTGCCTCAGCTGTTGTAATACCTAAACTACAATTGACTTCAGTGTAAGTTGCAGCAGAACATATCTTTCTGTGACAACCAGCTTCCTAATTAGAGATAAGAATACCTCTAAGACCCTTGTAAAAGAGTTGAAAATGATCTCTGATCCCCATCTATTTTGGGTCCTTCACTCCTACATAGGCATCAGCAAACAGTTCTGTGAAGTGAGAAGCAACCTTAAAAGCAGCAAATAATTTTGTAGGGGGATTTTGGGGTGGTCAATAGAAAAGGTGAGCTGGGGTCTCTGCTGGACCAAAGGGTGCTCCCTGTGAGAGGGCAGCTCTGCCCTTGATCGCCTTTGATGTGCTGGCATCCCGGTTGCTAGCAGCTTCAGCAGGCTGCAAATCCTGTCATTTATGTAAGCCTCCGGGTAAAAAAGTGAGCTGAGAGTTTTAGGGAGTGTTATTATGTACTTCATGGAGGGCTCTTATCATTGCCTCTCCTGATGAACGTTTGGTGAGTAAGCAGGCTATTTTCCTGAGTTGTCAACACTGGCAATATGAGGTGTTAACGATACAGAAGGAAATGTCCTCATCATTACATAAGATAAAGAAAATAAATGGAAAATATAAATGACTGTTGCCCAAACTGTACTTATATTTCACCTTCTTACTTCTCCTCCCCATCCAAACCTGTTAAAAAACGTTGCTGCTTTGAAATTATTCACATCCAATGTCACATACTCACATTCAGTTGACCCAATTAAAAAATAATCCCAAGTGGAAAAAATTGAAAAATAATCTAATTACTGCTTTATGTGAGTTCAGAAAATAATCTGTTTTTCACCTATTGTGACAAGTATGTGATTTATTTTCCAGTATTTCTTTGTAGAAGGAGAATTGGATTACTTGCACGTCATTTCTACTGCGGTTTCGGTTTATTATTGAAGCAATAACAAGGTACTTTGTGGAGATCTAAATGCAGGTCAATAAGCAGGTTTTTTGATCCCCAAAATGCCAAAGATGATCTTTGTTTCAAACCTACAAATTGTCCTGCTAAGTTCAGTTGCAAGATTTTTGAGCCTTCTCCTAAAAAGCCAAGAAGGTCTTACTGGTTATAGGTCCTTATTCCAATCTTGGATGGATCAGTGTGTCCAGGCGGCTTTACAAAAAGTCATTTGGTTCTAATTCAAATGGGAGGGCCAGAGCCTGTGCAGTGGTTTCCAGTGACAGCATGTTTTCTCTAGAGTTCTGTTTCTCTGCCAGAAATGTGCAGCCTTAAATAAAATGTTGGTGGGTTGATAGCTTATAATGACCTTTGTTCTTTTTCATTTCTGCTTTGGTGGGGTTTGTGCAAATTACAGTTCAGTGGTGATGGAAAATTATCAAGTCGGTTGGTTTTCAGTCAGCTTGCTATTCGAAAAGAAATGCGTTTACCAGAAGTGCCGCTTTTTATCATTGTTCTTGTCAGTCTTACCTAAACAACTATGGGCTGGGTGGATGTGGTAACCAACAGCCCTTTCATCCTGGGACAGGGTATGGAGTAGGCAAGGTGAAAGCGTAGTTCGGGTTGCTGCTGTGCATACGGAATCAGTTCTGCTGTTAGAAGAAAGCTGTCAGTTCCCTTGGGTAGTTACTGGCTTTTGGAAACACTAAGTTCATTTGCTTGCAGTTGATGTATATCTTGCAGGAATATGGGAGGATTAATTAATGTTTTAAGTAGTTTTGAAGATATAGGACACTGTTTAAAACCTAAGCATTTTTGTTCCTTACAAATTAGTTTTTCTGAGGAATCACTTAAGAATTCTAATATTCTAATAGGGAGAATGCACAGTCTTAACTTTATTTTCGTAGTTAAGATTATATTTTTGAAAAAAGCAGGTTTTGTTTCTTTTGCCAGCTGCATAGAGAGACCTTTTTAAAATGTTGCACTACTGCTGGAAGTCTAAAAACTATTACACCCTGGGTATAAACTGATCAACTCAGTGTAATGAAATTCTATGCCCTGTGGTCAAACAACAAAATCAAGGTCATTTTTAAGATCATGGTGTCGTTTATTGACATCTGTTCACCTGCAATGTATAATGTAGACAACATTAGAAATTTAAATGCACTGTTCGCTTTAAAAATTTAATCTTGACTACTTTGAGAAGATAGAAAAGGTTTATTCAAAACACTTTCAGATTTTGTCTGTTTCCTTACTGATTAATTGCACCACTGAGGATCATGGCTTTTTGTTCACAGTCTAACATTTGGCAATTATGTTGCTATAGAAATAGTGCAAATAGATTTCCTTATTTCTGTCCCATAAGATCTTGCCGTACAAAATTGTTAAATCGTTTGCATTGTTACTTTATTGGTGGAAAAAATATTTAGACTGTCCTTTAAATGTCTTCTGTTTTTAGAGCAACATTCTCAAGTCCCATATTTCTTTATGGCGGAGCCTTTGATTACAGATAGAAAACACTGTATGTATTAGTATGCAAAGCCTGATTTCAGGAGCCTGCAGCAACTAGCTGCATGGTAATATTCACTATATTGTTTTACATTTCAAAGAGGCTTCACAATAAAGATGTTTTTCACATTCTACTCCAAGTATCAAAATTTCTACAGGGAAAAATAAGTTGGAAGTGATTGTCATGAATTGGGAGCCAGTTTAGAATCAATGGGTCAGATTTATTATTCGAGTGTTAGAATAGCTATTTTAGACACACAAATATGATAATTCACAGATGGGAAATTATACTCATTAAGTTCTAAATTTACAGTGTGGAGGAAATAGAGACATTTGTAAAAATAAATGTATGTCTTTTCAGCATCTTCTTGCATTCTTGTCTAATACTGAATAAGGGGGGTACTTTCATTCTCATTCCTTGAATTTAGATTTAATGTCAGATACTTAATACTTATATTAAGAACAGAGCTCAAGAAATTTCATTTCAATAATAGCAAAGTTAATTAGTAGTTTGTTATGGTTTTAAAAAATGAGCTAAGCTGTTCTGTTTTTATGTTTGAGGAGACTTTAAATCAGACTTCCAGGCTACAGCATTAATATTGTTGTAGAGTAACAGTGAATACAGATCTTCATATACCTTTGCTCTTGTGGTACTGGTATTCAGCCCAGTAGGGTTCAGTGTTTTACTTAAACTGGTAGCTGTTAGTGAAAATGAGTTATACCTTTTGAACTGTGAAATCAAGTCATTTTCATGTGAGTAAGTGGGAAGGGTTTTAGCATGTGGATTCTGTCAGCCTGTAGTTTTTTCCATCAAAGATAATCTTGTAATCCTGTAAACGGGCAACATTAATCTAAATTTCAAATCTATACAGTTGAGTAATAATGTCACTTCACATTATTAACAAGTCTGCATACATGTTATAATACAATACACTAAAGATACACAGACTCCCCCAAAAAAGATTTTTTTAATATGCAGGTAGAAATGTTTCTTTTTCCCTTGTTTATTCCATACCAACAAAACAGCTCTGATCTGAATCCCTTCCTTACCACCAATCATTGCATAAAAGATGATCAAATCTGCTGTCCCTCTCAGTTGCGCTGTGTGCTGTAACAGTCCTCTTTTTGAAGTTCTGAAACTCAGCTTTTCGTGAATGTGGGGTTGTTCATGACTGACCCAGCTGAATGACCCAGCCCAGACAGTGATGATCAGTGGTGAAAAGTCTAGCTGGGGGTCAGTAAGTAGTAGTATACCCCAGGGGTCTGTTTAGGGTCCAATCCCATTTAACACCTTCATTAATGATCTGGATGATGGGACAAAGTGTACCTTCAGCAAGTCTTATGATGACAAGAAACTGTGAGGGTTACGTGATGCCCCAGAGGATTGTGCTACCATCCAGAGGGATGTCAACTGGCTTTAGAAATGGGCTGACAGGAACCTCATAAAGTTCAAGGACAAGTGCAAAGTCCTGCACATGGGGAGGAACACCCCCAGGCACCAGTATATGCTGGGGGCCATGCCCCTGGAAATCAGTTTGGCAGAAAAGGACCTGGGGGTCCTGGTGGCCACCAAGCTGAACAGAAGCCAGAAATGTGCTCTTACAGCAGAGGCAGGAAATAGTGTCCTGGGCTGCATTAGGAAAAGTATTGCCAGCAAGCTGAGGTGATCCTTGCCTTTATTCAACAACAATGAGGCATGGAACACTGTGTTGAGTTCCCCAGTACAAGAGAGATGGTGGATACACTGGAAAGAGTCCAGTGAAGGGAGGGCCACAAAGTTGAAGGGACTGGAGCATCTTTCCTCTGGGAAAAGGCTGAGAGAGCTGGGACTGTTCATCCTGGGAAAGAGAAGGCTCTGGGACATCTCATCAATGTTTATAAATACCTGAAGGGGGAGGGTGCAGAGAGCCAAGGGCCAGACTGGTTCCAGCGGTGCCCAGTGACAGGACCGGAGGCAATGGGCACAAACCTCCCGAAACACAGGAGGTTCCCTCTGAACATCACTGTGAGGGTGACCGAGCACTGGCACAAGTTGCTCAGGGAGGTTGTGGAGTCTCCATCCTTGGAGGTTTACAAAAGCCACCAACACAGTCCTGGGCAGCCTGGTCTAGGTGGCCTTGCTTAAGCAGGGAGTTGGACCAGATGACCTCTGAAGGACCCTTCCAGCCCCAGCCATTCTGTTGACTTGCAGCTTAAAATCTCTGCCTAATAGGCTGGTCAACTGCTTTGAATTTGGCATCTACTAGATATAGACCTTTTCTGTCCTAGACTAGCAAAAGTGTTAAACTTTTGCCATGAGAATATTAAATTTTCACATTTATTATGCTTGCTGGGGAAAGACTAATTTTTATTAGTTCACAATAGAGAGCAGGATGAACTAGCACTGTCCGTATGTCTCCTGGCAGTGTCATAGTGCAGTATTATCATACGTTCTTAATGGATTTATCGAAATACCCCTCTGTGGTGGGTAATTTGCACAATATTGCTGTCTGTGCAGAGTATTGACAATAGTAACTTTATGGTAATAGTTGAAACTAAATAGTCATTCAAGGTGAACACATTTTTTGCTCATTGTTGATTATGGCCCTGATTCAGCGAAGCACTTAAGCACACTCTTCATTTCACATAAAGAAGCTATGCCATGGAAGTCAAACAGACTGCCTGCATCTATTATTCTAATCAGGGTAAACTTTGTTGAATGATGGCTTATGTTAATGATCTTTGTCAGTTCATGTACACAATAAAGTTTCAACACAATACTGTTGAAAAAAATTTGTGATCTAGCCTGCTGGACATACTTTGTCTGATTTATGTGTGTACTTTCCATGAGAAAGTAATTCCTATGTGAATAGTATGTGTGACTGAATACCAACGTTTTAAATAGTAAGAAAAACGGTGAAATTGTAGTGAATGGGATGGACTGGAATCTGTTTGTTGTATTTTTCTATTTTAAGGTACACAGATGCAAGTGAGTTCTATAGGAATGACACTTTCAAAAGTAGCTAAGTGCTTATAATCTGTAGGTGTTTCAAAAGCATTTTTCTGTTCCCCAGGCTCCAGACAGCTCTCCAGCAGGTCAGAACGGCAGAGTAGGGCCCTAGTTTACGTTACTGGGCAGTTCAGTTTGTTTCTGACAGCAAAGAATGGACACTTGGAAGGCGGATGAAAGCCTTCTTGCGCGGCCTGAGGAGTTGGAGAGGTGCTACTAAATGATCTGAGTGCCTGCTCAGCTGTATCAGCTCTGGGGAATAAAGTGGTCACTGGATGCAGGAGGAGCAACAACAATATTTTTAATTCCTGATTTGGGTTGGCAGATTACTAGTTTATGTAAGTGTGGTTTAGGTGTAAGAGCATTTTTTACAGCAGATTTTAATGGAAAAAGAGTCAGTTCTGTGGCTGATCTTAACCTCCCAACCATTTTATAGTGGTGAAAAGTATGATTTATGTGCAGATTTTCCCTGCTGTGAGATCAAAATAAAACTGCGAACAGATAGTACCATCACTTCAAAAATGCTGAGTTAAATGGATCTGCCTTTGGTGGAAAATTCTGTTTAGCCATTATAGTCCTACAGTTGCTTGCAATTAATATTCATAGATTTAATTTGGTTGTGTTCTCTAATGAAGAAGATAATGTATATGTCAACCTGAGTCTTGCCTGGCCAGAGTTGTAGATAATGTCAATTATGGTAAAGGTTCTTTTGTTGAAGAAAACGTATTGCATGAAAAGAGGAAATAGCACTTTATTATGTGCTAAAGTGTAATAATTTCCTTGTGAGAGACCTTAAATGCTGTATGGATGGTATTATCTAGGATTTCTGTATATGCAATATGCACCTGAAAGAGTGCTCCCGAATAGAGTGATGCAGCCAGATCTCTTAACTTCCAAACATTTATGTGTTCCCTGTGTTATTAAACACATACAGTGATGGGAGGGGGAGGGGGGAGTATGACAGAATGGTGACCGTTTCCCAGTATCGTTGGTTATGGAATAGGAAGCTGTTGGAAAATGATTGCCACAGAGCTGAAAAGATAATCGGATGCAGTTCATTACTCATCTTGTCAGCTGCTCCTGCTACAAGGGATTGTATCACAAGATGTTAATCTGCTTGTGACTAGATTTCAAAGCAAGCATTTTTATTTTGGAGAGAGTGCAAGTAATTTAACATCTTTCAAATTTATTTCATTTTCAGAAGCAAGAGAAGTGGAAAATTCCCAATTTAAAGTCTCAGAATATTAATTGATAAAAATATTAGTACATCCTTTTGGGTTCAGTTACAAAAATATGACGATATGCTGAAAAAAACTACTTAATTGCAGAAGTTGTTCTTTTTGAGCTAATGATGGGGTTTTGTATGCCTTGAATAGTGGAAGTTCAGTCTGCTAGCACACTTCAGTGTTTACTGCAAGACGAGTATAGGCACAAGACAGATTTGCACCAAAAAGAATGCCTTCTGCACATTGAATCACTGACATGGATGTACCCAGTGCTCCCATACATTGTCTGCCAGTGAGGATATTTGGTGGAAGTCTAGAGGAGGACCAATTTCATTACTTACACCCTACAGATGGGGAGATGACAGCAGTGCAATTTTAGCTAGATGACATTTTCTGAAGTGAAAGCCCCAAAAGAGCAGTTACTTTCTGATACTGTGGGATGTTGCTCACAGTGCTGTATGAAGTACAGGGGAAGGTTTATAAAGTTTCCACTACCGTAAGGTGAGCTGGTAGATTTGCTGTATACATTTCAGGCAAGCAGTACTGCCATTTCTTCTTCTACCTTCATCTTGCCTATCTTCTTAAGTCCTTGAAGAAGTTGTCCAGTACAAGGAGAGGGACATTCCTTTAATTTCCTGCTAAGCTGGAAAAAAACACTTTTGCTCCCCGTATTAATGTAATTTTCTAGTATTGATTATTGTCAAATGGCATTGCTTATTATATTTTAAATAATTGAATTATAATTTTGATTGTGATCTATAGATACAATTCCTATTGAAATACAATATGTAAAAAATAAGCAGTGAGATACTTAAAAGTACTTAAGAAAATAATATATTGAATTATGTGTAAGCAAAAGAAATTACAGGTTTAAACAAAATAAATAAATGGTTTCTGTATGCTCATGGTTACATATGGCACTCTTTACTCGGGCAGGAGTATCTAATGCTAATGTTTTGCTGTATTCCAATTTTGGTAGCTACAGTCCACCCACCTAAATACCCCCTGGTGTATGCGTGGGCAACACTATTCTCTGGTTCCTGCCACAAACTCTTATGTGGTCTTTTGTGTGCTATTAATCAGCAGCTAGTTTTCACCTCCACAGTGACTGCATCTCAGTGCTGGACAAAGTGAAAAATCGTATCCTGCATTATAAAAGCAGCCAGTAATGACTGTAGATAGTGTTTTTGGTTGGTCTAAAACTGGGGCATTAATCATTTTCTTCCCCTAAATGTTTTTTGACTGAGTAGTTAATCAGTATGAAATGTTACTTGAATTTTCCATGTAGCTTTTCCCCTCTGTTTCTGCTCATACATAGTACAGTTGTTTGGTTGAGACATGTGGACCTTCTTTACTACAAAATTCTGATACAGTTAATGAACACCATTTGCCCAGGTCAGAAGACCCAAGCTAATGGGCTGAGGCTTAATTGGTACTGCTGTGTGGCTACTATGCAAATGTTTACAGTACATATGCATATATGTCTGACTTTGTATTATATATGCCTATGTATAGGTACATACAAAAGTTACATATTTTAACAAAGACATTAAATGTTATTATTACATGTGTGTTATTATTATTTGTCACTGTGTTGAATGGGACAGTTAAGACAGAAATGTTGATGTGGAGGGACTAGAGGCAAGTTTATTCTCAAGGCCCGGTAATCATTGCATTTTCTGCTGCGACTCTGACAGAGGTGTAGATGGTGATAACAGTAATGAAAAAAAAGTTGTTTGAAAGTGCTCTGTAAGTATTTTTCCACCTCCATTAGATTATTTAGAAATTGAATTGAGTTACCATGCTGAATAGGCAAACATTGTTCCAGATTGGGATAGAGAATATGAAAGCTAATTAATTTACTCTATAGTTGATGTGAAAGGCCATTTGTTTTATAGTAATTTTCATGTTTTAAATGTGAAACTGTGACATGAAGAACTGAGTAATTTCACATTCATGCTTTAGTAATAAATTTACAAAAACCCCAAAGATATTTTGTGCAATGCACCCTCTGAATCATCGTCTAATATAATTTTATTTTGCCTATTTATGAAAATCAAGTACAATTTTACAGAAAATACAATCATAGCTGTTGGTTGCTTCAACTTCTAAATCCATCAGTATCCTCAAGCAGTCAAAAATGACATTTCATCATCCCAGTTTATTGTAGTTTTCTATGTTAATTCTCATACATTTTACAAGTAGAAGTCCAGCAACATAAAAGATGTTCTCTCTCAGTTCTTAACACACGACCCATAGATTTTATCTTTCTTTGACTATGTTTAAAGATAAGGGGAAGGGTTGGATGAATTCCTTATCCAATCTCAGAATATGTGAAAGCATTCTATCTGATAACACTTTTTTTACTGTTTTGTTTTATTTTGAGATGTCTCAGTGTACCTTTGATTTACAGATTTTATGTCGGTTCTGTAAGACTAAAGTTTTGGAGTGGAAGCTTGAGCTTGAACTTGCATTCTTTCAGACCTGCCAGATGGTCAAGCAGGATGCAGTGGTACCCTATTAATAATGGATGGCGTTCTAAACGTCTTTATTGCTTTGTGTGTTACTGCCAATGCAAGTGAATAGAACACATTCTTTCTTCCATTGTCATCGTAAACAGTAATTCAGTTTGGAGTAGCCATACTTTTATATTTGATAGCTAATCTTTTCCTTTTTGCAGTGCTGAGTAGTGCAGAAATTGAAGTGACGCTTTACAAGGGCTTGTGTTATTAACAAAAACTAGTGTTGTTTGGGTTTTTTTTTTTTTTTTTTTTTTTTGGTGGGTTTTTTTTTTTTTTTTGGTTTTCTCATAGTGGAGTCACTGGCAGTGCCAAAAGGAAGACTGAGAAAATGCATCCCTCTGACAGCAATTTTAGTCTTGAGTCCATTGCTTAAACCCATCTTTAGCTGTGAATGTTGTGCTTTGATTTAAAACCTTGGACGTTTCAGAGTCAGGATAGAAACAGCCAAGTGCCAGCATAAGTTCTTTAGAATTGCTGACATTTGTCATTACTGCTGGCTCTTTCACTTTTTCATTATGAGTGCTTTTTACTGATAATCCTTAGTACAGACATTTGGTTGAACTGGTTACTTTATACACTAGAGTCCATACATTACATACATACCATTCAAGGATGAAATTAATTCTGTCCAGCGTGAGCTTCCCCTCCCATGAAACCACCAGACAACTTTCCAAGTATCTAACTGGTGGGCAGGGCAGGATATCCATCCTCATCTCTCGGTATTTTTTCTACTTCAAATACACAGAGAGGAGGAAAGCAAAAGTGAGAAAACAAAACCATGCTTTAATGCTTGGTAAGTGCGAGGTGTTGGAGGGAGTAAGGAAACAGCCTGTTACTTCTTGTGTGTCCATTTTTTAATGTGCTCCCTTGTTTCCACTTCTGACATCGAGCCCTGTTGACATGAGGTTATGAAGAGTCAACTCTGAGGTTTGCTGTATTTTCATGTACTTTATGTTTTTAGAAACGGGAAGCTGTTCTGTGTGAAGCAGAGCAGCATGCACTGCTTTGGGTCCCTGGTTGGTGTTTGCAGGCGTGTTGTAATGGCACTAACAATAATTGCTGTGATGTAGCCAACATGAGGACCCCCACGGAATGAGAAGGTCACTGTAATGCAAAGAGATTTTTCCAGCACAGGTCCTGAGGTGTACTGCTTGGGCCTGCACACATGCCCCTAGAGAAATGCGAGCATTTCTCTCAGACTTCAGGGAAAATATTTGAGAGAAGACTGATGGGAGGTTTTATTTTTTCTCCAATATTTTTTTCTAGCTTTAAGCTTGAGAAAAACTTCTCAGGTTTCTTTTACTTTTTATTCTCAGTGATGGCAGAACAGCTTTGAATGGAAGCATTTGCATTGTTTAAGATTCTTTAAGAAGAGTATGTTTTGAAACTTGTATTTCTTTTGTCCCTTTCTATCAGGATGGCCAGTCTGATATTTTGTACAAATTTTGGACTGCCGTAACTCAGACACTTTCCTCTCAATTTCAGTCAGCAACGGACTGTAAGTATTCAGTGTAAATGGTTTGTAACGTGCTCTGTAGTTGTTCTGAATCTCTCATTTCAATAAACCCTTTGCTTGTTACCTCCTTTACTAGAACTATAGCAGTAGTTCAGTCGGCGTGGGGTCTGTGACTTTTAAACTTCTTGGGTTTGTAACGAAACAGGGTGATCATCCAAAACTGTGATTAAATTTTTAATAGGAAATATTTTCTACTTCATTAAGTAGTCATCTAATAAAAAAAACATATTTTTGCAACTGTGTAAGGAGGTAAAAGTGTTTGAAAGGTTACAATGTATTTTCCAAAGTGAATGGGTTTGCCAAATTCAGAAATAGTAATTTGATTTTAAAGAGCAATTCTTAACAGTCTTCTCTTGTTAAACACTGATCAGTTGTAAAAACCTGATTTTAGTTATTTTTGGATACATTTATAAATAGGAACTGAGTTTCTTCAAAATTGTATTTTGTCTAAATATAGATAAATGACTGGTGTTTATACACAATATTCTGTACATATGTAATAAATAGCAGATGCAATCAAGGAATATTAAATAAAAAATATGTATAAACATAAGACAGTACTATTGCTGGTCCATGTTAATGCAGCGTGCGATTGGATCATAAACCCAGATGAGTTTGGTGCTTCCGTAAATTTATCTTTCGTGTTTAGATATATTGTGCAAAGTAATTCTTTTTCACACACAGATAAAGTGCATAAGATTTGCGTGTATCTTTGTGATCTCTGCTATTGCATTGGCCCTTCAAAATTTGGTCCTTCCAGGCTTTATAGCAGCAGCATAATTTTGAGGAACTAGCTGGTTGATTCATGTTCAGTGGTTGCTAAGTAACTAGATGATCCCAAAAGAAAATATATTCAGCTTGTGTTAAAACATATTAATTTTACGGTTTGCCTCAAGCATTACTTTAACAGCAGTATGTAGATACCCAAAATCTCTTATGTTCGAACCAAACATGTTCTACCTGTTTTCAGCACTCAGCATTAAAATTGTAAAATTGTGACATCAGTTAATGGGATCAATCATCATTTCAGAAGTAAAGGAACTCTTGCATTTTGTCAGCAGTACTTTTTCTGAGAGCTATTCAGAAATATTTTATTACTTATGATTTTTAATCATGTTTTTTATATAAACATTTAGAGGGAGCAGTTGGATTTTTGACCCAATGAGTGATGCTTTTCTTTGCTACAGCTAACAATGCTTACAGCCAGTAGACTTTTTAATTTTTTAGGTGGCATATATGTATATGAGAATGTTCATTTTTAACATATAAATTCTAAGTTACTGAATACACTATCTTCAGTCTCAGACCTCTGAATCTATATCCAAAGGAAGACTGGTCAATGGCAGAAAAATAGTGTAAAAATCGGAATTCATGGCACCTTACAGAGTTTGGATGTAGATCATGATCTGTGCTTCTGTGGTCGGGACAGTCTTCATAAACAGAGCTTTGTGACCTAAAATAACTCTGATAATAAATGTGAAGCCTCCAGTATTCAAAATTAGAATATATTTGAGTTGAAAGGATAGGCTGGGTGAAATGGGACAGATGTCTGTAACCTGAAAAATCTACGAATGAGTGGACCAGTGTTAATCTCCTAATGTAATGGGAAATCCATAAAGTATGAATGATGTTACATCAAGATTAACATCAGTCACTAAAACAGTTGTACATTTGTTTCATTTCCTGTTACTTGTGGCAAGTTTTTCAAGGCTCAAAATAATGCTGATTTTTCTTCTGGCTTTTTTATTCTTTATATAACAAGTTTAGAGATTTTAGGTACCTTGTTGTGTAAAAGCATACGCTTCACTTACCAGATTTCTTAAGAAACTAGCTCATAGAAGTTACCTTTGTTTTACAGGAGAATCTTCAAAGTTGCACAGCCCCACACTTTCCCCCCATGAAAGTATTGTTAGAAAATCTCTAGATTTAGAGAGTTCTTGTCACATTTGGACTTAAATGAATCATAACACCAATAATTAATTTTGATACCAAATGTTTCATGACCATGATTAGTAACTTTATTGTACAAAATAAATTTTCGATGTCCAGTCTTCAAAATGTGGAATTTATGCTGGTGCTTTACATACCTACCTTTGTCAACTGGATTTAATGTGATAGCTTATATCACTTTGAAATTAATTAAAAAATATCACATTGCTAATATTAAAGATAGGATAACATTGTATATAATTTATTGATGTAAATGCAATTATACAGGTTGTTTAAATGAATGAAAAATTAAGTTTGAACTTAGCAATACATATTGCTTACTGCTTTGTCTTGCAGCCTCTATGTTTTTGAAACAAGCTTTTGAAGGAGAATACCCTAAATTACTGAGGCTTTATAATGACCTGTGGAAGCGCCTGCAACAATATAGTGAAAATATTCAGAGGAATTTTAACACAAGTGGAACTACTGATCTCTTTGCTGAGCTACAACAAATGGATGAAGATATCCAGGATATATTCATGCAAAAACCCCAAGATTATGAGTATGTATTATGAACTCTAAGGCAATGACACTTAAAGCTTTGCACTCTGCAGGAAAACAGAATATTTTTAAGAACTAGCACTATTCAAATTACTACATTGGCAAAATTTTCAGTTTGTTTTTCCTTTTGCGATTATTGCTTTAATACTGTTTTAGAGCTGTAGGATTTTAATTAATTATAGAATTAACAGTTTTGGATTGTCTTGTCTTTCACAAAGTCCCTGGCTTTGGAACTAGTTTTATCTTCTTGTCTCTTGGGGTAAAAAAAAACCCAGAATGATGAAAATTCAGTTTTATGTGTGTTGCGATTACTGCAGTAGCTTTCTCTTAATGATACCGCATCAGTGGAGTGTGACAAATGCTCAGTTTGTTATGATTCATGGCTTTTATGTTTGTACATCATAGAATAAACATGATCTGAGTGGTAGATATCAGAAAGATCAAACTGAAACAGGCTCATCAAGTCTATTAGGGCTTCTAGACTTATTGTAAGATAAAATGAATATTTTATGTGAGATTTGTATTGGTTTAAATGCGTTCTTGAGCAGTCAGTGGGAGACTTATTATTTACTTCAATGGAAGCAAAGTAAAAAGTTCACCAAACTTCTGACAATGAGGTAAAATGAGAGCTTACTTGTTTTTACAAATAGAAGTACTAAAGACTGAAGCTTATTAAAGGTAAATTTAAGAGCAGTCTTTTTATTTGAAGCTTTCTATGCACATAAATACACTAGGACATTTATTTTTATCTATCATTGAGTTCAAGCTATCTGCTAATGAAATTTGTGAATACAAAAATGTCTTTCATTGCAGTTCTGGATATCTTGCTGGTGTTTTGCAGGTGTTTTTAGCACCATTTGTCTCAATAAGACCTTGAATTAGGGATTTCACATAGGTCTTACAGAAAGTGGTAAGAACTGTATTGAACTACAGAGAATGGCTCCCTGTCTAGTTAGTTAAATGGTTCAAGTGAAAAACAGGGTGTTACACACTATTAAAATCTTTTCAAGCACAGAAGTTTAAAGAGCAGAAAAGAAAATCAGGTTGAATATGAAGAAGTTTACATGGTCTTGAACAATTCAATGCTATTGTGTATTTTCATTGAAAATATACTAATTTTATCTTATACCAACAGTCCAGAAAAAGCCTTGAAAGATTCACTGCAACAATATGAAGCTGCTTATTTGTCAAAATCCTTATCTCGACTCTTTGACCCCATCAATCTTGTCTTCCCTCCTGGAGGTCGGAATCCTCCTTCATCTGATGAACTTGACAGCATCATTAAAACTATAGCCAGGTATGCGCATATAATACATTGCAAAATGTAATCTTCAACATGTTTTTTCTCATAAGTTAGAATTTTAGAAATGAGACTTAGCAGTAGGAGCTAGATTACTCTTTGGGTATAAAACTTGTTAGTGTAAAAATTAGTCAGGATTTAGAGTAGAATGGAATAGTGTGGAATGAAATAGAATATTTCAGTTTTAAGGGACCTGCAACAATCATCTAGTCCAACTGCCTGGCCACTTCAGGGCTAACCAAAAGTTAAATAATTTTGTTCAGGGCATTGTGCAAATGCTTCTTAAACACCCTCAGGCTTGGGGCATCGACCAAAGGACTCTAGGAAGCCAGTTCCAGTGTTTGACCAGCCTCTTAGTAAAGAAATGCTGTTTATATATCCAGTCTAAACCTCCTCTCATGCAGCTTTGAACCACTCCCATGCGTCCTATCACTGGATATTAGGGAGAATATCTCTGCACTTCCCCTCCTTGGGAAGCTGCAGAGAGCAATGAGGTTGGCCCTCAGCCTCCTTTCTCCCAGTGAGCCAAGCCCAAAGCTCTCAGCTGCTCC
Organism: Thinocorus orbignyianus; assembly: GCA_013400375.1. Lineage (NCBI taxonomy): Eukaryota > Metazoa > Chordata > Aves > Ciconiiformes > Thinocoridae > Thinocorus > Thinocorus orbignyianus. The sequence continues at coordinate 456,607 of VXBW01007443.1, forward strand.
TCACAGGACATTCCTTCCAGGCCTTTCACCAGCTTTGTTGCCCTCCTCTGGATGCATTCAAGGACTTTCACATTCTTCTCCAATTATGGGTCCCAGAACTGCACACAGTAGTTGAGGTGAGACAGCACCAATGCTGGGATAATCACCTCTTTATTGTTAGTTGTAATGTATCTTTAATTTTAGTGTTTATTATTTATTTTATATATTTTATTTTTCTGTAATAACTAACTTTTTAATTTAAGTTTTATTTTTTAAGCTTATAAAACATCAGGACGAGAAACTTCACAGATATTGTGAATGTCTGGTATCTTCTGTAACTGTGTCAAAGGGAAGATGATAGCTGCTTGGCCGCAAGTGATAATACCCAATGTAAATAATCTTTTAGAGCAAACCAGCAAGATAATAGATAAAGACAACTATTCCAGGTAGAATTTGTGAAATGAGTTGCTTAAATTACCATTGGTGTATTTTCACTCACAAGGTTTTGGTAATGGCTGCTCTGTTTAATGCAGGCTGAAAATAATGGACAGTATTCATAGTATGTGTGTGTGAGTGTGTGTGTGTAATATTAGATACTGACACTGTGCTTGTGGCTGGGAGTAACAGATGCTCAGAACATACCTATTGGTGCTGCTATTGATGTTATTTTGCTCCCTGCAGAGGAAAAGGGGAAGCAGTATGAAAATTAAGAAATTTCAGCGGAATTTTCCGATGACCTTTAGCTAATGATGTTTGGGGCTCTGCAAAGTTCTCAGAGAAGGTTATTCCAATGTCAGGATACCTCAGGTCTCTCCATTTCTTGAGAGAGGTTAATCTCATCACAAGGAGTATGACGGTCCTTGTACTTGTCTGTTTTCAGTAGAGCATTAATGAATGCAGCCCCAGCTGATGGACATCTGGGGGTTTCTATGAACAAGAAATACTGGAAGTGACTTAGAAGGCTTTTCCTTCTTTCATTTGTTCCCTGTCATTCCTTTGAGGCCTCTGTTACTATAAAGGATTGCCTAAAACACAGCTTATTAGTTGTGTCAAGCTAAGGCATCCCCTGGGTATTTCTGCACAGCTCATGTAATTCCAGAGTTGAATGACTGTGTATTCACCTGTAATGTTTGAAAGCTGCTGCCAAAGCTTGAATGTAGTTAATTGCAGTCAATATTTTTGAATGGCTTACTAATAGTGATTTCATACTGAAGTGTCATTCCTAAACTTTGCTCATTTTTACTAGAATAGGAACACTGCACATAAAATTCCCAAATGACTTGTTAAATTGTAAACTGAATTACAGTGCTTAGAGAGACTTGGTTGTATGTGTTACTCTCTCTAAATTGACATGCCACGTAACTACTTATTCATAGTTAATTCTTTGTCAATTAAATACAGTACTGTTTAGTTGTTAATTAAGATTTGTAATCTTTGCTTCCAGTGAGCTTAATGTGGCTGCGGTGGATCCAGACCTGAGTTTAGCTGTCGCGAAAAATGTGGCCAAGACCATTCAGCTCTTCGGTGTAAAGTCTGAGCAGCTTGTAAGTAGCTTTAGATTTCTAAAAACCTACATTTTTCTACATACAGTGTTGTGTTTATAGATTTACAACATAACAGTAAAGTAGTCTAGATAAACAATACCTGATTGGCTTTCCATTATATTTGGAAATGTTTTCATTTAAATTCTGCCTCCAAATAAACACAATCTATTGATAGCTGTAAAATTTATCTATATAACTCCAAATTCAATTTGCCCTATTAATTTTAAAAAATAAAAATTTTTACTGTTACGTAAAAGTAAGACAATTCAATTCAGGGCAATATTTGATATTTCCCTTCCAGTGTCTGAAGGGAGCCTACAGGAGAGCTGCAGAGGGACTCTGTAGTGATAGGACAAGGGGTATCGGTTTTAAATTGGAAGAGGGGAGATTTAGATTAGATATTAGGAAGAAATTCTTTCCTATGGGGATGGTGAAACACTGGACCAGGTTGCCCAGAGAAGTTGTGGGTGCCCCATCCCTGGAAGTGTTCAAGGCCAGGCTGGATGGGGCTTTGAGCAACCTGCTCTCGTGGGAGGTGTCCCTGCCCATGGCAGGGGGGTTCTAAATTTAAGGTTCCTTCCAACTCTAACCATTCTATGATTATATATTCCATCAGTTATGTGGTGCATCGTCTTTATGGTATTCAAATCTGGAGTATTGAAATATATTGTTTCACTATTTGCAACAAAATTCAGGCATTTTTTCCATGTATTTGTTATTTGCTATATATTTAATTGACCCTTGATTTGTTTACATTTGTCAAATGCTTTCAGTCATTTGCCATGCACTGTAATCCAGTGTTAAAGTGAATAGAGGGAAGGATCCCCAAAGCCTTATCCTCTGTGTAAGGATCCTCTCAAAGCCAATGGAAGATACTGCAAAAGCTGTCATCACAGAAAAAAAAAAAAATTAACATCAACCATTTTCCTGCAAAGTCTGTTGCTGGAATTTTAATGCTTTTCTTATGAAGGAATGAAAATTAGTTTGGTTTTGCACTCCACAGACCCACAAGAAATTACTAACTGCTTGTATTTGTAAACAAGATTTTCACTTAAACAACATTAATTCTGAAAGCAAACTCAGGCTCTGATGGCATTCATTTACTGCAGGTTCATTTAAAGAGAGACACTTGCTAGCAGTTTTTTGCAACAATTAAGTTAGTATGGATTCTGTTTACCTTTTAGACACCTGCTCTCTCTAAATAGCTTTAAAAAAATGGAAACTCAGTAACACCTTGTTTACCATGTTTGTTAGTTGTATTAGAAGTCTCTAAACTAGTGTATGGAAGAGGAATGTAGGTGAAGCATTCATAAAGACCATAAATAATATTTAAAACAAAAATATGTGTTTATATTATATTGCTGTTGGTTTAGAGCATAGTTCTAAAGCTGGATCTTCCTTTGAAGACACTGAATCATGGCTTCATAATTTCAGAGTGAAATTTGCTCATGAAAGAAATCAGGATTTCAGGTTGTGAGAGTCATCATGAGTAAAAAATAGTACACTTGTGTCTCTGTTTTTCATGGGCTGCAGTGTCAAATAGTGGCATTCAGCTGGAAAATAAAAAAAGACAAATGAGCTGTAACTGTGAGAGCACCAGGATCTGTTGTGCTCATTGTCTGCTAGAGTTTGAATCTGGCCAGTGGCTTGTTTGGAAGTGTATGTTATTTTGTGATCAGCCAGCTGGCAAATTCTTAAGAAACCCTGAAAAAAGGGATGTGTAGAAATAAGCTGACAAGGATATGATTTGTGGCTTTGTACTAGCTAACCTTAAGCTAAAGGAACGTGGGAATAAAGAGGGAGTCTGCACCCTTGAAATTCTTGAGTTTGACAACTGAAAATAAAACCTGAAACTTTGGAAAACTTAAGTGACAGGATTAGTCAAACTGGCAGAGTTAACATGAATGTCCTACAAGAATATACCTGCAAATCATTAAAAAAAATTATCAACTGTGTATCATACAGCTACATTTTTTTTCCGTACTGATACACATGTTATACAATTTAAAACTGGAAGGGCTCAAAAGCATAAGTGTATAGTGCCATCTAAAATATCGTGCCTAGACTCCAGCTGCCTCTCCAGAAGAACATAGCTCTCCCACTTGTCCTGTGCTGTGCTTGCCAGTTCTGTGGATATAATCTATAACATCTTAATTTTTTTTTTGTACCTATTTTTGGGCAGACAGATTGAGCCTGAAACGTGTACCATGTGTAGAACAGGAGCTATGTCAGACAGCACTGGTTCATTATGTTTTAGTGGTGTAGTCAAGAATGCAATCTTCATTCAGTCTTGCAATCCAGTCTCCAGCTATAGCTTTCTAAAGCTGAGAAGGGTGACCATGTAGTATTTCTGCTCAGATGCTTAATTTCTGATAGCTGTAGTAGAGCAGTGCTGAATCACAGAATGATATGAGGGTAGGAAGGGACCTCTAGAGATCATTTAGTCCAACCCCCCTGCGAAAGTAGGTCCTGCTAGAACAGGTTGCACAGAAACATGTCCAGGTGGGGTGGACATGTTTAAAGATGGAAGTTTAATTTCCTGGAGGAATCCACAACTGCATTTTCTTCTAAATTAAAAGTAAAGAATCTTAGAATTCTCAGTGAAGAAAGATGGGGGTGGGGGGGGCTTTTAAGAGACATTAGAGATATTTTTTTAATGTTGTTATAATATTGCAGGTAGATTTGAATGGTGAAAAACTGAAATGTTTAGTCCTAAAAATGTTGAGATATTCTGTTGTCAGTGTTTGTATTTATTCAATTTCATAAAAAAAAGGAATTGCAATTCCCTGAGACTTCATAGCTGTTCCTTCAGTTAGCTTTAGATAGGACAAATAACAAGAAATATCTTATTAAAAACTCAAAGATTTTAAGTAAAAGCAGCGTCTAGCAATCTGTACATACAGTACTAAAGAAAAAGACAAGTAAGAAAAAAACAGCCTCTTGCTGTGAATCCAAAACATTTGCTTGTGTTACTTGTGATTTGGTACTCTGCTGGCTTTTGGGTTTCAGCTTTTCCCACCCCAAGAAGTAGCTGTTACTGTGCCTGAGACCTATTCTTTTATTAACCAGTTCAAATGATTTCAGAGCAGATATAAATAACCCTCTGTGAGCAGTTGGTAGATATATTCTGTTCTGTTGTTGAGTGGATCTTTACCTAGCTGCTTGCTGATGCTCGATGTGGTTGGTGTATGCTATTGAAGCGTTCAGGAATATTGTCCTGATTTCACTCAGCGTAATTGCAGATGTTCTTACTACACAGAGTTTGAAGGGATAATTATACATTGCACTAAATTTAAAAAAAATATTTATGTTAATTTAAAGACCATTAACTTTCAGCTTCACCACCCATCATGTGTTTTTGTAAGGTGATGCTGAGGAAGGGTGCTTAGTATATTTTGTTTGTGCTTTTATTATTTTCTCTCTTCTTATTCACATTTTCCCTAAATCAGGCAGCCCAAACATAATGGTTACAGACACTGTGAAATTTCTGTTATGTCACCATTTCTACATCCTTCTCGTTCCAGATTGGAAGAGAGATTAAAAACTCTGATCATCATGTTTTGGACAAGAGCAAAATTTTCCTCTTCTTCATTTGCACATTCTAATCCATTGCTTACTTTCTAACATAATGGCTGCTTACTGAGCCAGATTTTGTTCACCAGCCACTTTTTCAGACAAGTGAGATAGCCCAGATAAAAAAGGACACTGACTTTTCTCCTTGATTTAAGAGATTTCCAGAGAGGTCATCCCTTTCCATTTGCAAATACTTTAAGTTACCTGTCATATATTGACACATATAACATTTTATGCTGTTGTTTAGCTGACCACATAAGGAAAATTTCATCAAATGCTGACAATAAGTAGAGTTGGGGGAATAAATTAATGAGAAACCAATAAGTTGCATTTCCTGAAAACAAAGAAAAAGTTAGATAATCTGGGGGGGTTTTTTGAGAATACGTGCTGCTTAACAAAAGATAAGAGCTCACAAATTCTCCTCCTAGAGAAATTTTCACCCATTTATGAGACTAATTGTTAAGAAGAGATGTGAAAGAGAGTTTATATCTCACCAGCATCTCCACTGGATGCCTTTGACATGGCAGCAGTAAGTGCATATCAGGATCCTCTAGGGCAGTGGTCTCTAAACTTTTTTGGTCATGTATCCCTATCAGTAAAAGTTTTTTGAGCATGCACCCCCATTATGTGTATATTTATTTATTTATAAATTATATATGTATGTACTATTGAAGTTCTGGTATTTTCTTCCTGCACCCCAGTGGATTGTTGTGCACCCCTGTGGTCCATGCACCCCACTTTGCAGGCCACTGCTCAAGGGTAGTACTTGAGTAGTAATCTTCCATAGTAAGATGTGAACAGATTTCTTATTCTTAGAGAAGATGGCTGATTGATTGAAAAATATTTTAAATTCATGTTTGATTTTTGTTACTTTAAGTCAAATTTCTTATTTATATGAAAATTATATTCACCTGTTGATAAGAGGTGAGACAAAACTTTGTTTTCCCAATTGATTTCCTGTAATTTTTCATTTACTGAACTGAATTTTAAATGTACTTGAAATGTGATTTCTCTCATAATTAAAAATCTCTTTGTTGCGTCTTTGCAGTCACTAGGTTTTGGATTGCATCTTGATAGAGCTGTTTTCCTTACTGATACTTAGAACTGGAGGTCTTGTGGAGGGAAGTCATGAAACATGGAGACTTAAAAGCTCTGAAAGTTTACAAGATGTGTACTTTTGCCAACAATCAGAAAAATCCGTTGTCCTTACAGAGACTGGAGATGGGAGAGCCCTGATTTGGTCATTTAGTCTATTCCCTTCCCAGCACAGGACTATTTCAAGCGATATTTATTGTTGGAGTTTTTGTTGCATTCTTTCTGCTTTTAGAGTGGTGATTTCAGTTACCTCATATATTGTGAGTAGAAATATAAGTACTGTATGTTCTCTTACTTTTGTGCTATTTCTGTGCAGCTTGGCATGTGGGTGGATTGCAGTACACTAACACACCCACCAAGTGCACACAGATGAAATGTGTTGTGCTGTGAGCACGAAAATGCAGTTGTTTAAAAAAGATGCCATGCACCTACTTTTTGAACCTGGAGACCTCTACTAGTTTCCTCCCCAGAGCTGCAGTCATCCTGTCAAACTGTCTTTATTAACTGCGATCAGAGTCCCACAGCAATCCCTCCTGTCTTGCCTTGTGGAGGCTCCGTCTTGCTGCCTCCTCCCATCAGGAGGCTTTGCTGTCAGAGACAAAGTGGCCTGGTATCTTTTGGCCAATTAGCAAGCAAAGAGTAATTTGCAGAGGCAGGATTGTAAAAATCAGGTTGCCCACTTGCTTTTCAGAACAGGTGGGGGTGATTACGCCGACGACTTCTGGTAGATCAAACTGTCTTAAGACTGCGGGTATGTAATGGTGTGCTTTCGTGATTTAGGCAAACACAAACTCACTCTGCTGTGCTCCCAGATGGCGAAGCACATTTTAGCTCCACTCCAGGCCAGGGTGACCAGCACAAGCTTGGCACCTTGCTGAGCACAGCACTCTCATTCAGCCTGCAGCACAAGCAGAGCAAGTTTTTGCCTGCTTGAAGTACAGGCAAAGGAAAAATCAGTGTGACCATATTACTCTAGGCAGATTTATCCTAAGGTTAGGGTAGATGAGGCTAAAATCAGTGGGAGCTGTGATTGCTTGTAATTGGAGACAGTTCCTAAATATGGAATATTGTATTGTATGGAGTAATATGTTTCAGAAAAGTTTGTCTAAAAAAAGGGATCTTTCCAACAGACAAGAGGCTGCAGGCAGATGATATAATGGAGATCTTTCCCACTGTCAGACTTGTAATCAATCATAAAGAGGAAGCACTCAGAAGATGGAGGAGAGTGGGTGTAATGAGGGAGGAAGGAAATAGAGAATTTGAATAGTTTTTTTATTCCCTTAACTAAATGTGGTTGGACTTGTGTCATACATCTTACAAAAGTTGATGAATGAGGTGGAGGCCCTAAATACGGGCTGTGGGCAGTGCTCTAGGAGAGCTACTAATCTATGCTTTGCCCACAGCTCATGGTGGAGACTTGGCTTCTTATCAGTATTTTACCCTGGGCAATGGTTGTGGGATTTTCTGATTATCAGGTTTACCTAGGATAAGCCATTTGAAGTGTTTAAGTGCTGTACAGAGCGCACAGTCCTTCCTGATGTTTTGAAGAATTCTTCCCCAACCTTCTTAAGAAAACATAAGATCACACTTGGTGTATTTTATGTATTTCAAAGTTAAAATGCTGAAGACCCACTAAAAGAAGTGAATTTTGAGATTAAAAATTAAAGAGGAGATGTAAATGCCTCAAAAATTAGAGTCACCATAGCAAGTCCCATGTCCTCAAAGGGCAGGACATTGATTCACATGTTATAAGAGACCTCTGGTACCTGACATGCCAAAAGGCAAAATGAGGGAGAACTTGATATTCTGATCCCAAACACAATGGATAACTGTAAACTTAGAACACAAATAAATGGGTATGAATTTTCTTTGGTGAACAAGGTTTTTAGATGCTGAGTTGTTTTGAGGGAAAAGTCAGCATCAGCTGATATCTCTGAGAGTAGGCAGCCTCTTTCTCACTATCCTGGATCTCAGTAGTATACTGAAATTTATTTACATTTTCTTAAGTAAATATCTGAGTTATGTAATGCTGTACGTGCTTTTGGAACGTGCACCAGTCACAGAGTACTAGAGCCGTAATTAGAGCAGTAATATGAGCAGTAATATGTGGGTACTCAGCCAAGTACAAAAAGGTTCTTGGGAAGCTTTGATTTAGCCTGATACTGTTTTTCAGTGCAATGCTGAAACTGGATTTCAGGTGTTGTAAAACAGCTCTGAATATTTAATTGGATTAACGTTTAAATGTAAAGTGACTCTGATATAAAAAATCTATGACTAAAACTAACTTCTCTTTCTGTTTCTAAACTTCTATTTGTTCTGAGGTTTTACTGTGGTCTGCTTTTCAGGTAACTGGTACTAAATAGTGTAGCTGGGACTGTGTTATTGTGAAGTATTATTATCTGTCATAATGATGAGTAATATGTACTTGATGACAGGTGTTTTTAGTGCATTGTTGTTTAAGAAAATGAATACCAAAAAACAGCTTAAGAAGTAGAAAAATTTAACGATTCATTGTTGTTTCAACCTCTCTTTCAGTATCAAACGCTGACAAATCCCCATCACTCACTGCTTGTCCCCAAATGGTCTGAATTTGCTTTTAAAGCAGAGTATGAGTGTGGAAAGAAAAACATGTAACTGTGCTGGGAACAGTTAACGGATGTAAGCGTGTGAGCTTGGTCTCATCTGTTTGAGGGCAAGTTTGTATCATTGAGGCTGGTTCTGATTAGTGTTGGCCTCACTTCAAGGATGAGCGAAGCACGTCTGGTTTTGCTGCAGAGCGGCTGTGTATTCAATTGCTCCGCACTGTCACCCTCATGTTTATGGTAATGTCTGCCTCTCTCACTTGAGAGCACAAGGTCAGTAACGGTTTATAACAGACACTCAAGACTGAATTTGCCAGCCCAGCTGTGAACTCTCTCCATCTCCAACATGGCCGGTGACAGTAACGTCTTTAACTGGACAGGGAAAGGTGCCTGGGAACACTCCTGGGCACTGGGGCCAGCCGGCACGGGGCAGCCTTCCTCATGCCTGGAGAGGACTCTTCTGCTCCAGAGCCTGTGGCTGCCTGCCGGCGCCCTTTCGGGGATCATCCCTGCAATATTGCATCTCCTGAGCCATGGCTGGAGAATATTTGGGAGAGGAGTTCTTGACCCAGGCCAGAAACTTGCTAACTGTCCTAACAGTATGGATGATCACGTGCCAGACCCGGGAACCTTTCCTGGCACCGTTTAATTTACTGCTATGGGTGCAGCCAAAGTATGTGAATGAGCCCAAACGAGAGCGACATGCAAAATCTGCTCAAGGGGAATTTTATATGCTGACAGATTGGGGTATTTTTTTTCTTGCATCTGGAATTCATACTTTCATACTTCTGATGTAAATAAATCTCTAAGGCAAAAGTTAGGAGATGCTGACTTCTTGTATAGTAATATTGCTTTTGATCTTAAGATTTTCTTAGATTGCCAGAGCTTCAAAAGATATGCTTTCCTAAACTTTTTTTTTTAAAATCTATGATGCTTGTCAGCCATGCTTATTTTCAAAATTTGGTGCTTCTATCAGAGTATTAGTCCTTGAAAAGAGCACAGTTGTCTGAGGTATTGTGGCTACGTGGCAACTCCAAATGCTGCTGTGTGGGTGCAAGAAAACTCCTGGATATTATCTTTTTTCAGGAGATCAACACTTTCTTCAGGTAACCAGGTGTTTCTTTCAACCAACTCAGATGACACCTTTTTGGATGCCAGTGCAACCAACCCATTCTGTAATTTATATTCTATTTTTAGTGAACGTAATGGATGGAGATATAGGCTGAGGAGCATCTATCTATCTGTCATGTTCAGATATTTTTAGAGCACTGATCTTTGTAATGCTGATCAGCACCAAATGCATTACATAAGATTAGCATCAAAATATATATAATGGAAAGTCAGCTCTGCTGCAGTTGTTCTTAAATTATTTTTAGTATTGCCCACAAAACTTGTATGGCTAAGAGCATTATCCTGCCGTTGTGCTCTGTCTCTACTCTAGAGGAATAAGTTTTAAAGATTAATTTCTCTCGGACCTTTTCAATCACAGGTTTCCTACCTAACGCTTCAAGTAAAATTGTCATCAGTGATACACATTACAAAGGTTTTAATAAACACCCACTTTCTACTAGGACTGAAACTGAGACAAACAACTGGTCTCTCATTGTCCTTCAATCCATTTTATATTTGAACTTGTGATTTGCAGGTGCAAGATCCCAAATTCTGCTTCACTTACATCCTCAGCTACTGTTGCATTCTTTAATGCCGCTCAGGTGGCTTACTCTTTCGCAGTTACCCATAATGAACTTTTTAATTTTCCACTTTTAGTGGAAATAATATATCCCTAATAAATATATCTAGTTCACTAGGTAGCCACTTAGAATAGATTGAAATAGATTATTTGACAGGGGTTTTGAGTTTTAAGAGGCAGACTGTGAGAAAACAGACCATATTAATCTTGCATTATCTAGGGGATTTATTTTTGTCTTTTAAATTTTCTGGAAAAAAAAAAACCACCAAAAAAAGGCTGATCCTTTCCTTTGAGTATGATTAAAAACTAGTTTGTAATTACTGAGATTTAAAATAGATCTCAACTTTATGCACATCCACCATCACAACTATTTATGATATTGGGGCAGATGAGTCTTGATTTTTTGTGTGTGATTTCATCTTTGTGGTTTCATGATGTATCTGGAATATTATAGTCAATAGAAAATAGTCTGCTGCTTGTCTTTGGTGATGTAGTTTTTGAGGCTTAATTCTGTCATGCAGTGGCTTCACAGGTCTTCCAGGATCTCTTCCTGAGATTACAATTATAGAATCATCTCGTGCTAATCAGACATTGAAAGCATCAGAGTTACTAACACACTGAGAAACGGCTCATTTTAAGTGTAGGGTATGAGCATCTGATCGGGTGCGTTTTCCAGATTTGTGTGAGAAACTGGGGAGACACCAGCTGCGGTAATTGTTTCTGATTTCATCTGAATTTCACTCCATTAAACCAACTGAACGTGAGATGAACTGGGGAGTAAGCTAATTACACTGGCTGGCCTGCCTTGAACCATGGATTCAAAATTAAATGTGCTTTGATCTTCGTTTATATTTTTGCTGTTTATAAACAATCTCTAATGTATTAATGCTTCTCCTTGGCTTGCAAACATCGTTACAATAAAGACAATGGGGAAAGAAAATGCTAAGAGGCCAGGTAAAATTGAAAAACAACAATTAATTCAGCTTAAACTCCAAGCTGAGAAAGAGACAGTGTCTTTACAAGGAATTTTCATAGTGTTGTTAGTGAAAGAAAAAGATTCTGTCACACTTGATCACAGGAATGAAGATTTAAATAAGCTTTATGTTTTCGGTGGGCTACTTAGATTATAAGCAATATGAGTGGCATACTTTTTTCAAGAATCTAAAAGGTTAAGTGTATTATAACTGATCCAGAGACTATACTGAAACGTCTTGGCTCAGTCAATGAGATTGTTAAGCAGAAATGCAAAGAAAAACAGAATTTAAAAGTTAAAGTATTGCAGTAATAAAACAGTTGGATAAGAAGGATTCATTCTTACATTCCTCTGAGTATTCATGGAGGTAGGAATTTTTTTCACCCAACTTTTCATTCTCTGCTTTGTGGTTGACTAGGAAAAGGCAGAGAGGGGCTGGACTAAACAAGTTCTCTGTTGGATTTGCCCCTGTCTGCCTAATGACAAGGAAAAATATGTGTAACGTTTTGCAAGAGATGTTGGTCTAGGAGGGCTGTAATTCTGATTTCTTCTTAGGGAAGTGAAAAAAAATGAAAACAATATTTATGGAGGAGAGCATTTGTTAGGCTGGCTTTAGTCATATGTTTTCCTAAGAAGTGTGCCCTACATTAACCAAAAACATTGGTTTGCTCGTTTAATTTATATGCGTTCTCCAAATGAAATATGCTATACTAGCAAGAAAACTGATGTGAGCTGCATCTCCCTTAGGATGTTTATTTATATTTGCTGACATAACTATGTGGTTTAGGGTATCTGCGTTGTTGTTTTTTTGTCCACCCATACTCTTATCTGACATAGGTAAATTTAGCTACGTGAATAATTCAACCAAGTAGGGGAGAACAGAGTGGAGAGGGAGAGAGACAAGATTTCCTGGAATCAAATTCTTCCAGTGAAGGGAAAATACTGTTCATGCATTGAAATTTTGGCACCAGATTTAAACTCCAGCAAATTTATGAGGCCTGTGATGGTTTTGAATTGAAAAGCATGATGAATTCTCATTGTAATGACACAAAGTGAATTTCTGATTGCCTTTTTTATTATGTGGTCTTACAAGAATTAATCCATGTCTCCTATTAGATGGTGTTACATTGAATTGTAAGCTTTCATTTGCGGGTGAATCACTATTCAGGACATATTCCAACAATGAGATATGTCTGACAGTTCCAGGGAAACGTATCTAGTCTTCCTGTCTAAATGTCGAATATTGTGAACTTCAGATGGAAGTATGAAATGTAATAAGCTCACAAATCGTCAAGAACACTAGTGAAATGACAGTTCAGGAGAGGGTTTCTGTAACTACAGGTCAGTTACAATGGTGTAAGTAATGTGAAAGATTGTATTTTCCCAAATTCTTTTTGAGATACATGAATTAATTGTATTATACCAATACATTGAAGACATGGTGTTAATGTCATTGAAAAACTTGTATCTATGCTATTTAAATGAGAGAACCCAAAAATATGAATTCAATATTTGGCACATTAAAGGAATTCATTAATAGGTATTCAAATAGAATATGTGGGAGGCTATTATATACTAAAATAATTTCAGAATAATTACTATTTCATTGTACAGTAATAAAAGCTGAAGATGGCAGTAGGTCTAATTTAAAAATAATCAGAAGTCAGCTAAGGTTTTGTGATTATTTCTTTTTGATGGAGAGATCAAAAGAGTTTTGTTAAAGCAGTCATTAGGAAGCTACTTATATTGGTCAGTGAATACTTAGAGCTGATAAGTCACTTTAAAAAGCATTTAGACTTAAAAATTGAATTAAAAATCTATAGGAGAAAGTTGGATTAAAAAATAACTTCATGAAACATTTTCTTCATTCTCATGTTGTCTTTTGCTGGTTGGATCGTGACTCACATAACAAATGTGTGATTCTTATTTTTTTTAAAAAAAAGATACTGGCTAAACTCCAGAAAAAATCATCCAAGGATAAAAGGCTGGTTTTGAGAGTACTGTGGTACTTAGTTTTATCTCGCCAGGAAAGTGGCTAAAAGACTTCTTTAGACCTAGCACATAATTTTTCTAACAGCTAGAAAAAGAGCAAGATTGTACAGCCTTCACAGTATTTTGTTTTAGTATGCTCTACATTATTTCATATCCAATTAAATTCTGTGATTCAGAAATGGATTTGAATAAATATATGTTGATATGGTAAAGGCTTTGAAATTCTGCAGTTTGGGGTCAACTTGACATGATTTAAGCCCAGCTGGCAGCTAGAACCACAGAGCCACTCGCTCAGTCACCACAGTTGTGATGAGGGAGAGAATCAGAGGAGTAAAAGTGAGGAAAAACTTGTGGGCTGAGATAAAGACAGTTTGATAGGTAAAATGAAAACCATGCATGCATGTAGAGCAAAGCAAAGAATGAATTCACTACTTCCCACAGGCAGGTGTTCAGCCATCCCCAGAAAGCAGGGCTCCATCATTTGTAACAGTTACCTGGGAGGACAAACGCCATCCCTGTGAACATCACCCCCTTCCTTTTAGGTTCCCGCAGCTTTATATGCTCAGCGTGACATCATATGGTATGGAATATCCCATTGGTCGGTTGGGGTCAGCTGTCTCCACTGTGTCCCCTCCCAACTTGTGCACCCCCAGCCTGCTTGCTGGCAGGGCAGAGTGAGAAGCAGAAGAAGCCTTGAGAGCTTAGCAATAACTCGAAACATCAGTGTTGTGCCAACATGATTTTCATCCCAAATCCAAAACATAGCACTATAGCAGCTGCTAGTAAGACAGTCAACTTCATCCCAGCCAAAACCATGACACAACTCTAATGAGAGTTGGGCAATGTTGGTAGAAGTATTCTGGCCTCAATTAACACCTGGGCTTGATAGCAGAAAAGGCAGATGGCAATTAAATAAGTTGATTATATTTCTTATGTGTGGGTGAGTATCACCCAATCACATTGGACTCATCTCACGTGTCTTGGGGATGGATGTCTGCCCTTCACCTCTAGAGATGTATTCTCAGTAGTTGGTTGGGACCAGCAGCTATTGAGATAACATATAAAATATGATTAATCATACAGTCATTAATTTTGCAAGCATAACAAAATCAGTAAACTGTCACAGTCAGAGGTATCAGGATCAACACACATTGTCCTTGAAATCTTCCTCAGACTTGAGCTGACTGGATAAACCTGAGTCTGAAAAATTGTCATATATGAGGGGCGTAATTTTTGGAAGTTGGGAAATGATTCCAAGTGCTTCAGGTTTAGGATTCTCTGAGATTCCTTAAAGGAACTGATTTTAGGTCCTTTCTGATGGTGGAGTTGTTTTAAAGCATCTCATTCCTTAATGTCTATGAACCATTACTGACTTGATTATTTCATACAGCGCTTTTCTTCTCAGGTGATTCAAAGACTTAGAGTTGAATCTTGTCTTTTCTGTTGCAGAAGGACCATTTACTGTTTTCCTTCCATTTCTTTTGCTTTTGAAAATATTAAGGAAGAAAAGAAAAGAATCTAAACCAACTAAAACCAAAGCAAAACAGAAATGCCCCCAAGGGAACGGTTCGGCGTTTGCTGCTGTTCTAGTGTGAATAGTATGAACATGATGTTCTTGGTCAAGGACTTTACAGCTCCTTCAAACTTTTCTTCCCAAAGTAATGGTCATGTTTTCTATAAGATTTTGAATGCCTTCATCATAGAGGTCCATTTCCGTATTCCTAGAATATAAAATGTTGGGGGTTTTTGGGAGGCTTAAAAAAAAATTTTAAAAAAGAGATATTCTGGAAGCTACAAGAATGTCCTGAGAGTGCAATATGCATGCTTTCATGTGGATTTTAAGTTATTGCCTGGACTCACAGCTTATTTCTTTCTTCATATCTTGAAATATTTCATCTTCTTTGAAAAGTTAGAAGTCATTCTAAGAACATAAATTCTTATTTATGATTTATTGTTAAATTTTTGCTTTTTTTTTTTTTTTAAAGCAGAACATTCGTTTTAGTTTATACTCATTTGTCAAGAAACTTATTTGCCCTGACACCATCATTTAAAACCTACTCTTCAAACCTTTAAATTATGACTCTTCTTTTTGCAAATTGCCCTCTAAGTAGCTAATATATGAGGTGGCACAGCTAGTGGAGTTCAGATTGTTATAGATTTTTCTGCTGAACAGTGTCACATTTTTACAAAAAGAGCAAGCTGATTCTAGTAAACTTTTGTGTTTCTTAAGTGGAAGGAGATTGTAAGATGCTCCTTCTGCCATATGAAAAACATTAAACCTAATAGTAAATCATCCCAATTATTTGTAGCTTATGGGAGAAATCCCAGGGCCGAGCCCTATCGACTCAGAAACTCTGCAAATGGATTCTGTTCTTTGTAGTAAGTTGTTATGATGAGGCAGAAGGCCAAGTACCAGATGGATTGATTGCTTTCTGCCAGAGGTATGGCCACATCAGCTGCCTCTTATTAGGAATGTATTTATTCCTGAAAATGTCAGCGTGACAATTGGGAGTTCAATTTGTGCTATCAAAACGCATCAGTCTCCTGATCCTAGAATTAGATCAAATGCTTTGTTGAGAGGCACTACTTTTGTCTTATTTTGATTTAAAATCTTCTCCATTCTCCTCCAAAATTTTGATGCTGTTTCCTGCTCTTTAGAGGGTGGCTTTGCTAAGGTTGTTTTAAAGTAGAGAAATCAAATAAATGGAGTTTTCCAAAACTGTCAGGAAGGATGTACACAAGATCTTAGCTACTTAGTGTGAAACTGAGCTTTTTCACCAAATGTTCAGTCTGTGAAGGGACTGGTAACAAACTAGCTCACAAATCAGTCAGTGTCTCTTCTGAGCTGCCCCCTCTTGAAAGAGGGGAAGTTAGTCACTTTGAAACACTAAACAAATTATAGCAAAAGATGTATTGGTAGTTTGAGCTTTTCTTCAAGAAAAAGACAAACTCAGTTAGCAATTTTTATAACCCTAGGGAGAACTGATGATTTGATTCATGTCCTAATCTAAATTCAACATTCATCGCTTTGTGGTGAAAACAAGAATTTAAACCAAAAGCGATCTTATCATAGCACATGTCTCAACATGTGATATCAAATCCATGCTGTCACATTACATGTCTCTTCTTAGGTATTAAACACAGAAAAGTGTAGCATCCAGAACATTTGATCTAGTTATTTCTGAGACATATTTCCAAGGCGAGCCCATGCAAAGGGGCACAAATACATTTATAGGGTGAGAATTCACCCGACAACCTCAGGTGGTCTAGATACCTGCATGGATCTGTGGTACTGCTTTACATTCCCTTTATAGTTAGCAGAGGGAAATGGGTGCATACAGGATACATTTGCTTCCTAAAGCAGGCTCTCTGAAATAGGCTGGATTAATTACTCAATAAAGTGCTTATTTCTCTAAGCTGTGGTTTCCTGTATGTGGTCAGGTGAATCATTCCAGAAATTTTCTGCATTGTGCAACTTACTGACCCGATATGAGGCACCTGCAATCTCTGCAGGTGAAGCAGTGTAGCCACATTAGTGTACTGAAGGATACAAACTAAAAGAGACTATTTTCCAGAAGGCCTTCTAAATTTAGTGAGAGCACAGTGCCAGTTATGACTTAGAATTTTTTGACCATGTCAGGCTGAAGCAAGTCAGGTGGGCCTTCCATCAGCTTCTTCCTCTTTGTGACACATTTTTTGTTTATCAGCTTCTGCAATTGTCTTTTTTTTTTTTTTT
>VXBW01007443.1:473790-518229 GCA_013400375.1 Thinocorus orbignyianus
TTAGTCCTCAGATTCTGTTGAATTAAAGGGAAAATTCATAAGAAGTCTTGTAGCCAGCTTCTTTCAACTAGTCAACTATTGGTTTGAACCTGCAAATTTCAACCTCTGACCTTAGTGAATGTCCTCATATACATATCAGAAAGGCAGTAGCTCCGTGTTTCTTTTTCATTTTGGTTTAACAACTGTCCTTTAAGTTTTCTTTAAATGTTGTGTGAGACAAGTTCATGCTCACATTCTTGAGGGTACCACAAGATGCAACCCATGTCCTAGTGCCTGGATGCATGATACAACAGCCCTGGCTAATATTTGCTTGTGGGCATCTTCCTCACTTTCATCTCATGTGCTGGCAGCTCATTTTAGCAAAGGGAGCTCGTACTGGTGCGTCACCATTGCAGAATTGCCACTTGCTGGGGAACGGGGTGCCTGAGTTTGCTAGTACCCATGAAATCGCTGTAAATAGTGGACAGGCTTTGAGGTAAAAGTGAAAAGAGTTTACCCAACTAAAGTGAAGACTGTAAGAAATCAATCGCTGTACTTGAAGACAGATACAGAAAAGTGGAACAATTACAGTCCATGTTATGGGTGCAGGTTACCTCTGGGGAGATTCCAGTTGGACACAAGAGGAAAAATTTTCATGATGAGATCAGCTGTTGGAATAATCTCCCTGGGGAAATGGTGGGTTCCCCAACATTGGGCACTTTTAAGATTCGGCTGGACAGGATGCTAGGACGTCTTGTCTAGACTGGGCTTTTGCCAAGAAAGATTGGACCAGATGATCCTGAAGGTCCCTTCCAATCTGGTATTCTGCGATACTGTCATTGTTACTGCTCATTCAGGTCTGGCTTCAGCATGGTTTGTTTTTCTCTGTTTTCTTTTCAGATAGCAGGCTCAAGCCAGACCAACTCCCAGGGGGACTGGTGGTTCCCTGGAGACAAGATATGGTCTTACAGCTAAGCTTTGTCTTTTCAGTCGTTTCTTTCCCAAAATAGATTCTCATTTGGGATGGAGTCTCCCCTCCTGTCCTCCTGATTTCTGCTCAGCATAAATTCACCCTCCTGGCCTTCAGCATTTCTGGATAAATCTAACTTACTAAAAGGGTATCAGATTTTGTCTCTAGCGCCCTCATCAAAAAGAAGGCTCTTGTGCTGTGTCTTTCAGCTGAGTGGATGTGACCAGGCTTCACACTTGTTTGTCTTAAACCATTTACACAGCGCAATCCCCAGTGGGCAAATAACAGAGGAAGAGTTACATGACCACTGTGCTTAAATGCGTAAGCTGTGTCCCACAGTACTTCAAAAGTACTTGCTATATATGAATATATCAATGCTATTGTATATGAATCATTGATAAAACCAGGTATGATGGAAAATAAATTGAGGGATGATTTGTGTCTAAAGTGAATGGGCCATGCGCATAGTTTGTTGGAACTGGGGGGACACGATAATGGCATTTTTCTACCTCGATGCATGATTATACAATGGATATTAGAGGTATCAAGAGTTGAGTCTGACTCTTTGGAGTATTTGAATAGTGATAAACTACCTGAAGTGCAGATAAATGCCACTGGCAAAGTGTAGGTACATGAACCCTGTTGATCAGAGCTCAGTGCAGAACCTTGCCTCTAGGCAAAGTCATAGAAATTGTTGTGGTAACAACAGCAAGAGGTGGGAACACCCACCCTGAGACTTCTGCTGTAGATGGTAGGACATGCCTATCCAGTAGGTGCCAGGTATTCCCATGTCACACCTCCAGAAGAAGCGGTCCTGGGGAGCCCTGGGCTACCCAGTTTAGGCTGATAGTTACGAGTCAAGTTTTCCCAGCCTTGTTGTTTTAGACCAGTGATTTTATTTTAAGACGCACATGGGGTCAACACATCTAGCTACCAAAGTTCAAATGGATTAATTTAAGGGAATTTAATATGGTAAACAATTTAAAAAGATTGATTACTTTTAAGTAATTTTTAGACTTTATCTGTGAAGCTGTTGTGCACTGTTGCTGGCTGCAGGAGTGACTTGTTCCTGCAAAAGGGTTATGTTTGTACTTATTTGTACAAATTTACTTGTTTTACTTATCCGTTAAGCTCTTCTACCAGCAGAAGAGACACAGTTCAATGTTTTAATAATGTTTGAGAGAAAGACATTGTGAGACATTTACAGTGAAACCTGGGGAACTGAAATTTAAGTGACTAGGATGTAAAATTTTACTGTCTTAGTATTGTCTTTTATGTTTAATAGTTGTAAATGCGCAAAAAACCCAACTGAGCTGAATAGTCTGTGCAGTGCTTATAAAGGAGTGAAAAAAGGGTGTATTGGGATCTGGGAGTGTGGTCAGCTGGATGGGCAGGGTGTTTCTCTGCACAGCTGTTTTGTTATTAATCTGTGAAGGTGTAAGTGTGAGAAGCAGAATGCTTAAAAACAGACAATATGGAAATATCAGGGAGGAAACAGAAATGTATGTAGCTCATGTGGCTGTTTTCACCAGTAAGGCAGGAAAATGCTGAGATTAAATATTGTCAGCTAGCCTAAAGATGCATTCTGATGTCAAACAATTTAAGATACAGTGGGAAAGATTTTTCCTTCTTCAAAGGCCTGAGGAACCTATTTGTACTGAAATAATCCCTAAATTTGAAGAAAGGGGAATGAACTGATATCGTCATCTTAGTGTTGTGAATAAATTTGTGTTCCTAGGTGTCCTGGTTTGAGGACTTTGCAAGAACTTGTCTAAAACATCATTATTAGCAGTGCTGGCAAATACTGGGTAACTTTGCTTGCACAGTGTCTGTTTTTGTGCTGAGTGGGAGCTACGGGAAGTACAGGTATAGACTTTCACTAGTAGAGATTCACTGTTTCCCATAACTTAAAAATTTTCATTATATGTTTGTTCCTTTTGTTCTTAAACAATTGTTACTGTGTATTCAGTTTTAGTTTAGGAGCTTTCATTCCTACAACGGTGTTTAAAGGCACACTTCATTAAAATCTCTTGGTGACTTGTTCAATGAGTTGAATATATTTTTACTGAGAGACTTTTGGAGGTAGGCATCTTCAGGAGTTTCCTAGAGGATAATTTTGTATCCTGAAATGTAGATAACTAGTCAGATAATTATATCTCAGTAAAGCCTTCTATTAATAGCTATTCTTGCTCTAATATTTAGATGTACTTCTTCTAGAATTCCACATAGTCTTTAATCAGTTCTTTGTATTTCTGCAGCTTTCAGTGCACAAGAAAATTTCCACTTGTTTCCCAATTACAATTTATTTTATTTTAAATTATAAACATATGCTGTGGTGTCCTTATGGGACTGTTCTGTAGTGAATTGCTATTTATGTATTGCCCTGAAATTTTGATTTCTGTGTTAATGGTAAAAAACGCACACTTTGAGGGGTTTAATCATGAAGAAATATTTTTTTTTTCTAATTCTTGCTGAAAGATAGATGCATAGAACCCTTTTTCATGACAGTACTAGCAGTTTTGGTCCTTGCAGTTCAATTTTCCTGTCTATTGCAAGCCACTAATATGTACAGTTGTAAGAAATCTGTTTGAAGAAACAGAGTTTTTAAGGGGAGGCTTGGATGGTTGTCAGAGGTAAGGACTGAGAGGGTACAGAAAAGCATAATACCCATTTCATTTCTGCTGCTGCTTGTTTATATTGCATCCGTGGGTAGGTGACTTGGCCTGATTCTTAAATTACAAAGTTGAAGTTACGCTGGGATTAGGTGTCTTCAAGAGAGCAGTGTCTGGGTGCTCTGGTTTGGGAGCGGAGACAGCAGTCTTACACGGTTACTGTTCCTCTTTCAGTTTGCATTGTCTGGAGATGGAAATCATAGAATCAAGAAGAGTTACATGGAACAACATTTGTACTGAAGACCTATGGCTTTCTGCCATGGTCTAAGTTTAATTTACTGTAATTTTGCAGTGGTGCACTGTTTAAAGAGTTGGTGCTGTTTTAACAATTTCTGCAATCACTGCAGCTATCTACTCAAGGAGATGCCAGCCAGGTGATTGGACCCCTCACAGAGGGACAGCGGAGGAATGTGGCTGTAGTTAATTCGCTGTACAAACTGCACCAGTCAGTTCTGAAGGTAAGCTTCCTTTGGTATTTCTCTTTTTGCTATAATGTTAACCTAATTGCTCTGTCACGTGCATATTCCCCATTAGCTGATGAGAACTCTGACAAATACAGCCCAACTGGGGGCTAAGAGCTGCACCTTGCTGTGCATTTGTGCAACTTGTTTGGCCCTTGTAAGCACTGCTGTGTGACAAATTGTCAATATTGGAAGAGGAGTGAAAGATATGTCTGTAGAGAATAGTTGCATCTCACCCTCACTGCTTTCCTACGGTTGTGGCCCAACCGAAAACGGCAAAGAAGGAGTGAACCCAAGAAAAGCAGCACCTCAAAAATATCTCCGTGTGTTGTTGCTGTGACCAAAGTCTGGCCTGGAAATGTTTTCACAACTAAACACAGCTATGAATAATGCAAATTTACTGGCTTAGTGATGCCAATGGTTGCACAGTAAATTAAAACAAACAGATATAGCTGTAGTTGTAGTTAATCGTGTTTAAATCCTAGCCTGATTAGAAAGAAGATCATGAGTACTCCTGACGATGGATATGTTTAAAGAATGTTAAAAAATGCTAAAAAGCCTATAAAATTTGCTTGGATTTTGCAAACAGATGGTAGATCAAGCTTTAAGTCTGCTTTCTCTGATGTATTTAGTAATGAACCTCATGTGCCTTAGTGTTGGAGGGAGATCTGATATGATTCAGTCTCTGAGTTCAGTACTTATCTGGCTTAAAAATACTATTGTGTAGCATGTTCATAACTGTAGGGAAATTAGTAGAATATTGCTTCAGATCATTCCGTGACTTTCAATTCTAATATTGTTGTAGCTGTACATAAACAACTATTTAACATGGAGTATTATAATAGTCGTAATGCTGAGAAAGAACAACCATTCTTTCAAATATTTGCTGTGGAGCTGCTGGTATAGTTCTCCATGAATTCTATACTTAGCAGCGGGAGAACACACCATTTATTTTTATTCTGATTCTGTTAACCCTTCATCTAAATTTCAGCTGAACTCAATTGAATCATTTACTTGCCAAGGCAGAAGCAGAGTCCATAGGAAATTTGAAAGCAAAGGACTGATACTGGTGCATTGAAAATTCTGTCTGTATAAAACCCACTTGATAGTTATCTATGCCTATGTAAACCACTCATTACGAAAGATAACTCTGTATGTTTTTAAATGAAATTAAGTGTTATGGATTCTAGTATGATGTTGAATGTTGACTGTTCATAATTACTTTACAATTTTTAGGTGGTTACCAGTCAGAGCTCATTTCCAGCAGCTGCTGAGCAAACAGTCACAACTGCCTTAAAGGTAATTGGATGTGCTGCAGGGAGAGGCCTGAGCTTTGCTTTGTTTGTTACACTTTCAATGGGCACTTGTGTCAGTATACGGTAGTGAACAGTATCCAAATATTCTGAAATTTGTATTTTGTTGTATCTGCAGCTAGATGTATGTTGCATGTGCCAAATCTCTGCTTGAGTAGCGTTTATATACAAGAGTATTCCCGTGACGGTCGGAACCCAGATGTCATCTGACTCTGAAAATAAATGTCTTGCTCTGAAGCATTCACACAACAATTACTGGGTCCTTCATTGCCCCCTTATTCTCCCTGGCACACACATAAAGTTATGATTTTTATGCTACCTGGTGCTGTTCTTGGGGGTGGATGTGGATGGCCATGCAGCCCTCTGTGGATGCCACCTATCCGCACCCCTCCTGCCGTGCGCTGCCCTGGGAGGGGGTGTGCAGAGGGGCGAGGGGCAGCTGAATAATACAAAGCAGTGTTGAAGTGAACTGGTTGTCGAGGTATTTTTGAGGTGTCAAAATGTAAATGCTTCTAATTTATGTTTCTTTACTTCTGCCTTTTTCTCATTTTATTTTAGGCAGTCTATGATCTAATGGGTAGTGCTGTTCAACCGTTACTGAACTCTGTAGGAGATTCAGTAGAAGCTATTATCATCACTATGCACCAGGAAGATTTTTCTGGGTAACTAGAAATATTTTTTAAATTTACCATTGCTGTAGTAAGATGTCCTGCATATGCATAATAGATTGTTATTGCCACAATGTCCTTGGAGCAAGAGCTTCTCCTTGCTGAGGAGAAGGCAATGCTTTATGGGCAGTGAACACGGAAAGCAAAATTACACCCATCTATTGAAACAAATTAAGCATCTGTCTTCTTCCCTGTTGGTTTTTTCTTTTTTTTTTTTTTTTAATGGAAAAATAAAGCCAAGCAGAGAATGCTTTTGTGCTTAAAAAGCACCTTTTGCTTTCAAAAATCATTTTTTGTGGACAGTAAAACAAAGTATATAACCTCTGAATCAAAATTATGCAGAATTTTTACTAAAGTATTATTGAATATGAAATGGTTCAACAAATATTCTTTATTGAAAGCTCAGATTTAGTGTATTATTCTATTTTCCCAGAGAATTTTAATTAAAATTTCCAGTATTTATCTGCAAAGATATTAAGGGCTATCTATAATTGAGACTTCCTTCGTGAGTGTTATTTTAGCTATCTCTGTTGTGGCATTGCTTATATCGTTATCAGATGTCTTGTCTTCTGTTTTGGAAATTCACTGAAAATACTGTATTTTCATAAGTGTTTTAAAATTCCCTTTTGACTTTCTTTCTTTTTTTTTAAACAATATTTTGCCCTCTCCGTCTTTCTTTTGCCACCACTAGCAAAATACCTTTCTAGGTGAATAAATTGATTCCAGCCAAAGGCTAAGTTTTGTTAGATAGCCTGTTGCTCAGGTTACTGAGTTTGGAAGAGCTCTTTTGCCTGGCTGTGATTCAAAGAAAGAGAAAAGTGATTGATTCCTGTGTCCTGTAGCTTCTGTGCTGCTCCTGCGATAATTAGATTGACTTTAAAATCCTGGGTTTGGAAGAATCCAAGAAACTATTTCTAGACAGAGAACAGGTTTGGGATAGGCTAAACTAGTAACCCTGTGACACGTGCTTGTATTTTCTGATCCATTAGTAGAGTTTCAAATCAACAGCTGGGATATTTAAATCTAGGGGCTGGATTTGAGGTTTAGGCTCCAAACTGATGGAGGCTCTGCAAGTTGGGTAGGAGTGGGGTGATTTCCTTTATCTTGTTAGGATGGGAATGACTGATAGATATTTTTTTCACTACTTTCAGAGAGCGCTGCACGCTCTTTATTCTAAGTAGAAATGAGACTCTACAATTTGTGCCATGACTTCATGGGGTATGAAAAAAAATTAAAAAGAATCCAATAGTTTTTGGTTGTGTTTTAAAGATGAATTTAGCTGTCCCCATTTCTTTTTTCTTTCCTTTTTTTTTCCCCCCCAGATCATTATCCAGCTCAGGAAAACCAGATGTCCCTTGTTCTCTGTACATGAAAGAACTACAGGGTTTTATAGCAAGAGTCATGAGCGACTACTTCAGACATTTTGAGTGTTTTGACTTTGTCTTTGATAACACTGAAGCCATGGCTCAAAGAGCAATTGAACTTTTCATTCGCAATGCCAGTCTAATAAGGCCCCTTGGTGAAGGTGGGAAGATGCGACTTGCAGCTGATTTTGCACAGGTACCCTTAATACTGATTTCTGGTTTTTGCTGTTACTTCACTGTGTTTGTTTAAAAGTATCAATGCTTTTGCCCCCATCAAAGGATAAACAGGCAGTTCTAAAGATCAGTGCGTTCCAGTTCTAAACATCCTCTCACATGAGAGACTGTATCCTGAGAAATGCACCCACGAAGTAGTTGAAGATCCCTCATCACTGAAAGGCACGTTCAGGGAGGTGTGACAGCTTCCTATCAAGTGACTGTTGCGTTTAAATTCGGCTGTGTCTTGACATTTTATCCCACTTGTCTGACCTCTCCGGTATGTCCATCATTTGCCATCATTCATTCACTTCATTCTTTCTCTCTCTTCTAACAGAATGGTGTGTCACTTTCTTAATCACTTCATATATCACGGTGCCCACAGCGGTTAATTGCTATATCAGCTGCCTTGCAGTGTAGGAGACAAGCTAAAGACATACCAATGTCCTGTGGAAGAACTGCCCTGTTGGGAACAGAAGGGCAGTTTTCTTTGTGGGATTCTCTTGTGACCTGACTCATCTACCTCTCAACTTTGCGCAGCTCTTGTACTGGGCAAAACACAACAGAAATTGCCAGATTAATATCTACAACCTGTCTGTATTATCTTCTATATTGAAATGTAGTTCATCAATAGTAATACTGTGTGATTAACTTGCCATAGGATACAGACATCCACTAAATTGGTCTGAGGGTCCCTGTTGTTATTATCCAAGCAGAAAAGGGAGTTCGCACCACATGTCTGCCTTCCCAGTGCTGCTTTTGGCTGGAGCTAAGGTAGGAGAGGAAAGCAGGGAGAGAGGAATCAGCACCATCTCTGCTCCTGCCTGTGGCTGCTTTGTGTCATTTGCCTGGGAGTTACATACTCCTGAGTAAAGTTTGGTTTTTGGTTTTGTTTTTTTTTGTTTTTTTTAATTCAGTACTCAAAAGTAGCAAATCAACCTTTAACCACAAAAGTTAAGGGGAAGTTTTCAATTGCTTTCAGTGAGAAGATTCTGTTCCCTTCTCTATTTTGAAGACAATGGCAGAAAATTGGAATAAAAAATAGGGCATTTGACACTTGCACTGGAAGAAATACAGATTTTTTTTTTTTTTGTAATTTATGCTGCAATGCTAAAGTAAGTTCTTTGAATTTGAGAAATACCTTCACCTAATTCTACAGTAAAGAGCATCTGATCTAAGCACCTATTATAATAATACTAAAAATATCACTCATTTATCTTTTTCAAACACTTATTTTTCTCATTTCTGACATAAGCTGCCTTTTAAGTGAAAAATGAAGGTATGTTTTCATGTGGCTGTAGGGGGCTTTGCATGTTCTTTCCCACTGTGCTGAGTATAACTCCTGAATGGACAACTGTGTGGAGATAAATGTTCTGATTTCTCTTCTTTTATACTGTGAAAGAAAAAGAATAGGATTTGAATCCATTCTTGCCTCCAGCCTTCAACAGTTGCTGCATCTGGGGGCTGGCTTGTGTTTTACTCATCTTCACGTTGCACCGTACTTCTGGCTTGTTTAAAAATGGGCTTAAGACAAGAACTACCTGTGTCCAGCCAGCCCCACAGAGCCACCTCAGCACTGACTCTGTGCCTTTGAGCATCTCTGCACAGAGCTCCTTTTGAACATGGAAGCTGCCTTATATCCATGTTTTCTGGGGTGTGTCTGCCCCTTCCAAAAACCTGATAGGTTTTGGACACGTTGCCTGTGTTGCCATTTCCTGGTGGCCACACTGGGGAGGCTGTAGTTACTCTGATGTGGCTGGGAGCCCTGGGCACATTCACCAAAATGTGGCTGTAATCCTGAACAGGACTTAGTTCATTTCCACAGCTCATTCCCACAGCACTGGCTTTGTTGAAGAAAAGACAAAGAGAAGCAGAGTTTGCTGTTGGTTTGGTCTGAGGAGAGCAGGGAGCAGGTATTTAGTTGGGCTGCTGGCCTGAGGGGAAGCGTAAACTTTTCCAAATAACCACAAATGCTGTGTGCAGGGGTTTTTCAGTCCCAGAAAGGCACTGCATTGTTGGACTAAAGCCAGACCTGAAGGAAAGGACCTGCCTGGAAAGACG
Organism: Thinocorus orbignyianus; assembly: GCA_013400375.1. Classification (NCBI taxonomy): domain Eukaryota; kingdom Metazoa; phylum Chordata; class Aves; order Ciconiiformes; family Thinocoridae; genus Thinocorus; species Thinocorus orbignyianus. The sequence goes on from VXBW01007443.1 coordinate 483,492, forward strand.
GTGTGTGTGTAGGAGGAGGATTGTTTATAAACTGTTTTTACTTGTGCTCTGTCTTGTAGAGTCATTTTAAATTTTCAGCACTCAAAAAGGGTTACACGTTCCTTAAAAGTGGCTTTTGAGATCTAAAACCCCTATTGGTGTTCTGGGGTTACTTGCAAGCAAAAGACCCGGGCAGAAGCTTTAGTTAATTTGAGGTTCTATGGTAGATACACAAACAGTAAGTCAAATAATTGGGTCACATCATATTTTGGGTATCTCAGTGCTTGTGCACGTTTCTTTCAGGGCACTCAGAGGCAGAGTTACAGCTGCCTTACCCTCAGCAGAATAGCTTTGGCTGGGAGTCAGATTTGAAAATTCTTGCACTGGAAATGTGTTTTACTGATAAGTTGCCTCAAAACAACAGGTGTCTACACAGAAGGGGAAAAACTGAGGCTTCAAGTTCTCTTCATTCAGAACTGGGTTGAGTGAGGTGCTCAACAGTTTTCTTGAGTAAAGCTCAGCTACTTGTGCAGTTAGAAAATACTGCTGTGAATCTGTTGAATTCTCTGTCTTACCCTGTTTCCAGTGTCAGCAGTGCATTTTGCTGTCTCGTACATTAAAGGTATTTCAGCAATAAGACTAGCTGTGTGCTAGCGTGGCAGCTGTAAACAGAGCTTGGCTTGAAACAGAGATAGGCTTGAAACATGTCTGAATATCATTAATGTGATTTCATGAAGATCAGTGCTTACAGGAACACAGAAAATTTTAAGCCCTGGAAAATGTCTGCGGCGCTGCAAGGCTATTAGCACATACTGTGCTGTTCCATGGGACTCTCGTTTGAAATATTCCCAGTCTACAGGCTGAATTCACCCTTTTCATGCTCTCGGTGTTTATGCAGTCAGTCGCACAGGATTACTTCTCAGTGCACTCCTATATATTTCTGGATCAGTTTGTTTTCATTTGGCTTTGTATTTTTAAGGTGACTATAATTCAGAGTTCACGTATGTAATACCGAATTTCACTTTTTAATTCAGCACTAGTCAGACTGAAAAAAATGTCCTCCTGGAGGCAAGCAAGCCAGCAAGCTCTGATGGTTTTTAAACATTTATGTACCATGGGAGTGCCAGTTCTTCTCCAGAGGACCTTTTAACTTACTCGGTGTTCAGAGTTCTTCCAGTACTTAAACTTAGGCACTCTTTGGGATTAGTGGCTTAGAGCTCAGGCCTTCCTGGATAGTGCAGCAAAGAATGAAATATAAGCATGATTGGTCGAGAAATTTATTTAGAGGTGAGGAATCTACAGTAATATTTGGCATGGAAATTAGTAGTCTGCTATGTAAAGTTTATAAGCTGATATAGGAAAACAACTGTTTATTAATAGCAAATACAAGTCATAACTGCTCAGAAATAAACTAGTCTAGAAATTGCAAAGACTGAGTAATCTTTATGCTTCATGGCATGAAGGCATGACATGATTTCCCATCTTTTCATAGTACAGGTGTGTGTTTGGAGTGACATGTAAGGCAGGAGCCACTGTCTGTGCCAAGAACCCCATCTCATGTCATGAATGATTATTTTCAGCCTTGTGGAGTGAGCTATTTACACTGGTCCCCTTTGAGTTAATAGTATTCTGTGTATGCCTTCATATATTTCTCATCTAGTTGAATTTTTTGGCATTGTTCAGTACTGTGTTCAAACAGGTTTTATGGGGCAGAGTGAACACTGCCACCAACTCTTCAAATCTTTATCAATAAATTAGTGCAAAATTTTTTGGTTTTATTGAATTTTCCTAGAAAAAAGTGTTTCTACTGCAGAAGCTGACAGTGCTAAATTCTAGTGCGGCTTCCATCTGCTGGTTAGCCTGTGGTCAGGATCTGGTCACCTGATTCAGTATGTGGCATTAAGAAAGCAAGAATATTAGGCATTTGGGTTTTTTAAAATGAAAACGATTTACTCATTTGATAAAACATAATGATAAAAGTGTTAATAACACTTTTTATCATTTTTCCTAAAAAAATTCCTTTCTAGTTTCTTATGGAGCGAGAGAAGCAGGATGCTGTAATCACAGTTGTAGTCATAAAGACAGAAACTACTGAAGGAGGACGTTATTTTTGTATATGTATTATTTTGGGGGTATTACAGCTGAAGGATTTACTTAAAGATCAGCCGTTTTGGAATTGCTGCACGGGGGAGAAATCAAGTTCCATATCCCTTCAAGGCCAACTTCTTTCATATAATCGTTGAGAGCTCTTCTGCTCCCTTGCTTGTTAAAGCATTCTCTCCTTAAAGCGTTCTCTCCTGGTGAATGGCTAGGAAAAAGCATTTTGAGTTAACATTTAAAAACCTGGAATTCATCTTGGCCAGGAGGAAATGTGATTGCTGAAAATTTAATGTTAAGATTTTCCAGCTGAAAAAACAGCTGTTTAGTAATGAGAGATCCTCAAAAGACCACAACAGGCACTAAACAATAACTTCCCTATGGGGTTTTTCAATGCACTCTTCAATATATACGCATTATTTGTATTTAGACTAACATATTAACTTCACCCTTGGGTTGCTGAACATAATCCAATTAGAGAAGCCAGCCATGTGATGTATTTTTCACAATATGGCTAGCCAGTGAATAGTTCAACAGATAATTGACCACCTAGCCGTGGGCTATAGCGGGGTCATATGAGAAGAAAAGATAATAGAGCCTTTTTGGCCTTAGAGGGCAAGAATCATTGAGAAGAAGCATACATTTCCCACTGTGTTCTGTGAAGCATAGCAAAGTAACATGAATAAATCATGGAAAATCAATGAGTTTTTGAACAAAGTTAGAAGAAAAAAGGCAAAGTCATTAGGCTTTCTTCTGTTCTAGTTGCACATTCCTTTTTGGAAGGCACTACCCTAAGTTCATCAAGCTTCTGTGGCTGTAAATTACTGGTTGGACACTTGGTTTATTACTGAATTTAGCCTGGCTGTCAGGATTTTCAAATCTGCCGTTCTGGAAGAGAAATTTGGAAGAGAAACAGAAAATACTCCATACCCTTTCATCTGTAAAGTCCATAGGACATATCCATATGAAAGGTCTTGCAGGCACAATACAAATACTGGCTTTCAGACGGCCAAAAACATCACCCAGCCTGTAAAAGCTCACCAAAACGCTTTGGGAACTATAGCTATGTATCACAGCAAAAGCTGCTGCGGTGTAAACATGCTGCATGAATCAACAGTTGATGCAGCTGAAGGTGATGACAGGTAGCAAAAGCAAGAAGTGCTGTAAACTCAGTCCTCTGCCCAGTTCCAGCACCTGAAAAACAGCAGCTGTTCCAGCTGAATGATTCCTCCCCAGCGCTTGCTCCCAGGCCAGCGGTACCAGCACAAAAGACAAAGCCCCTCACGGTGGGTCTGCAGAACTGAATGTAATGGCAGAAAGATGCTGTAGCATCTCACTACAGCTTTGGGCTCAGACAAATAGGTAGAATTCAAGTGGAGGAAACAACCTTGGTTACTATGCAAAGAATAGTTTTTACTGGAGAGATTGGGTTATAACACATAGCAGACTAGTGTTGTAAATTAAAAAAAAAAAAAAGTTTCTGTACATTTTTACCACATTAGTTTTCACTCATTCCCACTCTTCATGAGTCAATTTGAGATGGTATAGTATGCTGCAAAGCTTAAAAACAATTTTTTTTCTTTGGCAACTAGTACTTCACGAATCAACCATCTGCTGCCATTAAATCTATCTAGTTCTAGCAATACTAATAATTTCCTACAGTGAATAAAGGTTGAAGATGAAGTAATAGAATTTTCCAAAGTGAATTTTATTCTTTAGTACTTAAGACTAGAATACTGATTTATCAAAGCTGCCAAATATGTTCAAGAGAAATAATTTAAATTTATTTTAATAAGGAGTTGGTTAAGCTGTAGACGGTTTCACTTGCATCTCATTGCATCATACTGTGTTTCAGGATTGAAACAATAATTTAAAACTTATTATGCAAAATTGTATTTTGCTCTGCTGGGATTTCTTTTCCCTCATGAGTACAGTTTGATCCATTTATTTCTGTTTCCGCAAGTCAGCCTGGCAGCTTGTTGCCTGTTTTCAAATTCTCTAAAGCACCTAAAAGGATTACCTTCTCGCTGGCTCTTCACAGCTACAAGCCCGTGGCTCCCACCGGAGCTGGGTCATGGGCTCCTGCAGGGGATCAGTTACTTCCAGCTGCCCCTGGCCAATACTGATGCCTGAAAAGAAGCTCTGGAGAAATTGGAGTCTTGCTCCCATTTGTTTTTCAGGGTCTGTAGGGTTCTTGTATCATGATGCAGCAAAGCCAACTTAATTAGCTCTTCTTTTTGGCTACTTGCTTCTGATCCTGTGCAGCAGACCAGCCTCCTGGCTCCCGTATGTGCTCAGAAGTGTCCTGGGGGATCTGGGGAACAAGCCTGCTGAACTCGTGCTAAGCTTCATTGCAGTTTGGAGTTGGAGCACCTCGCTGCAGAAATGGGGAAAACCTGCTTGTCCTGCGAGTGTGCTCTCTGCCTTTTGTCCCTTATGCTGGCAAATTGAGCAGACAGCGCAGCAGCTGCCAGCTCCTTCTCAACGTTGGCTTCCCATTTGTGTGCCTTTTGCATGGCCTGGTGGATAGCGTGCCTGCTCAGGAGCTGCAGAGCAGGGCTGTGCATGCTCTTCAGCCTGAGGAACAGGTACCCCTTGTACCTGTCTGCCTGCGGGAGAGGTGACCTAGCCCTCAGACTGTGGGAGTTACAAGGGGACAGGGTAGAGATTGCACCCAGCTGTAGAGAAGGGACCTGTTCACAGCCCCTGGAGTAGAAGGTTTGGGGGTCAGATGGGCAGGAGGCAACTGGGCTGTTACCCCAGCTCCAGGGCTGGAGCATTCATCTGCAAGCAGAAGACGAAGACCCTTATTTCCACTTCCTGAATTTTTATTCACATTCTGCTTCTGTGAATTTCTGCTTAATATAAAATACAGATTTCAAGTGACCTGGAAGTGCCTGATGTGGGGTATGTACTCCAAGGTTTGGGGAGTGGCTTTTCCCTGCCTGTAGGCTGCCTCTGTGGGACTGTCCCCATCGCCTTTCAGAGGTGCCCTCCTCTCCTTGTCTGCAGACAGCACATAGCTACCTGGGGTAGGCCCTCTGGCTTTCCCAGCTTTGGCTGAGTGTCATATAGGCAGATACTCCTACAACATGACCCACCTGACCTATTTTAGATGTCTACCTCGGGGAAATACGCATCACGCCCCAGGAGTGGCTTTTGCTCTCTCCTGAGTATGAAGAGAACATGTAAATATTGAGAAGTAGGTGAGATGTCTCCCATCTTGCTTGTTAAGATGGGTGCCTGAAGCATATGGGCTTGATTTGCATTAGTTGCTAATTTAATTTCTCCTGGGTTTAGCAGCATGGTTACATGCTCTTGGTGAAGCTGATGGCCCAGCAGCCAGACCTGTCTGAGGAAATGCTATGTCTGGAAAGAATAATATTATTAATTACTTCACTGTAAATAGTGTCTTATCACAAACACTTTGAAACTCATTCTGCAATGTTACTTATAAGGGAAGCTCATTGTGTGGTGTTTTTGATCTTGCTGCTTATTTTAGCTCTTGTCCTTTGAAACTTAGCTTAATTGTGCACTATGAGGAAATCAAAGTCTGAATAGTCTTTCAAGTTGGGAATTTTAAAAACTGTACATGGAGAATAAAGTTTGCATCCCTCTGTTGACTGACACATCAGGAGTGCAAAAAATAAAGACTTAATCCATATCTGGCTAAAATTACCTGTGGGGTTTTTTGGGTGGCAGTGTTTGTATTAGTGTCCATATTGACTGAAATTTTGCCACATAGTGTTCATGCTCCGTCTGGAATCTGGAAGTGAAATTGCTCTTTCTCACTTCTGTGTCCTTGCTGTTAATGAAGAGCCTGTGACAGAATTTAATCTCATGTGAATAATGAAAAAGCCAAGAGGAGCCTGCCTGTTGTTTGAAAAGGCAGGTGAAAATCCAGTGCTTAAAAACAGAAAAAGTTAAAAAATTGCTTATTTTTAAAGATGGCTGCTCAGAGACTGAACAGTATGAAAATAATGCTTTTACTGATGCTCTTTTGCCTGTAATTCCATATGACCCTGTGGCAGTAGGTCCCAGCTACCTTCTATCTAATCTGGGTAAATTTTGTGCCGCAGAATTTGGGGCCAGGTGTTCAAGAAGGATTCACTTTAACTTCCTTCACCAAAGGAAAGGGTGCCCAGCGGAAACGGGCATGCATTCTTACTGCTTTAGGGGTGCTTTGTGGAGTCCTGCCTAGATTTGGTTTCTTCCCAGGCTACGATCAGATTTTTTGGGTACTTCTATACCAATTTCATATTTTGGGACAATCTAATTCAAACTAAAATGTTTGTTTTTACAGATGGAGTTAGCAGTAGCACCGCTGTGTCGGCGAGTCTCTGACCTAGGAAAATCTTACAGACAGCTGAGGTCATTCAGGTGGGTTGCAGTCGCAGGAACTAGCAATTGGCTTTGTGATCAAACTATTTCAAAACTGATTTATTACCTCCTGTTAGTTCTGATTGAACTGAGAGCTTTTTTGGCAACACCCACCTGCGAATTAGAAATAGATTGAAGTTCTTTTAAATTTTATGCAGAGTATAACTATGATTTAACAATCTTTGTCATGCAAATGCTGGCCAAATTGTACTTTTTTGTGTTGCTTTCAGTACAGCTTCTGTATGACAGTGAGTTCTATAGTTAACTTAAAAGTTTTTACCGAAATATAAAATTTACAGTCCTGTGTTGTTTAATTACAATAGGCAACTTCTGTAATTTTTTACAAACTGGAGCTGTGTTAAAAACCTAAGACTAGTGGGGAAAAAAAGTAGATTATTCTATCCTAACACAATATTGCCACTATATAGGCATTTTTTCTAATGCATAAGACAAGGTTTTCTTCCTTTCACAAGTATATTGTTACATTTTTCCAGACCACTGCTGTTCCAGACCAGTGAGCATATTGCCAGTAGCCCAGCTCTGGGAGAGGTTATTCCGTTCAGCATTATTCTTCAGTTCTTATTTACAAGAGCACCGCCAGAGTTAAAATCACCCTTCCAGGTAATAAGATCAACCTGTCTGTCCTTTCAAGATGTCCTAAGGACAAATGAACATTGTAGTTTACTCTAGTATTTTTAGTTGAAAAGTATTCAAACTTATACTTTGTATGATTTGTTGACTTTCGTTTTTACTGCAGCAAAGGAATTATGGTCATTGTTGCTGTATTTTGATTAATTAAGACTATAACATGATTTTAAATAGACTCTTAATTCTTTAATATTCTGTCAGCTTACAGGAGAAATTGCAGGTCTTACCCCACACTGCAAAATGCTTGGATCCTGCTCATGCAAGATGCAGGAAATCTGAATTCAAACCCCTGTCAGAAGTGGGCAAACAACTGATGCAGGAGATCACCTCTGAGCTCCCAAATAGTGTTGGGCTCTTTCTGCTATCTCTGATTCCTTAACTCATTCTGCATCACTGCAGTATTGAGATAGCCTCATGTGGTCTTCATTTATATCATCTTTAGTTCTGAAATTGGTGGGTGCATTTCTTTTTTCACGTTTATGTGTAATTGGTGTTTGTGTTTCTCTGTACCAGAGGGCTGAGTGGTCCATTGCCCGCTACTCCCAGTGGCTTGATGATCATCCGTCTGAAAAGGACAGGCTTGCTCTCATACGGTAAAAATCATGCTTCTTTCTTCTCTACATTTATGATAATGGAGCAGTAACTTACTTGCACACCAGGACTGCTCTTGCAAAATATGTGCTATAAAAGATGTATCATAAAGACCATTACCCTCTCTGCACTTACGGGATGAGTTGCAACACAGGAAAATGTATAAACTGAACACTCCCCTCTGCTCCCCGCACCCAAAGCCTCCAGTGCCTTTGGAAGGAGCACAAAAGAGGGAAACAATGATGGTTTAAATTAATACTGTATTTTAGCAAAACTGTCTCTCTCAACTGTTGGTAAGTCAAGGCTTCAGCTGTCCTGCCTTCTTTATTGGGAAAGAGAAGCTGTGGAAGCTTAAGCACTGAAAGTGGAGGTAGGAATTTAAAAATGGAAAACCCTTGTTACCCCCGTCCCATGTTATTCTTCAGAAAATCAGCCCAGGATCTTTCAGTCAGATTTTTAAAACCTTCCTAGGGTAGGTGATTTTATAGCTAAATACTATTTTGCATCTTAAAATGCTAGGAAAAGTTACAAAGAGTTTTGTTTTTCAAAACAAGCAGATTTTTAAAGTATGTTAGAGAGAACAGATGTGTTGAATGAACATGACAGAGCCAGCCTGAGGATCCTCAGCATTCAAGGCTCAGATGATCATTTGGCTCCTAGCGCCCCAACTCTTCCAACCATCGTATCGGTGTCCTGTCCTGACCTCGGTGTCACCCACTCCAGTGGCACGGGACAGGTTGTCACACAGAGCTGCAGCAGGCTCCATCTGGCCTGGGAGCCAGCTCTGCCTGAGCTTCTGTGCGTGGATGTTGCCAGCTTTTGCTGAAATCATAAAAGCTGACTTTTAAGTTCCAGCCAGCAGTGGTTGTGCTTGAGAAAATCAACCATTATCTGTCCACACTTCTAAAGCAGCCAAGAGGAGTCTGCTGTAAATATTTACAGTTCTTGAAGCTGATAGCACCACACAGTCCAGTGTAGTACTCAGGCCAGTTAAGGAAATACTAGTTGATCACCAGGAGATGTTAGGATTTATTTCCAAAATATTAAAATGTAAACTCTATCTCTTCATATGTGTATTAAAAGTGTATTTTTTTTTTAATCATACATGTTGTTAGTGTAGTTTGGCTACAAAAGTAGGTTCTCTTGAATCTCAAGCCATGACAACTCTAATTACAGGGGAATGGATAATAGGTACAGGACTGATACAGCTGTATATGTAGCGTAGTTATTAATATTTTGATTGTAATTTGTGTCCTGATAGTACTGGCAAAATGGGCAGTGTTGAATTGCAGATATGTTGGCGAAAGCCAAGAATGCAAATCATTTAAGAATTGATGGGATTTTGTTCTTTTCAATCCTTTTACACAAATTTGAAAATGCCATCCGTAAACTACATTTTTGTCTTTGTTTACAATTAAATTTCATCCAGACTGATTCAGTTAATGGGCTTGCTGATGGTCGTGTTCAGACACTGATAAATTGCTCTGACCGTGGAGGTATTAAGGGACAAGCCTTGGGACAAGGCTTTCAGGCAGTGAGTGTCATTCCTTAGACCAAGTAGCATCGCTGGAATACTTAAGCTTAAGTTCCAATTCTTTCGCTGAATCCTTTATTCATTTTACATGAGATACTGCTGTTAAAATATTTTAACTTTGTAATCTCTAGAATGTGCCCCTGCAAGATTATCACTTGAGCATTTTACAGTAAGACTGTGGTCCTTTTGCTTTGCACTGTGGCGTGCTGGAACATTGCTCAGACAACTGTCCTCCTAGGGTATGGAGAGGGCAGCTTTGAAGATCTGCCCTTCCCAAAGGCCGATGGTGGCACTATAGTGGCACTTCCCTACTCTTGGCAGTGTCACTGCCCACACTTGACTCCATGCACCTCCAGGCCCACCACTTGTGCAGCTTTGCTGAGCCCCATGAACCAGCTGCAGTGGATTTGTCAAGTGGACTCTTCCCTCGGGTGGCTTGGTTGGCAGCCCGTGTAGCCCCCCGTGTCTGGGAGCACAGAGTGGGGGCTGGCTGATGAGCAGCTGGGAGCAACAGGGATGGATCTCCTTTGCAGACACTGGTAACCTCTGGAGGTGTTGCTGTGTGCAGTCACCTTCTTACCATCTCCTCTGGTGCCTCTTCGTCACTTCTGAACAGGCCAGTTATCCACACATGAGGCAGGCGAGCCAGCACCAGTCGCTAGTGTGGCCGTGTTTCACTCATATTTTCCTGAATACTCTGCTGGAAGGTTTCGGAGCTTGCTCTTCATGCATCTCATATGAACCTAAGTTCAGGTGTCTTGCTTATTTGTCTGGAGTCTTTTATCAGTCACCCTTGCCAAGCTTTTTCCACCTGTGGTTGTTGAGCTGTGCTAATTGAACCTTGGGGTTTTTGAGCCTTCAGATCCCTGCACTGGCCTACATCAAGAAATTATCTTTACATTTGCTGCAGCCTTGCAAATGGGAATTTTCTGCAACTTCCCTTTGTAACGACTGTGCAATTACTCTAGGGATCTGCTGCTTAGATATTAATTTACTCATGTTATCAGAATCCTTACGGCTTCATATTAAAGCTAATTGCAGTGCTTCTTCCGCTCTTCAGATCTTAAATGCTTTGCATGTAACGTGGTGCTACTGTTAGGAATTAGTAGCATTCGGAGCGTTTTTGTGCATTTCTTCCTGCTTGCATTCAGTGTGGAGGGTGGGGTTTACCTGGCCAGAGGTGTATCAGCAAGACTCCCTTTATAGTCAGCAGAGAGAGAGGCGCTGCTGGGGCTGATTCATCTCATCCTGAAGTAGGTACCTAAAATAGGTCAGTTGCCTTATGTCCTGAAAGCTCCATTTTCTCTGCTCCGCGAAGGGAGCATGGGCTGGGACAGGAGCCCCGCAGGCATTTAAAGTGAGGGGAGGTGACCCTGCTGCAGGCATCCTCCTGGGGCCGGGGCTGTGTTGAAAGGAGCACTTCTTGAAGCAACCGCAGCACTGATTTTCCTTTTCTTCTTCAATTAAATTTGAAAACCCAGCCTTTCTTCCATAAAAGAAACCTTCCTGTACATCGTGGCAGGATTTGAGCCAGCCCAAAGGGGACAGTTCATCCACCCAAGGGCTGGATTCTTGTCTTTACCATCTGAGTGTGCGTAAACTCCCTTCATCCAAGCTCAGTGTTGCTGGGGCAGCGTTGAAATCCAGGCCCAGGGAAGTGTTCGTTTCCGTACCGAGCAGATGTCCCGAGCTAGAGAGCAGCTCTGGCCACCAACCCGCCAGGGGGCAGGGACAAATGTCAGTTTGGAGACCACCACAAAAGCCCCCTCTGGGCATTAGGCTGGGTCTTGTGGGCTGCAGCAGTGTGGCAGCTTTGCCACGGGCAGCAGAGCTTCAGGCAGGATGTTGGCTGGAGGCTGCCGGCCCCGGCTGCCATCCCTGCGCCCCCGAGCTCGCCTCTGACAGCACCAGGCGCTCACAAACCCCCAGCTTGGTCTTGTCTGTGAGCACATGATCCCTTTGATCTCCATATGATGCCATCTGGAATCAACCAGAGATGGCTCAGGCTACCCTGCTGTCCTACAGATGATGCTGCTGGAGATTTTACAGTAACTTTTATAGCACTCAGTTAAATCGATCTGGTGTCAGACAGGTACACTCTTACATGGCATTATTTTCCATTTTCCTCTTTGCCCACAGTGTGCAGAGCAAACAGACCTTTAACAAAGTACTAGGCCCAGGTCTTGGCCCCGCTGTGCTCCAGCTGCCCGGCTCCCTGACGGGGACTCACGTGCGGGCGGCCCTGCCCCGCGGCCGGGCGGGGGTGAAAGAGCATGAAACAATACCTCACAATTTAAATCAGGCTCCATTTGACCAACTCAGAGCCCAGGAGGACTAATATTCACAATTCCATATAAGATTAACTTATTAATTAGAGTGATTCTAAATGATATGCATTAAGAGCCCTTTAAGAACCATGGCCCAAATCGTACACTTTTTTAATTATTTTTTTTAAACTGTAGATATAAATCTTCATGGGTTGAAATAACGTTTTGAAAAAGAACTATCTGGGCCTTATATAATCAGCTTGTCCTGATTTCCAAGAAAGCTCATGTTTTTGCTCAAGCAAGTGAAGTAATTTAATAAGTGCTTTAAAATCCTTTTCCTTATGTGGGAGGGCATCTTAAACTTAGATTTTTTTCCCGTAGTTCTTATGGTATTTTTAATGAAGCATTAATATATGCAGAACATCCCACCAACCCTCTTCCCATCGCTCTCTTTTACAAACAATATTTGTAATGTATACCAGAGCTTGTCTTTTAAAATAGAAACAGATTGTTGAACAGGTTTTCTGTCCTTTATTAGACTGGAAGATGCTGAATTTAGGGCATTATTTAGTCTAATCCCTACAAGAGTATGTTTTGTATATTACATAAACAGGGTTTCTTCCATCTTCTTAAACATCGGTAACATAACTATAAATTACATCTTTTTATATGACAACAGCTGTGATCTCTTCTGTGCTGGAGACTTGATGATGCCGCTTTCACCCATGATGCCATTTGTTTTTCCATTTCTACTTAAGCACTGGTGTTTGTGCAGTGTCCTCTACAGGAGCAAGCCTACCTTTTTTTTATAATACAAGATTTTAGTGTAAAACCAGTGCCTTTGAACGGAATTCTGTACTACCAGCTTACTTTCCAAAAGCTCCTTTGAGCTAGGACCAGTTGAGTTTACAGAAATGTCATCATAAAATCTGCATTTTGAGTGTTAGCATTGCTGCTCAACTCATTTAACTCCCAAAACAAGGCACAGTCATAGATCCATCGCGGCAGCTTTAGTGAAGGGTTCCCAGCTCACTCTCACCATGCTCTCATGGGTTCCCAGCTCACTCTCGCCGTGCCTTTGCAGGGCTTTGGCCATGAGCGACGCTCCTGCTGCCTGAGAGGAACCAAGCTTCTCTTTTAGCATTTTGGGCCAAGCTATTGATTATGAATTGCGTTTTAACATTCTATTTTAGCGTGTTTAAATACTTTTACTGGAGATCAAACAAGGGACATGGAAAAACAGTGAATGCTTTTACTCTTAGAGTATTGGGAAAGCTTTTATTTTTATTGTTTAAGGTAAAGCTGTACAAGGTCTGTTTTAAAAAAATGCCTGAGTGTTAATTATTGGTTGTCTTTTGAGCAGAAAAGACGGCTAAGATGCTCCTGGGTTGGTCCTATTAATGAAGTTTGACTCTGTCTCTTTGAAACAACACAAGCAAGGCCACAGTGAAAGATGAAGCACAGCAGAAGAGAGGTGACAGAGATCAGCTTCTGTCAGGTGTTGGTCTCTGCTGGGAAGGGGAAGGGTCTGGGCAGTTCTAAGGCCACCAAAGAATTCATGAGGTTCCTTTTAGCTGCTTTTTGAGTTGTATGAGGACAGTGGTTGCCAGTTAAATCAGATCCTTTTGAGGCATGAGATAAACAGAAAAGATAAAAGCTGCTGGAAGGGGTGACAGCAGGACTCTAATACCGGTGTTGGCACTTAGTGTGGCCTAAATCTCATTCCCTCTTTTTTGGTGTGATGGGAATAACAGCCTGGCCAAGGATTATCAAGGGCTGACACTGAGTGGGTTTGGGCGCTGCTTTTAGGGTAAAGCTTCTTCCTTTCTTCCGAAGGATCTGGTTATCTCCGTCATCTTTCTCAAGGGCTTTTTTAAAGCAAGGAGCTGAAGTCAGGAAGGGATAGCAGTGTTACCATCTGGATGATGATGCCAACCCACAACTTCACCAAGAGGTGTCAGAGCTTTCTAAGTTAAGCAGGTCAATATGTTTTTTTCCCTATTTTCAGCTTTTGATGACTTCTGTTTGGGCCCAACAAACTTTGGGGAGTGTAGAGAGAAAAAGACAGGGACACTGGTGAGTGGAAGGGGAGAGATTCAGCAAGATGAGTGACAGTTCCAGTAAGAAAACGGTCACAAGAGTTTCTCAACTGTCTCTTTAATGCAAGGGAGTGTTATTTGTAGAGGGTAACTAACATCTCATGTGCAATGATTCCTGCTGACCAGAGCACTCGAGTGCTGACCCGAGTGGAAATGTGAGACACATCTGACTCTTCTGAAGCATCTCCCCTCATCTTGGTGGGATCCTTGAGCCATCCCTGCCTGCATCCCCCACCTCCTGCTCAGGCTGCTCACCATGTGCTCTGCCCCTCGCCACTGCGGGAGGCCGGTTTATCTAAAAAGCACTTGCACCTGCTGTCCCTTTGCACTTCTTTAAATCTTGGGATTTAAACCTTTCCTGTGGATGTGCCCAGTCTCTCTGCAGCCTGTCCTGCTGATGCCTTTGCTGGACCTGAGCTGAGCTGCACCTGAGGCACCGTGTGGCTGCAGCAAGCAGGTTTTCAGTTGTTGTTGCTTCTTTCCCTGTAGACGCTGTGCTGTTCCTCAGGGACTGCCGGGAAGAGCAGGTTGAAGGTTTTCAGGGAGCTGACAGGGTGGAAAATGTCAGCTTTATTTTGAGTAGATAAAATAAATATTCTCTCCCTGCCTTTCTGGCTGTAACTCTTTTTCTGCTGTTTATCTGCAAAAAATGGCAAGTGATTCTTCCGAGCGTGTTGGAACCTGGTGTGGATCCTCGGCAGGAACTCACTAGTGAGTTGTTACCAAAATTGACGAGCTCTCAAAGTGCATCCCCACCAACACAAGGGACCGTTTCTTTGTCACTTTGTTCTTCTGAAACCTCTCAACTCTCCAATAATCCAGCCCATCCTCCTTTTGCATCAGGAGTTTTTGTTTAGGAAGCTCGGAGGCCTTGCTGGATTGGTGACAGCTTTATGGGCAGGCAACAAACTCTATTATCACCCCTTTTCTTCCTACCAGCTCCTGTTCTGGTTGGCCCAGTTTGCTGGGCTCCTGCGTAGCTTCCCAGAGCAGCAGCGTCCCACAGGGCTCTGGCCTCTCATGTCTCATCATCTTACTCCAGAAGGAGACTCTGTGTGGAACACAGGCCAGGTCTCACCCTTGAGTGTTTCTGCTCTTTGGGCTTTGCCTAATTAGACGGCTGCTGGGTTCCCAGCAGGCAGGTGGGGTGGGCGGTGCTGCCGTAGGTTCCCTAACTCCATGTAGAAACGTGGTATTTCACCGCGAGCCTGGACTGTTGGCCCTGGCAGTAAAGATGAACACAGTGATGTCCCGCCTTGGCCCAGCCTCATCTTACAGGAGCTGGTGTGTGTTTATCTGAAGGACGCTGCTACCACCTCCCTCAACCCCACAGCCCCTCCCCATCACCAGATGTGCACAACCAGCGTCCACCTCGCCCCAGTGGGACTGGGACTGTTCCTGCCACCTTTGCAAACCCCAGCAGACCCTCACTGGCAGAGCAGCTGTCCTGCTGCCTCCCGCACTCCCATAAAGGAAGGGGGGAGACAAAGCCCCAGGGCTGCTCCCCACTCAGTGACACAGGGTGACAGTTCCAGCCCTGTGGGATAGTGCCTGGGTACTGCTGGGAAGGGCTGGGCTGACTCTTTGTTAGTGACACAGCTGTCACCGACCAGAAGAGGAACAGCTGTGTACTGTGGGGTGTCACACTTGAAATGGGGGCTCCTGTTTGCGTGTGTTTTCCCACAAGTCACAATTTTGCTGTAAATAACACCAATGGAACAAAGGGGTTTAGAAGAAAACCCCACAGTCATTGTTCTCCATGACGTGAAGAAATGGGAGACGAGAAAAAGGAGATGAAAACTCAATCAGATCAGAAGCCGTATGTAAGTTTGGCAAAACTAACTTGGCCTACTTAGTTGACGAAATAATTCATTAAGTATCTGAACCACTCAGCATTTACAAAGTCTGTTGCAGACAGGCTGTCTTGCAACACCACAATTTTCTGGAGTTGTAGGACGGAAGGTGGCCATGTGTTGTAACCAAGTTTAATTACGCACAGACAAGTGTGTAATCGCAGTTGCCCCTTTTAGCTCCGAAATGTCTCTGTGTTACTGAGGCGAGGCTGCTGCAGCACGTGCTGTCCTGCCACAGGGGGTAAGAAAAGCACAGCGAAGCCCCACGGACGCAGAGGCTTTGGCTGCAGCCACGTTCCCCGAAGGAAGGACGGCAGCAGTTGAAAAGCCTCGGCCAGGAGATCACCTGGAGGCATCTGGGAGGCTCACCAGTGCCCCAGTTTCCATTCTCCACGTTGTGCTCTTGGCGGCTGCAGCAGCTGGAGTCTGTTCTTTCCCCTGCTGAAGGTTACAGTGCAGCAGCGTGCCTGTGCCCGTGCGTCAGAGCTGTCATTTCAGCCATCTGCAGCACGCTGCCGCCGCTGCTGAGTTAAATGTTAACTTGTTCGCTCCTCAAAACATGGAAGAAGGAAGAGAAAGAGCATGAAACAATTATATCACGCTTTGTAAGGCCTTTCCTGCCCACTTCCTTTCACAGAGACGTAAGACATGGGAGGAATATTCTACAGACCCTGAAGAGACCGTACTTTTGTGCTATTTAATTGCTTGAGCTACTTTTCTTTTCTGTTTGTTTTTTCAGCGGAGCCCTTGAAGCCTATGTTCAATCAGTGAGAACGAGAGAGGGGAAGGAGTTTGCTCCTGTTTATCCCATCATGGTTCAGCTGCTGCAGAAGGCGATGGCGACCCCTCAGTGAGCGCCCTCAGACACACCCTCCCCACAGGGAGCGCAGCAACACCCTCACGGGTCCTGGTGCCACCCCTGAACCCGCTTCATGTCAGTTATTCCCAAACAGAGAAGCTTTATGATGAAATGTGCTCACCTGTGTAACAGCTATGGAATGTCTGCCTTCTGGCTTTACGGTCACAGGACAGGAACTCATTCATACACAAAAATGATAAGGAAATCCTACAATTTTATGTGCTGTAAATTTGCATCTAATACAAATGAATCATTCTTTAGTGTTCCTTTTGAATTTAGAGATGTATAAAATTAGAAGGTACTCAAATATTACTCTCTAATTGCTGAATATCTCAAATAAGGAAGTAGCTCTTTTCCTGTCAGTAGTTTTAAACAGTTGAACACACTTTAGCCTTATTCAGAAAAGAGTACTTTTGAAATGCTAGAATCATCAGTTTCCAGCTAAAAAAAAAAAAATCACCAATTTTATCACAAGGAAAAATATTTATAACTAACATTTCTCTACTGCACTGCTGTTCGCTTTGAAATAATTTATACTGCCTTCAACTGTTCTCTTGCCTGAAGTGTAATAAAGAACACTGCCTCTCCGAGCCCGAGTTCAGTCTGTGAAATTCTTCAGCAGGTTCCCAACTAGAAAACAGCAAAATATTCTTCAGTCGGGGTCAGGTAAAGGTGTCTCTACAGAACACGCTCAGCTCCACAGGGCCCTCCTCATTAGTCGTCTTCATTTTAGACAACAGGCAGCAGCAAATTTTAATGAATTTATTTGAAATAATATACAAGAATATAGTGTGCAAAAATCTTAGGGGCAACATCATGTAGACACGTGTCATAAACTGAAATTTACAGTTGTGATTCTTAAAAAACAAACACACAGCTGTTTAGTACATGGAAAGCCATGATTGTAAAGGTTCACAGCAGAAGCAGTTGTAATCCTAACGCAGCTGCTCTAATTTTAGACAGTTGGAGGAAAAAAAGAAGTAAAGTGCAAGTGTTGCACGTATAGTTAAGTGCAAAGTTTGCCCCCACCATAAAGATGTCTTATGGCAAAATAAAATATTGTAGAATATGTGGCAAAGGCTGTAAAACAGAGTTAAAACTACGATGGTGACAGTATCGACAGCACCATTTCTCTTGAGATAACGCTACTTACTGGTTTTGGGCCGCTGTTTGCACCCCTCAGGAGAGCTGTCGCTGGGGCCAGCGGGTGCAAACACCCCACTGTGGGCAGAGAGCCCATGGGGGCAGCCCAGGAAGCGGCCCCGGTGCTGTGTGACGCTGCTCCACTCGCTACACCTTCTGGGAACTGGTTGGCAGCTGGGCAGGCTGGGAAGCTACAGGCTGATCATACACGTTGCCATTTTAGAAGATCCTAGGTCCCAGAATCGCAATTCATAATATGGTTGTGCAATACATATTAATCAGCAATAAGAATCAATGTATATAAACAGCTGTTACATATTTTAAAATTCCCCTTTTTGTACATTTTCTTTTAAAAATAAACATTTATACACGCCTCCTTTGCCTCTTTCTAAAGTACTTTAGCACCACAGGATATCCATTTTCAAGCCTATATTACCTGATACATATATGAAGTTTGGAAGAAAAAAATAAGGCAATTTGGTTTAAAATGTTGATAGTTTTAGCTTACTTAAGGTTCTATTGTAATAAGCAAATCTGCACTCAGAGTAAATCATTCCCAACTTGATGGTGCCAGTATTTTATGGTCATAGAAAGTCACAACAAATAGTAAGACCTTGATCTTGCATCTTCCTGCCATCAAGCAACAGCCACGTTGTAAATACAGAGTTAACAGGGAAATTCTGGCTTAATGCTGCTGTGAGCCCTGAGAAAAGAGAAGAGAAAACCTGGTTAGTGGTTACCGAGCAAAGGGAAAGTGCATTAGCTTAAATCTTGCAAACACTTGTTATGAGAGCCACAAGTACTTCTACCCACTGGCCACTTCTTCAGAAGAAAACAAAAAGTGGAAACAGATGATTTTAGCCCTGGACAATCAAAAGACCATCAAGACTTGTTGTCTCAGCTGGGAGTCACCATCATTACCTGATAAGGTAACCCAGCTACTAACAAAAGTCTTAAGTTCACTGAAGTAAAACAATTACAAAAAGGTGTACATTCCTGTGACGCTGAGGTAACAGGCCCTGCAGATGCTGTCACCTTGGCCTGAGGGCCAGAAGACCCGAAGACAACAAGGCCAATCCTACTGCAAGGCAGGGTAAGAACGGCATCCTGGTGGTTACTGAGGCTGCTCCAGCAGCACTGCTCCCAGTCACACACACAGACACCCCAGCACAGTCCTTGGAGCTCCCAGGAGCACTTGTGCAGTGAACGTGAGCTCACTGTCCACTGCCCACAGCTGCGAGTGTACAATCAGAACAAATAAATGGCATTGCTTTACCTAAACCCAGGAGGCAATCTAACGGAAGCTGTCACGGTAGATTAAAATAGAAACTGAACAGAAAAACAGCTTGTTCCCAGCAGCTGGGATTTGGTGAAACCTTCTGCAGCAAGTACGTTCAGGACTAAGAAGCAACTTGCTGTTGGAGCTTCTCTTATTCAGTCTTAAGGCAACACTTGAAAATACTCTTGAAAAAGTCAGCCTCATTTACACAGGAAAGGAACAGGGTTAATTTGAGGATGAAATCTTAAACCTCTAAGTCCACAACACACTTGATGTTCCTGCCCAGGCCTGAAACAGCTGATGAAGAGACCTGGCATTCTGTGCAGCTCAGTGGGTCTGTCCTTCCAACCTACTCTTCTACTGAAACACACAGGTTGGCAGCAGCTCCTTTTTTTGATGTTCTCTTTATAGGATGTATTTGCCTGAAAGCCCTTCTCTCACCTGATACATCCACCACCTCCTAATACAGCGCTGCAGAATCTTACATTGATGGCCTTCTACAAAGTTGAAAACAAATTATTTCTCTACAGAAGTGTTTGTATTGTATTAATTTTACCATTAAAACACAGTAATAAATGAAAGGGATTAATGGAAGAAAATTAATTTGCTCCCTCAATAGCTTCATATATGCTGATATAAATCAAGAGTAAAAAAGACAGAAAACAGTAAAGAAAAAGCTCTTCCTGAAGAAAAAGGAGACTATGATTCAATCACAACAGAGGAGGATTTTCTGAAAGTTTAAGTGTTTTTGAGGGCAAGGGACAGATGTAATTTAGGTACAACCTTAGAAACTCAGATCCTTCAAACAAAAGGTCAGGTGCCCTTCCTCTGCATTTTACAAGCACACTCACCCCCGTCTGGCAGAATTCCTGGAACTCTCATAAAACACCCAACGACAGACCCTCTCCCGCTCTGTCTCCTGCCCACTGCCCAAAAGCAGGTGGTTACACACCACTGGGGAGCAAAATGAAGGCCTGGGCTACCACGAAAGATGTTGGGAACACAGCTTATTCCAAACAAAACCTAGTGTAGCTACTGTGGGAACACATTTAACTGCATAACGAAGATAACTGCCTCACAAACATACCGAATTTGTTCGTTTTCGTTTCCAACAGTCAGGATTTAAACGTTTCTGTTCTTCTGCCAAGGCCTTGGCTTCTAGCGTGTACATCCGTCTTTCTTCATTTTTCATTTTCTTCCACCTGTCACCGAGTATCACGCTTATGGCTCTGCAACAGAAAGTTTACAGTATCGTCAGGACAGGGTGCTTCTTTCCTTTTTATCTCAGCACTTTAAAGAAGACAAAAGTTAAATGCTGAAATAATACATAAGAAATCAACCGTATCTTTTAAAAATTGTGTTTTAAACAATCGGGTTTCCAATTATCTTCTTCATACTTCTTTTAACAGTTAAACAGCTGAGACATGTCAGCTGAGCACGGGTGAACGCACATTCCATCACTTTGAAGGGTGTACATTTGAATACACGGCAATTTGCATCAACCAGCAAAACAGCGATGTTAAAAAAAACACCAAATGATAACTCCTCTTTGTTTTGCTCTACTTTCGCTCTAGAAGATCAGATGACAGCTTTGCCGAAAATATGTTCTCTAATATAGGGCAACGATCTGACTGTGACCTCAGCCAAACAAATATTTGATTAACTGCAAAGCCCGTGTCTGTTCAATAGAAGTGCACAGCCTTCTCAACCTTTAACCCATACTGGGGAGAACACGAGTGGGCAGAACATACTGGGAAGTTCCCGAACGTACTGGGAAGATCCCCTGCAAAAGGAACGGTTTGTTCTAACGAATCTATCATCACTCCCAGAAGCCGGATGAACTGCTTTGCCTACTTCTTACAAACTTTTGGACAATATTTCCCCATATTATCATGCCTTGTTGCTTAACAGCACTCCTGAATATGAGATCAATATCCCATTAAAGCTTTCACTCCATCTTTTACCTGAATGAAACATCTCTAAAGAGCAGCTCTTTTATCAATGGCAGTGACTGCAGTACGGAGAGGTATGCTTTGCCTTCACGTTACAGCTGTAAGTAAAGGTGTGTCCAACAAAGTACTCTGCTTTAGCATATTAAAAAGTTCCTTGCTGGCAGCAAAGCTATTCATAGACTTTCTAAGAGAATCCAGAAAGCATTGTGCCATCAGCCATTTCCACGGCACTTCACACACGGCAATTCTAAAGGCTTTTCTGCACTGCATCAACAAGGAAATGGATTTAAATTCTGCAAGATTGTGCAGTTTCCGTGGTCTATCCAAATCCAGAACCGGTATATCTGGTCTGCCATCAGAAGTAAATACACTGCAGTTTCATTAGCACATGTTTCATGTTTTGGCAGTATCAAAAGGCAAATCACCAGCACCAGAAACCTGTCTAGTTTTGGTCACCAGTTTGTACTGGGTCACTCGTACCTCCAGGAAAGAACACAGTGAGCCTGAGACAGCAGGTTTGCTGAAAAAGCCACTGCATTTCCAAATTCCAAATAAAAAGGCACTATGAAATCTATGCATTTCAAATGCAAAACTGTCCATGTATTTCATACCTCCAAAGAAACAGACTGCACTGAGGCACTAAAAGTGAGTCTTTCAAAAAGCTTGGAAAATCTAATGTGGAGAAAAAAAGCTCCATTTCTCCAAGGAAATATTTCTATAAGTGAACCACTGAGACTGAAAATAGATGTGTACAGAGGAATTTCCTGAATTAACAGACACCTAATTCTCCTGCCCAGAAACAAGTAAGAAAAACCTGACCCTACTGCCCCATTGCCTTCGGCGCCCTCCACCTCATCGGAACCCAGCGGTTCCCTGTTCATTGTCCTCTTAAAACACTGGCAAGACACCTGACACCACTTCAGCAACAGACCAATGTGCAGGATGCAATTTGTACTGCAGTTAATTCAAAAGAAATTGTCAAACAGTAGTTGTCAATGCCTGGAGTTTACAGTGTCATTATGTTCATCACAAACAAATGTTGCTAATAGTTTGGGTGATTTTCTTCATCTTTAGAACATTCTACTCAAATTATTCAAGTATTTTTGAACACACAATTGGGCCCAACCACTGTTACAGTGAGAACACCTAAAGAGAAACAAGCGCTCCCCGAATACCAGTTTCTCAAGTACAATCTTACCATCATCCACGGTACTTTTAGGTATCGTATGAACGCTGACTCATGTTTCAAATGCTTGTCTCTCCTGTCTCAGAACAGAGGGTTTAACTGACAACATCTCAAGTTCTGTTGCTTCTTACATGCGTAAGAGAAATAAAGTAACTGTAGCAAATGTAAGATCCCCAGTGTGTGGAAAGCAGCACTGCATGTAACCAGCTGCAAGATCTACTTGCTAATCTGGAAACGACACATACTTGCATTTAAAAACACAAGAGTTGCCTCTGAACAGCTAAATTAGTAAATGCCCCAACAACACTTAAGCACCAGTAGCTGAATGCCCATAAAATCAATTACCACTAACTCTTATTTCTCCTGTCCTGTATTTTGGGCATGCCAGGAAACTGCACCCACGTGCACTGCCTTCCAAGTTGGACAGCCAGCAAGCCCTGTGCTCTGAAGCTCATGTGTAACTGTCCCCGCTCTCCTTCCAGGTAAACCTGTGCTTGCTAAAACCTTCCAGTTATTTTCACACCCATCCAGCTGCAGCTCCAACTCACTGCATCCATGTGAACTTTTAAGTTAATCGTACAGCTGACACTCTGGTTTCTCATTGATAGCTGCAACACATCTAAAGGCAGCAGATCTGCTCCACTGAAATGACGATAAACACTGCAGAACATCACTGCCAGGACACAGGAGGCTGGCTGGGATTTAAGGATGGGTTATTTGTATGGTAAGATTTTATTTCTCAACACCAGCTACAGCCTCCTTACTAGAATGTTAGGAAACAGCCAAAACGCTCCCCAAGTCCTGTCACCTTTAGTTTTTACCAGATTTAGTACTAGAATTTTCATGTGACGATGCAATTTTTACAGTAACCTTTCTTTAAAATGTTATAGGCATAAAAAAATCTGATCAGATCAGTGCATGTTCATGCTGTTTAGGCTGTATTTACATATGCACAATTAGCACAAAAGATACTTAAAACATATATAATAGACATTTAAAAAAATAAAAATGTTTAGACATGGACAGGCATATACATTAAAAAAAAACCCATAACAAACCACAAAGAACCTTCCCCCAAACACAAGGTCTTGTGACTCTTCCTGCACATTCCAGCAGATTGTTCAATGCCTTTAGGACAAGCAAAATTCAGCAGTGTCCTGCTTGGATTAAGATCTTTCAGGTATCCTCACAATCTGTACTCCATTATTCAACATGATATACAGACTGAGAATAAATGGGAACAACTTCACTGAACAATCTGCAATATTATGTCAAGACTTAAGAAGAAGAACCAGAAATTCCCTTTTATCACTGCAGTACACGAGCAGAGCCTGGGACTTTTTTTCCCCATTAACATTTCTCACCAGCGTGCATAAAGGCTGCCGTGTATTTGTGACTCTGGGAGTACGCACACATACATACCTCAGTTGCTTCACCCAAATGATTTCTCAGAAGGTAAGTTTGCCAAAAGGCTTATGTCAAATGTACTGAGCACTGTAAATATTTATTTAAAGTCCCCCATAAATTAGGCTTTGTGTCAGAATCTTTCCAAACTTGTTCTCAGAGCAATGTGCACGCATTTTATTTCAAATGCAAAACTTAGTCCACTTAAAGGTGGAGACACCCTGCTAGATTACCAGTAATAATAAAGCTACAATTTTATACCGTTACCTGTTGTCTTTCCCTGGATACATCTGAGTATATTCAACTCTGTACTTTTTGGCAAAAAGCATGAAGGCATTCATTGGTCTTTTGCACTTGTTTGGAGAAGTGGCACTCACAGTACTTGCAGTCCCTGAGCTGTGGCTTTTGCCAGCTTTACTGTACAAAGAACTGGAGGAAAGCTGTGACGATGCAGTAGGCGCACAGTTTTTACTACTGCTCTCTGATCTCTCAGCATCTTGATTGTTTGATCCTCCACAGGACAGAGAAGCGCGACGCTGGCGAGCCATGCTGCTCAGCACATAAACTGCAGAGGAATCCATGGGTGTAAAATCGTAACTGCGAGAAAAAGACATACCATAAAACAATCCAGGAATTTTCACGTAAGATCTCTGCACAGTTGCTTACTCTTCATCTGCACTAAGCTTCCAGTATTCTGCTCTCTTTTGTGTGACATAATGAAACTGTGCTTGATGCAGATGTCAATGAAAAAAAAAAGTCTGGCAGATGAATTAATAGCTTTTTCAATGCACAAGCAGCCTGCAACTTTGCAAGACTTGCTGTGTACTATCATCTGCCCAGCTGTACGTCAATTAATCATACACTGTCTTCAAATTTCATCCTCTTTTGAAATCAGTTTCAGTCTTTTTTTCTATTTCTGTCCTTACCATAAACCAAATCTGGTCAGCTAATGATATGTACTGAAAGGGACAACTGATGAGGAGAGAATGAGCACTGAGTTCATTTGCAGATACGTTTAATCACAAATATGAAACCATTATACGAAAATAAATTATATTATATACAATCTAGATAACTTCTCTAGGCAGTTATGTATTATTTTACCAACCAATCTTCCACTAAGATTAAAAAATTGCTTGAAGACCCATGACACTGCACACTATTTGAATCAAAGCTGAGAGACGCCTGCCCTCTAGTGACAAAAATGTGAGATTCCTCAGTACTGTAAGGTATCCCAAAAACTCAGATGAGTTGTTTCCATACAATTTAGATCTCCAAATACTACATAAATTGTTATAATTTTTTGGTGTTCGACAATTACAATTAACCCCTAAACACTACAGACGTTTAATTCCACAGACTATTTGTTACAATCTCCAGGCATGTGCAAGGGCACTGCAGGAACCACAGGCTACACTGTCTTTACCATGTTATGTGGGGAAAAAGAACTTGTAAAGATGCTACTTGATCATAAATCCAAAACACTAAGTTACCACCACAAAATAAACACAAGATGTATATAAATCTAAGGTTCTTCTGACCCGCTGCTCAATCTGGCTACAGCTGCATAATTTAAGAGCTTTGAAGGGCTTTTTCCCAAACACAAGGTAGAGCTACAAGGGAGGAAACTGCAAGTGGCACTGCAGACCCCATCTGCACAGGCAGCCCCTTTCTCTGAATGGAACCAAAACCAAAGGTGGAGCCCTGCTCCAAAAGCCTTCAGAAAAAAGAAAATGGAACAAAGACTCATCGAATCACGGAACTGTCAAGGTTGGAAGGGACCTTTAAGATCAGCTCGTCCAACCATCAACCTAACTCTAACTCAGCCTAACCTATCTGAAAGGATAAAGCCGACAACCTTGCAGGCGAGTTCATGTGATAAAGGACCTGTCTGTTCTACAAACAGTCCCGCACCCTTCCTAGCCCTAATCTTCTCATAACACAGGAACAGGGGGTTGTTTGTTTAATTCTTCTGTCCCATTAACCACAGCTGTTGCTGCATGCTCCTTTCTCAGTGATTTACTCCCTTTTGCCCAGAGAGACAAGAAATCTGAAATGTCATGGCAGTATTCAGCTGGACTGCAGGCTGAGTAAGAAGCCAAAGGTCCAATTTCTTCAGTGAGATGTAAATATAATGATAATGATTCTAACAGCTCCATACATATGCACTCAGGACAGGAGGTATTATAAGAAGAAAAAAGCCCAGACAGCAAATGAGCTAAGACAAGCAATTTGATCTCACTCACTATCCCAGACTGAAATCATGCAGGAGCTCTTGGGCTTGAACTGCAAATAGCATTTTAATTACATCTTTTCTATTGTAAAAAAAAAAACCCAAACAAACCAAACCAAAAAAACCCACCAAACCCAACCCCCAAGCCCCCCCAAGAAAACCAAACCAAAAAAACACCCCAAAAAACAAGTGGACTAAAAGCCAATGCTAAAAAGGAGCTAACATCATAGGAGAAGATGCAGTCTAATAAATCTAGAAATCCCAAAACAGTCCGGAAAAATCTTTAAGTAATACTATTTCCTAAGAATAACTTATGTTGGACAGGACCTCTGAAAGTTATCTGGTTGAACCTCTTGCTCACAGCAAGGCAAACCTCAAAGTTAATAGAACTTTGAAGCTAGGCAAGTTTGGCATGTTAGAAAAGAAACACAACAAGCACAATAAACAAAACCAGTAAGAGGTAATTATAAAGCACTGTATTGTAAAGCCATAGCTCATGCATTAATTACTAAGGAACTCGATACATAGCTGCATAGGATGCACAAGTTAATAGCTGGCAGATGTACTACTGTGGGAAAACTGTACTACATTTTTCAAACATAACGCACTTTTACCTGAAGAATTTATACAGATAATACTTATTTTTTACTGCTTTATCTAATCTGGCTTCAAACAACATACACAGGGGGTGAAGTTATTTTACTCCAAGATACTACTAGGCAGTTTAGCAGAGCACATAATTACACAGCTTTCCTAGTACTCATTCTACATTTTTCCCTCTCATTTATCTTGCATTACCAGTATTCTCTCTCTTTGCTCTAAATAATGCTTCAAATTCTTGTAGACTTAAGGTGCCTACTTATTAAATACAAAAACCACTGAGGCCACTTTATCCAAAAATTACCTTTTAAATGTATCAAAAACACCTGAATCATCAAAGTTAATGGCATCAGGGTGTCCAGGAGGTAGACACAGATCTCCAAGATGCATTTCACAGCATGGAATGCCATGCTGTACCACAGTCAAGCTTGGATAAAAAGATGACCAACCTGAAGTGGTAAAGAGTTAAATTAGACAAACGGCCAAACAATCTCTCTAGTTCTTAACCGGAGCAATCCTATAGCTCTAAATGATACTACTTTATAAAAAAGTTCCAGTGTAGTTTCTTTCACACAAAAGAAAGATCAGGAACACTTAAAGAATTTTTACTGCAAACAGTTTATTTTTATCTCAAGTAAAGTCTAGTTCTAGAAAAAAAAGTAATCAAAACCTGGAAACTTTTATCACCACAAGTTTCACGTTTAGCAAGTGAGAAAAGCCTCCCTTATTTGCAGCCTTCCTTTCTCCCCCCAGCTTTTCTGTTTTCCTGAGCTCCATTTATATACTTGACCGAATCTTTGCTTAAGAGATATGCAGTATTTCAATAGCTTTACAGTTTTGTTCAAATTCTGTATTTCTTTACAAAGATAGTAAATTGTTTCTACAACACTGCCCTTACTGATTTCTCGAGCAACATGCGACGCCAATAAAATCTGCAACCACTTTCTAAGAGTATTTTAATATACAACCAACTATACTTGTAGTATTTCATACCTTTATTTTTAACATAAAAAGGATGGTCAAGTCTGCATTCCACCGTAAGCAAGCCATCTTCCACTGTGCCAGGATCAAAAGTCAACTTCAGCACTGACTCACCAAAGGAAATACTTTCTTCATGAGAAATCAACTTCAAACCATCAGAACCGTAGCCCTGCAAACATACACACGGTTCAAAATTATATCCCAAGAAAAGCATATACCTATGTATACTGCAAGTATATATTAATCATCTTACATTGTATTAACAAATACCAACACTCTAAGTGCTCTCACCAGAATAAAGACAATGTAACATTCAAAACATACCCGAATTAGTTCAGTTCAAATACTTTACAGCAACGTGGTCAAACAGTACTGTGATCAGTTCTAGTTAAGTTCAGTATAAGCACGTTTTCCTGATTCAGTAGCTAAAGGCACACGGTAACACAAGAAACTAAATGCTGTGCTCCAGGTATTAAAATTAATTTATTGGAACTAACAGCCACCTTGTAAGGACTTGCTGTCAGATTGTCCTCTTTTCCACAGCCTTCAGATCTTGCAAAATCTTCGACATCCTGCCATTCTTTATTGCGTCCTTTATGAAAGCACAAACGAGAGCCTAATAGATTTTTTCAAGAAAAAGAAAAAAAGAAAAAAGTTATTGTTATGTAAAAGAAGTCTTTGTTACAAATAAAAACCAAACCAAAACAAACAAGGGAAAACATAGTTATTCAACAATATGTGCTATTTTACCTTTTAGAAAACAATGCCAAACAGTTGAGGGCCAGGAATGGCACCATCCTAAATCATCATCATCTGAAAGTGATGACATGCAGAAAATGCCAGATTCTGATTCACTATTCGCCTATTAAAAAAAAGCAAAACAGTGTCGAGATTTTACTGTGTAAGATTTTAGGGTTGGTCTTACATGTCTTTACACACATTCTCTAATTTGCATCTATATTATAATTCCGCCTTAAATACTAACAGAAATGTAACATGAAAACAAAGATTCAAGGAATGCTGTAAATGTGAATGAATACTTTAATCTCCTGTCCTTGAAATATTCTATTCTGTAATCTTTGGTTTTCCTCCTCTGAGATTCGTAAGGGCATTCATAGATCATCTTAGACTCAGGTATAAGCATTTTCCAGGTATCATTCCCTGGCCATCACAGAACCACTGAAAGCACACTTCATTCTATGGTCAAAGCACTGGAAAGCTGTAGAGCCATGTCTGCTCTACGTAAATCACTGGGAAAAACTCCATGTTTCTGACAGAAAGTTTCAGGCACAAATTAATACACAGGAAAAGGAGAAGCAGAACTGACAGGGTTTGTGCTAAAAGGAGATGGTTCCATACTTGCTTTTTGAGATAGCAAATTAGTTAATACAGTTTTTAAAAGCCTGCTACAGAAGGAACTACAAGAGATGCAGAGCCTTCTTAGAATGTGATCTCTTCACAAAAAGTAGACTACACAATGTAGGTGCTACAAGCCCACTGCATTTGGTAAAAAGTAATAGAAATTCTGGCATAAACAGAAACGTTATTAGAACTAAGCTGATGCTTTTTTTAGAACTAGTTTCTTTTTTCAAAAATTGTAACCCATTACTTATGCAGCTTTGTTTATTTTAGAAATGTTTCAGAACAACTCACCCTTTCGTGTCTGACTGGCGTTTCATCCAAATCATTCTTGGAGAAGTTAGGATCATTCTTTGAGGATCCTGGTGGAGGACGTGCATAGGAATGTAAACTTTTGCTTGTAGCTATGATGTGAACAGGAGATGATCTACAATAGAAAAATGTATTTTAAAATGTCTTACATTAAGGCAACACAAGACTTATCCATTACTCTAAAATGTTTGCATTTAACAAGTGTTTCTGTTTCCATGAGATGAATGCCAAATAAACTTCCCACACAACAACATTAAAACGGGCTGATTAAAGGGTGCAAGCTCAGGCAAAGTGAGTATTTAGCATAACTCCTGCAGAGCTTTTGTATACAACCCAAATGACAGTACAACCTCCCCATCAGGATCTCCTTGTCACAATGCTGAAGATTTTACAAGTATCTTGAAGTGAATGTCCCATTCTTATGAGTACATAAAGACATCTGCTCTGTCCTGATGATTAAATCTCAACTGCCCTACCGTTAACAGTTCTGCTTATAATTTTCTTATTATAAACCTAAGACCAGAGGTGTACAATAGAAGATAAAAAGCCTAGAAATTTCTAAGATCCCACAGTGCTTCTCACGGCCTTATGGAATTTGCAGATGACAAATCTGAAATAGTATCAATAAAACAACACATTGCAATAAACACACACGTAAATAAATAAATAAATAAGTAAATCTATGGTGACCGCACTAGTAAGTATTTAGAATTTAACATAACAAATTCATCTTAGTTTTTCATCTGCTGCTTCACACGAGGTAAATGTTCATAATTTCTGAGCCTTCTGTGGTTAGGCAATGTCCTTATACCATCCTACCTCATTTGTGGCTGGCAAGTTTGCAACAGGCTCTGAAACAAGTCCTGTGCAATCTTCCACAGAAGAATAAAGTTGCTGTACAGAAAGATCACAAATATGGCTCCAGTTCAAAGTCAGTGTGTGCAAAGAGTGAAGGAAATGTTTCTGGAGACATAGTATTACAAATCTTAAGAGCTCAAAATTGAAATAAATGTCAGTACCTGTTATAAAAAGAGCACTGCATCAAAGGACTCTGAGGACTTGTGGCTATATTTGCTAATTCTGTCAACCAGTTCACCCCGTTCTCACAAGAGTAAGCACTTTCTGAATTGCTGTTTGAGGTATGTTGGTTCCATGAAGGCCTTGAACATTCCTGATGCGAAACATCGGCACCAAGCTGAAAAAGTGCAGGTGGGGTAGAATCCGTCTGCACAGCCTGTAGTTCAGGAAGATCATCTACAAACAAATGCACAATCACCATAATTACAGTCATTGATCATTCTAGCTGACACCAAATCTTGCAAATAAAAGTACAATAAAGTAACTTATTTTATTTTCTCATCTCACAACTACCAACATTTCACAAACCCTGTTCATAATACTGACAAAATGGTCCCAGAAATAATTACAACTCTAGTCTATTAACATTCTACAAGCAATTTAAGAAAAACATTAAGCAACTAGATAAAAATGCAGTTCCAGTTTTAAACTAGATAGATTAGTTTACACAGAATTGTACTGCAGAATTATGCAAAAGTAGGAAAATGCTTCACCAAAATACCAAACATTAAACAAAGGCAATTAAATTATTCTGTCCTAGCAGGCGTGACACTAAAAATTTTCAACATAAAAAGTTTCCTATGTGTCCACTGAGGAACTGGAATTATTTAACTCAAGATGTCACAAAAGCCAGGTATACAGCCTGGCAGGCATGAGCTCCTATCACTAATCTACACCTTTCACGTGTTAGAATAGCAGAAGAGAACCCAGCTCGTTAACAGAAGTCTGTGTTACATGCTCTTGTGCACCTAAGTATCGTTAATCATTCCACTGCTTCAATACAATGTGTTAATATTTCCTCAATAATATCAATACTTTCTAACTTACATGCTACTTTTCTCCAATACCTAAGAACTGTAATTAAACGCTCCTTTAGCTCAGCCTATTTGCAGCTGAACTAAAGCAGCACAATTTCCCTTTAGGAGGAGCTCTTGAGCTTTCTGTTTGTTATTCCTGTGCCAAAAAAAAAAAAAAAAAAAAAAAAAAAACCCCCCGGGAGATTAGGAGCAAAAATTTGTAGCTCTGAGTTCAAGAACACATCAAGTCAACAGGCCAGTGTGCCAGAATGGGAAACGGGTCACAGGGAAAAGTGACTGCAAAGTAAGACCTTCAGATGTCACAATTCACTGTCATAGGCCCTGCCCTACTTACGTTGAAAACTACTGATCTCATTCAGTCAGCTTCCAGTAATTTCACTATAGAAAAACTACAATAAACTTCAGAACCTGGCTTCTTCTGAAAAAGTCACGTTATTTACCAAGTTCCATGTGTTCATCACAGGATGCATATCCAGGAGAAGAGGGTAGGTTTTCATTACACTTCAGCAACTCCAGTGACTCATTCATCCCTGAAGTTCTCTTGTCCACTACCAGGAGGAGTTTCTGAACTGCATTAGGCATTTGATTTGTCTTCACTTCCCACACCATGTTAGGATGCTCCAAAGTATCTGACTTTAAAGAGACACAGGTTAAAAATCTGTATACAAAACTGTTTTAAGTTGAATCTGACAGACTACTTCGTTTCCGGAACCCTAAATCCTCCATAATCTGTCAGGAACGAACAGCTTGAAAGGGATCTCTAGAGATGATCTGGTACAATCCCTGCAGAAAGGAGAACCAACTCTAGGGTTAGATGAGGCTGTTTCAGTTTCTGTTATCTTGAAGGATGAAGATTCCCTGAGACTTCTCAGGAACCTATTCCAGCGAGCACTCTTGCTGTGAAGAAGTTGTTCCGTATGCATAGTTTTTACTTCCCTTGCCACAACTGTGCCCAATGCCTCCAAGAGTCTGGGGTCATCTCCTCAACCCCCATTCAAACCAAGGTAAACAACATTCACTTGGGATTCTGAACTACACATCCTATCACAGAAGGCAATCAGACATGATTTGCCCTTGGTTAATCTGCCCTGTCTATTTCCAGTCACCTTCCTGACTTACAAGAGCCAGGACATGGCTGTCAGGAGGATCTGCTCCACAATCTTTCTCAAGGCTAAGGTCAGGCTGACCAGCCTGCAGTCTCTCCACATCCTCCTCCTTGAAGCCAGCTGCTGACATTGTATTTTTTCCAGTTACTGGGAGCCCCACCACCACTAAATCCACTGCCCTTTGGAGACCAGCCTCACAACAACACTGGCCAGCTGCCCCTGACTCATCCCACCTGGTCTCACAGAACTGGCCTGCCCTGAACTTGCTGTTCCTCTACCATTGACCAACAAGTCCCAAAGACTTGAGGAATCTGGAAACAGGCCTTGCAAATAATGACCAAAGCAAAGATGTTGTTCTCAACCTTCTGACTCCTAACACCATTTAGCATCAGGCCCACATTTTCCCTAGTCACCCTTTCATCATTGGCATGTCCACAGAAGTGTTTTTCACTGCCTTTCACTCACATCTCTTCCTACCTCTCAACTCGAGGTACAGCCTCAAACACCTCTGCTAACATCCTTAACTATGCTGTAAACAGAAAGAAAAAGAAGCCTCTGCTAGTAGATTCCACTTCAGTTTCATTTCCCCAAATCCCAGTACTGTCACATTTATACCAAAAGACATATTGTAAATCACCTTCAGCACTCAGAACCACTGCCTCTAAAAGCCAGAAAACAAGGTTATCTAGTCTTTAGTAATTTGGTTATCTACTGTTTTTTTCAATGATGATGAATTAAAGATACCATAACTTGATTACCTTCTACTTTAATGAAGTGTCATTGAAAAAAGTAATCATAAGCCCCTCACAGAAGAGCAGAAAACACATCTTAGGAAGAAAGAAAATCTGAAAAGCCTACCACATGCATGCCCACTAAGTAAGCTATCCTGCACCACGTTAGAGAAATACAAACAACAGCAAAAAACAGCCTCATGTTTTCATATGGAACAGTAAGCCTATTACCTGAAAAGCTGCCTTAGTGCACATAAAATGCACATAAAAGCCATCTGATAACAACTATGAAAAAACTCCAGCTTCATTTTAATAAACAGTTAAAAGGCATTGTATGTATAAAGCCAACATTAACAATATTCCATAACTTTACTCATTCTATAAATTTGTTTCATTCATTTTGTAGCTTGTCCTGTATAAAATATAGTTCAGACATAACCCTGTGAATTACATACTGGTCCTACCAGAAAAGACCTGACCTAAGCAGTAACTTTTTTTTTTCTACTGAAAAATTTCTGATCTTCTCATCTCCTTATCTTTCAAAGACATGCAAAACTTACAGAAACTTGCATTCCAAACATAAAAATGTTTGATTCTACTCAAACAGCACTACCACAAAAGCCACAACTGTGCAATTCTGATTTTAAGGAGATGGAGAGGGAAGGTAGGAAAAATTAAAATATACAATCAAATAAACTATCAATGGCATGAGTATTTAACTTCTAAGAAGCATATTTAATGCAAATTATTCCTCTACCACCCATAGGGGATAGTAAAATTATGGAACACTGCAAGAGCAGAAAGTTCAGTCATTTCTGAACAGAAAAATCAGACCTGTACTCAGCAGTACAGGTCAGGAAGTTGACGATTATCTCCAAGTAATCAACTCTGAAAAGACACTCTGTTTTTCTGGCTTGTCCGTGTCCTTCCTCCCCTCCCCCCGCCTTGTTTTTCCCCTCTATTTACTCTCTCTTCCTTTCCCATTTTCCTGCCAAAACGAACGAACAAACTTATTTTGGGAACGTTACCTTCTCCTTCCTTCCTGCCAGCTGCCAAGATCTGAAAGTACCTGTTCTGGTATCCTAACAGACCGAAGGTCAGCGATAAGGCACAGATAGAGGGCACTAGTCTGACAAGAAAGATACTCGTTTGAGAAACCAATTGTTCTTCCAAGTCACAAGAATGTCTCTAAACCGAAACCACTTGCGTACAAAAGCCAAAAAATCCGCTAACAAAGTCAAAAGAAAAACACAAGCACATGCCCAACTTTACTTTTCAGTTTTCCTATTCTATTTGATTCAAGCCTGGTCTGGACATCACGTGCCTTCCTTGTCCTCAGCCTTTCAATGTTGTGTAACATTAAGGGAACGCTCACTAATTAGGCTGTACAGATTTTTTTAAATTGAACTTCATGTTGAAAACTTGTTGCGACAGATGTTTTCTAGAAGTACACTTCACAGGACTGTAATTACTGCTGTTTTCTTTAGGGGTCAAGTGAATATATTAACGAATTTGTGCTTTAAAATAAGTCAATTTCTAACACTAAACCAAACGGCAATCTTAGCGAAGAGTTTATTAATGAAAACATGTTTGGTTTTGAGGGACAAAAATAAATTCGGGCCAAAAGTAAATAGAGACTGCGGTGGAGAAGAGGTTCAGCAGGAGCCGGGCAGGAATGCCTGCCTGGGTGGAAACGCTTCCCGTGGTTTTTCCCTTCTGGTATTTGCCTGCCTTCTTCCCCCAACCTACCCAGGGAGTCTCAGGCAAGCCTCTACGCCCGCAGCGATTCACGGGACGGCGTTTAATGGGGAGAACAGCTCCTCCAAGCCAAACACAACGCACTGGCAAGACTGGATCTACACCAGGGACTGTTGGCACGGCTGCTCCCGCGGCGGATCCTCGCTGCGCAGCCCCGGCTGGCCGGTCTGTGCCAGGAACGGGCTGGGGGGGAGGGAAGGAGGCGAGGGAAGCAGGGGGAGGCGCAGAGCCCAGCGCATGATTCATGGTGTTTATGCACAGCCGGCCCTTTCGCACGGCACCGGGGGAGGTCGCCCCCGCCGCGGAAGCGCAGAACAAACATCGGCAGGCGATTTACAGCTGGAAACCGGGGGCAACGGAAGCGGCGGCGAGCCCCGCACCCGGGCCGACCCTCCTCCTACTGCCCGCCCTGCCCCGGCCGAAGCCGCGCCCGGGAGCGCGCGTCCCCCACCCCGCGGGAGCGCGCTTCTGCCCCCCCCCCCCCCCCCCCCG
>VXBW01007443.1:519227-596627 GCA_013400375.1 Thinocorus orbignyianus
CGGGCCGAAATACGAGTTGGGGGGGCGGGGTATGAATATAAATATATGTATATATTTAATCCAGGCAGGTTTATCAGTCTGTCTCACAGCCATTCCCATACATTTATGGCCAAAACAACCCGGTTTGCTTCAACTCTACTTGTGTTTTCCCGACAGGAGTGAGGCCGGAGGGGTTGGGGGTGCTCCCTGGCAGGGCAAGGGGGCTGCAGAGAGGAGATCGAGTACCTGAGGCCAAATCCTCACCCCAAAATACCGCTGCTGTGCACGATCCGGTAACATGCAAACACACACCCCACTCAGAAGTAACCAGCAGGATGTTAGAAACCGATGGAGAGCTTCAGGATTATGCAACCGCTGGGATTTTCCCCCAGAAAAACATTTCTTCCTTTATTTTGAACGTCACCCCAGTCATATGAATGCGTCTTAAACCCTGCTTCAGAGCGTTTGCTGTCATTTGGTACCGTCATTTGGTACAACAAACAAACACAAAAGTATGGAATCGGATACTTCTAACTTTCAGGGGTGCCAGGATAGCTCTGCGGGGAAAATAAGCAAACCCAAAAGTTAACTCTTAGGATGTAAATAAAAGTGGTTGCTTATTTAGGGTTCTGCACAAGCTTTGTGTCCCCTGAAACACCGCGCTGTGAGCTGCCACTAGAGGGAATACTGGGTTTATTGTTTCCGCAGATCTGCAAGGGTAAGGCTGTTGAAAAGGAAAAAAAACAAAACCAAAACAAACAAACCCCAAACCATACAACTAAATCACGCGCAGGGAAATTGTCCTTGGCATCAAAACACACCGAGTGTACAGATGTCACTGGCACACCAGGTTAAAGAGCTGGCTTTTCCAAGAAGTCATAATTGGCCTGTTAGTAAAGTCAGTGCCAGCTGCAGGCACTGTTTGAAAAGAGACATTACTTCAAAAACCAGGCAGTATCTTCTGTAGTGTGAATTGGAAATTACTACATTTTATATGTATATGTGCAAGTTTAGCTTTAAAAAAATTAAGGAGAATTTAACTAAAAATCTTCTGTGCTTAATCACATAACAAACCAACCCTTGACAGATCATTTTCCCAGTTTGAAAACACAAAGAGTTATTTGAACAAATGCCTCCAGGAAAAATCTGAAAAGTAATGTTGAGATTCAACTATTAAGCGACTAGACAGCTTATTTTACTATCAGCTGTCTAATCCTACACCCCACAAACACAGATTTTTCCTATATTTAGAATTCAGGCTTCCCTAAACAACGAGTGTATCTGTTTATAAGAAAGCTTTCATGTATCCTCTCTCTAAAATACATCTTTTAATAAATTGAAAACTGGTA
This sequence comes from Thinocorus orbignyianus, assembly GCA_013400375.1. Taxonomy (NCBI): domain Eukaryota; kingdom Metazoa; phylum Chordata; class Aves; order Ciconiiformes; family Thinocoridae; genus Thinocorus; species Thinocorus orbignyianus. The sequence goes on from VXBW01007443.1 coordinate 520,556, forward strand.
AACCAAGAAATCACCTTTTTTTTTTCTTTTTTTTTTTTTTTTATACCACTCTACAATAAAACAAACTTTAAAGCTGTGTTCCTTCCCCTTTCTCATCTCCCTTATTCAACTAAACAGCCTTTGGGCTCTTTGGAGGGAGACCCAAGCTTCTTGAGTCTTTAATAACTTTTACTGTGAAGGCTGCATTTCTAGGTGGAGGCTTGGCAAAAGGCCTGAGTGTGCAGATGTCTCCATGCTGCAGACAGGATGCTCCACCAGTGGTACAGACACTTGAAAGGTAAAACTCACAGTTTACTTTTCTGAGAGCTCCATCTGCCGCAGCGTGGGAGGTGGAGAGCGCAGAGGACAGATCAAGTAGCCACAAAAGGTCTGAAATCCTGTCTAAAGCCCCATCAGGTTCTTCAGAAAAAGGCTGTTGGCCTAAAGGTTCCCCCCTTGTTTTGTAGCATGTCTCCACCCCCACTATGTACTTTTTCTCCCCCAAAGGAAAAGTGTTTTCCTCCAAACTGTTAAATCTATTTGCTGTAAAGATTCACAAAGGATTACAAATCCTTATGTGTGAGTGTTAGGTGTGAAGCCCAGTCCCCTGAGATCCACTGGCCCAGATTCCTCATACAGGTAGAGACAAGTAAATACCACTGCTGAATTAAAGCCTCCGTATCACACTTGCCATCTATGACATACCCAGAAAGCACAAAAGTATGAATCCTACCTAGAACTGAGATTAAAATCTTGTAAAGATGACTGAATTGTTTTGAGGTTCTGAAAACAGAAACGTAACAGCTTTCTTATTTTTAAATATACCTTTTCTCCTTTGCATACAGTAAATCAGCATTTACTCAGTGAGGATATAAGAGAAAGTGAGTAGAAGGACAGGCAGTCCATGCAGTCGATGGCAGCAGGACACATAAAACTGCATCAAAGCTTACTCACCCACCCCTTTGGCTGAAGTCAAATATGCATCTTCTAAATTTCAGAATTACAGATTATGTCAATGCCATACTCCTTGCTCTGTGTGCCTACTCTCTAATTAAACACTTACTCCCCCAACACACACCCTACCTCGCCTTACTCCATCCCCAAATGAGTGGGTGCTCAGAGGATGAATCAATACTGTGTAACACGGACATTGTTGGCAGCTTTGCTGATTCAGTTGCTTCTCCTGTTGTAAGAGAGGTGGAAAATAAGGTGAGGGAATGGGGAAGTGTTAGTTGTGAGTTCTTGTCGCATTACGGATGGCTACCAAGAAGCACGAAATAAGCAGCAGAGACTACACAAAGAGAAAAGAAAGATAAAGATACATGTGCATCCTAGCTACTTACTTTGTAAAATTGCCAGACACAAAGTTAAGAAACGACAAGGGAGATTTTAAAAATGCATAATGTTACAGTCAATTTCATATTAGTAAAATATATACTATATATTGGGTTTGTGCCTATCTCTACTTTCAGTCTCTCCCATCCAAAGCCAACGTCCTGTCCTGCCCTTACGACACAGCTGCTACTGCTGACTCTCTGAAATACAGCATATCATTATTTTAATTCTGCTACAGGAGCTTTCACATCCACATGTAGACAACCACCCTCAGTAATTAAGCAGATGCTCCCCAGCCATCAGAGGAACCCTGCTCCCCAGAGCTGCTGCTTTCACCCAGTGCAGCAGCCTCTGTTCTGCAGCTGTTCCGCCAGACACTCTCACATCAGTTTTCTCCTTTCACAATGAGTTCTGTCTCTCCTAAAGCTATTCCTACTCTTTCCCTTTTCTTGCAACCTTTTATGGCCAGCTGCAGTGGTGGTTGGCTCTCTCCACCTTCCTAATGACAACTCCAGGCGTGCCCACCCCGACACGTCACCCCTTGAATCTCTTCACAGAGGATGCCACTGGGGACACAGAGCAGAGGAACAGAGGACTTGTTGCTCCCCAGAAAGGTCTTTTTTCTTGAGGGCTAGAAGGCAAACTTCACTTGCCTTCTGCAGCAGTTCAAGTTGGGGAGAAACAGAGGAAATAAGAAGCCAGAGAGGTTTCTGGTGTATTTGTTTGTTTGTTTGTTTTTGTTTTGGGGTGGGTTTTTTTGTTTGGTTGGTTTTTTTCTTTTTTTTCTCCCCCCCGCCCAAGACAGGTCAGGAATTAATGAGAAATGTAGTTCATGTCATTACTGCACAGATTCCAGTTTTATCTAAACTTGTATCACCTACAAAGATAGAGCAAGACAAAAATGATAATAGCATAAGGAAGAAAGACAACATGTCAAGAAACAATCCAGAAGAGCAGTAATAAGAAAACTCTATATCCCAGCTCAAAGCTTGCAGAAAATCAAGTCGAGATCACAGATGATGTGTAGGTTACCTCTGTGCTGGCTGGTAAATGAAAATGCCAAGAAGTGTACTCCCTGTAATCATCTGTCCTGTCCTGTAAATTTTTTAGAATAGCCCTGGCATAGTTTATGTGTGGGCCAATAGCAAATAATTTTTGGTTATGATTTGGGAGCTACCACAGGCCAAGGACTGTTGGCCATATGTGCATGGCCACCCCATGTGAAAAGCTGGGAAAAAGCTTACAAATAAGCCCATACAAATACTGAAAAATAGTATGAATGTTGGCCATTCAGCACCTAAGAACTAGCAAATAGTCTCAGGCACATAAAATTTCTGACGATGGATGTAACAATACAGATACAGCCAAAAACTAAGTGAAAAGCTAGCAGTGAAGCTGAGGCTGGTTAAGATAGTCAGACCACCCGTCAAGGACAAAGCACCAAAGACAAAACAAAGATATAGCTTCAGCATAGTTGGATGCTTTTTTGAAATAAGGTATTTATGAGAACTGAGCTTCCAGAATCTTCAGAGATGTGGGGAAACAGGTCCCAGAGGCTCACTCAGCCACCATGGAATTAGTCCTCCAGAAAGGGACCTGCACAGAGAGTTATCCTTTCCCAGAACTTCATAGCTCCTCAGCTGAAATAACTCAATACCTTCAAAGAAGAAAGGACAAAAGTATTCGTATCATGCCATGATGCTATTTTTAGCCCTTCCTAATTTAATTTAGCTCAGTAAGAAAAGGCTGAGTCATCAGATACTGTCACAATGCCCTACTATAACCTCGTGTCAAGAGTTTTTCACATGGTTTTGACTGGGCACAGTTTATTTTATATAATAGCTTGGCCTTTGTCTCTTCCCTGTTCCCCTATACATATATGTTTCCCTAGCAATTCTAAGGAAGAAACACAGTCCTAGCCATGGCATTCACACTCCATGGCGATGCCACTACTGCACTCCAGCTCTGCTTGATTTTCCATTATGGAAAGGGCAGTGATGGGACAAACGGGACAAAGAAGAGAGAGTTACTGCCCAGTCAAACAGACCACTATATCCCAGCATGGACCCAGCCACTCACTCCACTTGTCTTACGTTTTTCTACTGCCACTGTCTCTTCACCCAGCTGTCAGAATGATAATAATTTAGAGGGAAAGAGAGAAATGGGGTGAATGAAGACACAACGTTAAAAATGTAATTTTCTTTGGGCTTTTCACATCCTACTGAGATCACTCCGCTTCCCTTCGGTCCATGAAGTGAGAGTGTCTGGCCTGTTAAGCATCTTTCTGAGCCAAAAAGTAGATTAAGAATTTGGAAATGGCCTTGGTATGTAGCTGAAGGAAATTCAACTCCCAGAATGATTTGAAAATGATCCTAAATTTTGTAACAGTCAGCAGCACAGATCTGTACATACGCAGCATACAAAGAGGCAATTCCTCCCAGAGAAAACTGCAGTAATACTTATTTGAAGGAAATACTTATTTGCAGGAAAGTATCTTAGAAATTAAAAAAAAATATAATAAATACACACCTATAGTCATCACGTGCATGGGTGGATAAAAAGAGCTTTGAACTAACACAAGAACTTTAGGAAGAGCATGTAAGAATGTCCATGCTGTGGCCAACTGACTTTCAGCAAAGCACTTTGGTCAGCAAAAGCTGTCACATGCAGCAAGTGTCTGGAAAAAGGACAACTAGAAATTTGATGTGCCAGGTCTATGAAGGGTGGCCAGCAGATCCTGATTTTGCACATCTGGGAACTCTTGATATTGAAAAACAGTAATGCTTGCCAGGGAAGGTGTGCCACAGACTACAGAGTGACACAAATCATGATGTTACTGATCCCAGAGTCACTTCAGAGAAAGCTTAAACAACCAAATATTCCAAACAAAACAAAACCACAAAAACACCACCCACCATTCCAGTAAGGACCAGAATAATCATTGCTGAATATAAAAGCTGACATGAGAAAAGAAGATGGAGTGATAGTGGTTGAGGTTGTAGATGGTTTCATAACACTCTTCACAGCTTTGCCCTAAGACTTCCACAGTCAGTCCCTTCTCAAGCTCAACAGGAGATCCAGAAGGGAATGATTTCAGAAGTGTTTGTTCCAGATGAACTTGAACGAAGTCTTATGAAGCACAAACAAATGACATTTAAAAAGGGATGGCATCAGCACTAGGCCCAAGGAAGCTTGCTTTCCTCAGGGTTTGTGTCTTGTTATTGACTTAAGGCTGTGGTTGAATTTTTTTTTTCCCATGGTTAAGGCATTTGTAAACATTTGCTGCCATATGGATTCTCCTCTGCTCAGTAACATGCGAGCCCAGTGAGTGCCTTTCTCATACAGCATTTCCCCCAGGCTTTTGTCTCCTCACCCAGCAGGGCATATTTCCAACAAACTCATTGAAGCACTTAAGATTTTTTTGGTTTGGTGTCCCATCCCCCCCTTTAGAACTTAGGCACCTGTCAAATTAATTTAAATAATCTGCAGAATTATAAACCGCTGGTGAGGCTGGGGAGACTCATGCTTGCACGCATGTACCAAGTAATTGCCAGAGTCCTGTTCCTTTGTGACCTGACTACAAACAAGGACACTAAAAATCTTTAATAACAGAAGCATCAGGTAATCTAAGCACAGTCAGTCAGTCTCATAAGGTTAACGTGATGTAGTATTGTTTAAAATTATTAGAGCTATCCACCTTTTTTTGAAAGGTCGTTAAATATCAGCAGCTTGGTGTGACTTCCTGCTTTGGAGGAACACTTGCCACATTTGTGACAGGAAGGCTGGTGTGTTTGAAGTGTTCATACAGATTCAGGAGAAATCCCAAGTACTGACTGATGAAGGATATAATGATTTGAACAAAGCTGACAAAGCTACAATTTATTACTTAGCACGCCCCCTGAACTCACCAACAAAGACAATTTCAGGAATCATCCAGTCCCCAAGAGCAACACAAAAAAATTGCTGCAACAGGAAGCACTACTTTGGGATTCAAGAAATCCAGTCTCTGGTTATTTTAAATTTGTGACTCCATAGCTTTTTCTCAGCTAAAACCTACAAGCAAATAGACAATTACCACACCAACATGTCATCTACTCTGAGTAGACAGAGCATCCTCATTTAGGAAAATCCAACATGAAAGTGTTAAGAATTATGCACGTTTTAATAAAGGAATATAAATAGGTCACTTGTAAATTTATGATAATGGAATTAAACCACAGCAATATCAACAAACATAGATTTTTATATATAAAAGTGTTGTTTATTGTAAGGAAACTTTAAATATAACCAACAATATTGAAAATATTGTGACTGGCATTTATGGCCTGGATTGTTGTTTACTGCCATACAAGGAAGTTCTAGCATTTTTCTTAATCACGTCAAGCTAGTGCAAAATATAGGTAGCTTTTAGAGATTAAGCATACAGAATGACAAGAGTGTAGATTTTGGTTACCTGATATTTCCTTCTAGTGTAACAGGCTTCTCTTTTTTCCATAATTCAAAAGTACAAAGGCAAGTTATTATATTTGCACTTATTCATACTGGGGTTTTAGGTTCAAAAAAAATTTAATTTGTAAATTTTGCTCAGATGGCATTTTGTTAGGAATCTGGCTTTTTATACCATACTGCATGATGTAAATTATATGTTGTTATCATATTATATAATCATATTTTCACATGCCATGATTATATAAATTGTCACAACATATCACTGACTGTAGAATAATAACGACATCAATGTACACAAATACAGGGCATTAGAAAAGTCATTGTCTAAGAAGGAAAGATGTTATAATTCAGGTGTTTGAACCTGGGTGCAAGCAGCCTTCCTACAGTTCTTGTTGTACGGTTTTGGCAGAACTCCTGCCAGTGGCTATTCTGTGCACTAGCTTTCCATGTACATTAACAGACAGGTCAGTAAGCAATGTTAAAATTGGACTGTGCCTGAAATTTCCAGTCACAGACCCTCATAAGCAATGAGCCTTGTGCTCCTAATTAAGATGATATTCTCTCTCCTCAGTCTCAGAAGGTGTCCCATGCTGTTATGGCTAACAAGATGTCACTGTATGACAGTTTTTTGAAAGCAGGACATACTAGCTTTAACAACGACATACTTTCCAGACTTGTGCAAAGCTTTTGAAGTATTGATATTTGAAATTAAAAACATTTTTGTACTTCCTGATAAGGATTTTTCAAGGACAAGTTTAGTTTAGCATGGCTTTCAATATCAGTGACTTCAGCAATTGAATTTGGTCTTTGACAGCTAAGATTAGACTGCAAGAAGAGAGATATACAGAGATCATTTAATCTGAAAGGTAAAAGATTTAACAGATAAAAAAGGTGAGATCTAAAAAAACCTAACTACATAACAAGCATAGGTAGAGAAGATAAAATGCATAAATATAAAACAAGGGAGAAGGAAAACAATGTAGGTTATGTATGACTAGGTAGAACATGACAATGACCTATGCCTTTGCTTTTAAAGCATTAAGGTTAATTTGTCAGCTGTTCTCACTCCAGACTGTACAGAATACATGTAACTAATAAAAAATGCAGTTTATTGCAAAAATATACAAGTCCTCTAAATTGCATAAGATATTACAATGTCGTGCTGAAACATGACATATTAAACAAAGAGGACTTTAAAACAAATTACAAAATGTTAAAAATCAGATTTGGGTCATGAGTGTTACACAAAATGCATTGTCATGCTTTATCTTACGATTAGTCTTGTGATTCACTACATCTGTGATAAATGCAACATAAAATCATGACAACCGTAATAGTCAGAAAGTAATATCTACTTTATATCTTCTGTATTAATACATATAAACACTTTGTGTGCACTAATACTTTCAACAAATCACATTCAAACTAACAGTCTTTCCAGAAATGTTGTAACCTTTTTGAAGAACAGAAGCTGGTTTAACAAGTTCATCGCATGTGGGTTTTTTTGAAATTTACTCTTTAAGGAAATGCCGTGTTAAAGGACTTGATTTTCAAAGGTGCAGTGCTGCTATGGGTTGTCTTAATGCCAGGTGGAACCATCAGTGCTAAGCACTTTCAAAAATCAAGCCCACAATTTATTAAATTTCCAATTTATTTATTAGTATTTCCACTGTAGTAAGTCAAAAAAAATACCCCCAAAACCCATTCTTAAAATCACAGAAAATGCTTGGCATCTATAGGAAGAGAGACAATTCCTCAGTGGACTAACCACTACTGTGCTATGTTCTCATAACAGATCTTGTTGCTCCTATGTTTAGTTCATGCACTGGGATCAGCAATGTCCATGTTTGTTCCAAACAGAGCAACTAGCTGCTCTTCATAGTTTGCAATGTTCCGTTTCAGAATTTCCATACAAGGTCCCAAAAGCCTTTCAAATGCCTGCACATCCATAACTAAGACAAAAGAGGAGAGAAAGAGAAAGAATAAAATATGTTCATCTTGGTGTTTATGACATTCCAATATAAAATTTTAAATTGTAACAGGACAGATACTACTGAGGAATATACTTTGTTTATACAGAGAAGAACCACTTCCTGTAGCAAAATCAAGAACAACACACATTGCTGTCTTGAAATTTCATAAACAAACCTAGAACTTGCTGCATTTCTTATTTGAAAAATACCTTCAATATTAAGGTTTGTGTCACCCAAGAGCTGCTGAAGAACTCTGAAGGGACCTAGATTCCTCCATGGAATACAGTTTTAAGACTATTGACAATTCCAAAAAAAACACACCCTTTGCAGATTTGTTTCGGCTGTATTTGGGGTCTAACAGCATATTTCCTTGCTACTTTTACTAAATTCCACATACAGTGGAAACTGTAATAGATACTTATTTTCCAGCAAATGTAAGGAAAGTTGGAGATAGCGATTCACATGCAATGTCAATGCGTAGCCGACCAGAATGTTTTCATTACCTAATCACACAATGTTATCTGCTATAGTTCTAGCCAATCGGCCAGGGAGGCAACTTCATACTTCAACCCGCTTCCAGATTGATGGCCTGTAGTGTCTTGGTTCTTAAGAAAAGTTCAAGATCTCTACTATTTGGGAAGTGCCAGAGATCTTGGTGACCCACCCATATGGGATAATGGTAATGACACTCTTCCTCACCAAAGCCTCCTATTCTTTCTTCTCTATCATCTTTGATTTTTATTGCCTTATCATGTCTGTGTTTGGAGATTGGGATTTCAAAATATAATACCTTTATAAGTAAGTGAGAAGCTTTTTGGTTACTGGGTTGGCAATCAAACTGTCATTCAAGAATGCCAGATCTGTCATTGCTGTTTACAGTTTTCCCACAATTAGATACAACTATTTAGGAGCTAAACATTACACCATGCAAAGCAATGAAGGTGAAGGGTTGTCTGTGAGCACAACTCCTATGGTCTTTGCTTTTCCTGTGCCTGAGGTGACAGTGTGATGGAATGATTAAATTAACAGCTGGCGAAGACAAAGAATTTGTTAAAGCTTAAGTCACGGTGATAAAACGGGACAGGATTTTTAGCACAGTTATTTCTTGGATGCTAGTCAGTCTACTGAGAAAATAAATATTTTATCTTTCTGCAGAGCATTAGACATTTATCTGATAGCTATAAATGGTTTGCAGCAATACTCTGTACTGTCCTCAAACAATTTTTACTTCCATGTGATCTGAGAAACATTGGAGAATTTGTGTTTAACACCAGTTATCAATTGCAGATAACTTTTGCAGACAAATAATGTAAATAGGAATGCACAGCAATAGATGATGTACTTAAACAGCCTTATTTGGGTAAATGTAATTAAATTTTATATTCTGGGGACAGGCAAAGTTCACAACAAAAACAACCAGATAGATTATGAATCATTTTATATTAAATATCAAATATTATTGAACAATACCTAAACATTTGACAGTGCCAAGAGCAAACGCAGAGGCGGCTCGTGGTTTGTTAGTTACAAGAGCGAGTTCTCCAAAATATTGTCCTCTCGAGCATCGAGCTATTTCAACTGCTCCGTTCTCTTCTACATCTTGCTTACCCTGAAATACCAGGTAAAAAAAGAAAGAGAAGAGAGAGATTTGCGTAACTCAGTATTGTATAAGCAACTCCAGTAACAGTGGTAGCATTACTAATTAGCACAGAATACATAAAGATTAAAAAAAATATATAAAATTCTGTACTACAAGATGCTTACCTTCCTTGTCATTATAATCCTTACTTCTCCAGATTCCACAATGAAGAAGGAATCAGCCAAGTCACCCTGTAGAAGGAAAAAAAAAATAATAAAATGAGTAAAGGAAATTGAGATTTCCTGTTCAGTTTAATGGTAACATTAAAATATTTGCAGCCAGTTCCTTGAAGCTCATCTTTTTGATATCCATTCCAAAAGAAATCACTTTTAATCTGAAGACCACACTCAAGGCACATAATAAAACATCTATACAGAACTGACAGCAAGGCCTTTTCATGGAAAGACATAGCTGACTGGGCCTTATACAAAAAGCAGGGAAAAACAACGTTAGGGAAGATTTTAGGCTCCTTCTTCCTCTTTCTCCACCTTTGTATTCTGTCCGAATTACTTCCCTTACAGTTTTTCAAGTATAAAAAACCTCCAAGGGCTACCTGATACCCAATAATTATTTTGGGGCAAGACAATCTCAGCTACCTACCCTGAAGAGTTTACTTCTGCATTCTTCTTCAAATTATGATCATATTTTAAAAACAAAACCAAGGTAAGTCTTCAGTGCTCCTTATAGCAAGCCATCATCCTTTTATATAGTTTGAATTTCTAAGTATACTAAAATAAACTACAACTATACTATGTATATGAACAAAGCGGGATGTTCATTCATATGAACAAAGCGGGATGTTTTTCAAAGTAGCATAAATGAGAAGTTTGCTTCTGAAACAAAATAATCACCTCTCTTAGATGCAAGGCTGGTTTGGTTTTGTTTGACACAGAAAAACATAGTTTAAAAGTATGTATTGTCTATAGATAACACTGTAATTGTTAACTATTGGAAATGAAAAACTAAAACTAGAAAAAAAATGTACCTGAGCAATGATTTGTTCTCCATCTTTGTACACTTTGGTGCCAATCACATCAACCACTTTTAAGCGCTCAGATACCTTCATTTAAAAAAAGAAAATGTAAGAAATATTTGGTTAACATTACAATATTGTATTTGGAAAGCCTTTTCATATTTCTTTTTCAGAAAGATATATTATTCTGTGCTAAGATTCATTTTCCTGTTATGATAATCATTAAAAAAGGGAAGAACTGCTGAATAATGTTCTAGAGGATATATTATAGTCTTAACAGCTTGATGTTTTGACAGAGCTTCCATTTTTGTAAGAAGTCTGTATATCCCAAGTATTAAAAAAGTATTTTCAGAAAAAACACGTATATAAAAATACAGCTATTAAATGAAATTATTTTGAAACTCCCCAAGTAATTGTTTAATTTTACAAGCTAATATCTAGTAAAGTTACTAGTAATATCTAGTATCTATAAAATATATAGGAAAATTACATTTTAAAATGTAGGTTTGTTTTGTTTGTTTGTTTTAATAAAATATAGTATTAACAATAGGGGGTTTATCCTGAAAATTTAGAAAAATTTGAAATTTAGCAAAAATAAAATCTTTCTCCAAATCATGGCTGAGAAAATCTTAATTACAAATTTAAACTCTACAAAAGCAGGATCTTATCGGGTACCTCCAATACTAAAATAACGCAGAAGAAGAAATCTTACTTCTAAAGATTTAAGGAATGGCAATGATTCAATAAAACTTTCATACATTCTTCTCTTTTTGGCATTATTTTTTACAATGATTCTTCGGAACGTTACCCTGTCCTGTAAACACAAAGAGAAAAAGAAAGTTTATTAACAGAAACTATGTGTGGTAGAAAATACTTTAGAAATGGATTAATATGTCCAAATTACCCAATTTTAGTTACTCAATGTAGCTGTGACACCAGGTGGCTCGTCTCCCCATACAGTCAGTTGAGAAAGATTCCTCTAGAGGTCGATCAAGAGCTTCTAAAGTTAAGCTCCTGATCTGATTCATGTGAAAACCCTCTCTGCCCCTCGGTAGAGAGAACAGTTTACCTTAAAGAGGTTGGCTACACAATGAGTGCTGTGTGGGTAATTTAAGATATCTAAGAAATCCTCAATATTTAGATATTTAATTTACAAAGTTCATTCCTTATCCTAAGGTCCCATGCATGTTAGTATCTACTCAAAGAGGTTTTTATATTATTATACAAACAAAACACATGGGTCTGGGTCTTGGGTCAGAGTCTTTCTGCTGTTGCAGAAGAACAAGGCTCACTGCTGCCCTACACAGCCAACTGGACATTCCTCAGGATTTAGCAATCCAAGTGAAGCAGACAGATGGAAAAACTATGTGTGCTGTTTTCTTCTCTTAACTCCGTATGACTGTGGTCCTGCTGACACACAGGGGTGAAGTGCTTTGCAAGCCTTCACAGCTACGTGTGGGACTCGCTGGCCAAGACAAATCAATCCAATTTAAAACCATTCTTATAGCTCTGCCAGGATCCCCAAAGTCATACGGATTAAGTTGGTAAAAACCCACACTTTTCACTTCAACAGGAAAATGTTATCTTAGGATCAGTCATTAGATTGATGTGTACATCTTGAAGATGGCTAGCTCAGTTTTACTCTTTGGGTAAATTCAATTACTATTGTCAAAGATCCAGAGAGTATAACACTGGTAAATAACCTCATATTTGAATATTACTTTGGAACCAAAAGTGTTTCTCAGGAAAATGTGGAAAAACATTTTATATATATGTCTAAGTAACTGTCAAGTGTTTTGCAATTTGGGAAATTATCATTATAACAGAATAAAATAAAGCGATTTTTTAAAAAACTCAGTACTTTCTTAAGCCTCAGGTTTGCTTTTGCAGATCTGGAAAAAGACAGTATTCTGTGAGGAGTTCCCAGCAGTTTTAAAATTACAATTTCAGAAATTATTACTATTTTTTTTTAAAGCTGATACAGCATATCAGTGCAATTTATATGCAATATTTTAAACAAATGAGCAATACATTAAACCAAGTATTTCACTTACCAAACCCCAGATGGCACCAGGAGAGGTAGCTATAATTGTAGCTGCTCTGGGTGTATTGTACATTAAGGCCAACTCACCAAAGCTTCCTCGGTTATCATAGGTTCCAACACACCTCCCAACACCGTCACATTTTACATAGATATCATATGTACCTCTGTTAATAAAATACAGAAATAAAGTGAGTAAAATCCAGTCCTGTTCTTTGCTAAGCAGCCTCTCGCTATATTTTTTTATACCACGAATTCCAAAGCCACACGATTTGAAAGATAATTAAACACACTGCACACACGTCTCAATCATTTCCATAAATAATAAAAGTAGTTCCTTTTCAAATGGAAGGACAGGATTATTAGTTTTTAAATTAACTCAGTTAAAAGATAGACTGGATTTGCAGTGATTCATTGATCATCAGAAATGTATTAAAAATGAACATAAAACTTAGTATCTGTTTCTTAATTTTGTTTTACATACACTAAAAACAAACATAGCAAGTCTTTGCAAAAATCACCACGATACGATAATTTAAAAAATAATACAAGTTATTTAACATTTAAATTTTTTAAAATAGTGATTTATAATGTAATAATTAGAGGAGATGCGGGATAAAGAAAGTATTTGAAAAGCAAAATAAGATTATGAAACAAACAGATCACCTATTTGTCTAACATAATGTGGATTTCTTCTCCTCATCGCTAAATTAGTACCTCTTTTTTTTGTTTTGTTCTGGGAAAGTAGTAAAATCTGCTGTCTTGTAAAACATGACACAGCCATGCCCATTGATGCTGAGCCATCATTTTGTTCAGAGCCGAATATTTGCATGGTATGTGTTGATAACTCATGTGAATTTAATGCAAAATTCTGGACAACAACTTTATTGAGAAGGGACTTGGAGGTGATTCACCGCACCTAAAAGCTGCAAGGCCGACAGAATACTGTGAGGTGCCTGCAGCTTTTCGGATAAGAGATGACAAACAGTAGCCTCATAAAACTGAAGAACATCGACTTCTTCAGCAAAAAAACCTGACACATTTCTATGATCTTCTGATTGAATATTTCAGTTGGAAGGAACCTACAGTGATCATCCAGCCCAACTGTCTGGCCACTTCAGGACTGATCAAAAGGTAAAGCACATTATTAAGGCCATCGTCCAAATGCCTCTTATACACTGACAGGCTTGGGGCTTCCTCCCTAGGGAGCCTGTTCCAGTGTTTGACCACCCTCTCAGTAAAGAAATGCCATCTAAATGTCCAGTCTAAACCTCCCATGGCACAGCTTTGAACCATTCCCATGTGTCCTATCACCGAATGCCAGGGAGAAGAGCTCAGCACCTCCCTTCTTGGGAAGCTGTAGAGAGCAAGGAGGTCACCCCTCAGCCACCTTTCTCCAAACTAGCCAAGCCCAAAGTCCTTAGCTGCTCCTCACAGGACATTCCTTCCACCAGCTTTGTTGCCCTCTTCTGGACTCATTCAAAGACCTTCACATCTGTCTCAAATTGTGGGGCCCAGAACTGCACACAGTACTCGAGGCGAGGCCACACCAATACTGAATACAGCAGGATGAACACCTCTTTTGACCAGCTGGTTATAACGATATACACCGACCAACCCCCTTTGCATTCTTTTAGAGTTCTAGCATAATATTTCTTTCAAATGGTCTCAGAAATCACTGTGTTAGCCTAAAACTGAAGATATAAATAATACGAGGGGTTTTGGGACAGCCTGGCTGGAGCCAGTGCCAACATACTAGTGAAAGATGTCAAAGTGAAAGCTCTTCCTAACTCACTCCTAACTCAACAGTAACCAATATCTAGCATTTTACTTAGTTACCCACTTTTTACAGTACAGATCTGCAAATGACGAGTAGTGACCTAACTACTCAAGGTGTAATGATATTCATATGAATGAGAAAGTCTACAGATAGCACTGAAATGCAGTAAGATTTCAAATACTGAACTGTAATACTTTTTGTGGTGTGTTTGTGTTAGATCTCTTTCTACATGAAAAAAAAAAAAACAAAAACCAACAAACTAGCCTCTGGCATGTAGCAATATATAAAGAGGACAGTGATATATTTTCATATGAAAAATCTGAATCCTTTCACAAACCACTCTCTGTAGCTCAGAGAGAGGAATTGGTTCACAGGAACACAGAATCATCCTGGTTGCAAATGACCTCTAAGATCATCGAGTCCAACCACACACATACAAACCCCCCACAATCTTGGCCACTAGAACATGCCTCACGTGTTCTTTTTTTTTTCTCCCATGTTAAATACAAGTATGTAAAGAAACTATGTTTTTCAATGGACTTTTGCATAATACTTTGGGCTATAAGACACAGCAATTCACCTATCAATGACGTAGAAGTTGTCACCATCATCCCCTTGATCAATGACATGTTCCCCTCCTTCAACCAGCTTTTCAAACATAGCATCCAGCACCTGAGACATCTGTTCCTGTTTAAAAGAACACAAAGACAAGAAATCATCATCTGCTTTTTAAAATTTTACTCTTCAAATTAACTGTTCAGACTCCCATACACACAGATAAAGCTTAGAGACATAAACATGTTTGTGCTACAGAAACGTGTGGATCACTCAGGAAGACAGTTTTATTTAGTATTCAGTGTTAGCTTTTTCCTTTTCCAGTGTTCAGAGCCCAGCTTCCCTTCTTGTCCCTGTGAAGGATAACATAGGTCTTGTCTGCAATATAAATTGCTCATTAGCATCCAAAGATAGAATTTCACCCTTCACAACTGTGTAACATTATACAGTTCAAAGAAAAAAACCTTACTGGAAAAAAACAAACAAACAAACAAAAAACCCACCCAATTTTGTCTTTGGAAATATTTCACAGAATTTAAAGTTTCAAAATTAATGCACAGTATTTTGAAAAACTAAATTACACAATGCTTGCACAATGTTGGGAAGGATGCAACTGTAAAGATCTGCAATGCTTTGGTTGAGTAAGGAAACACTGGACTCCTTGGGAAGTAGGAATTTACACCTGGCTGTAAAACTACTTTGTTAATTTGCATGGAATATAAATGAGAGAAATGTTAACAGACTAACAAAATGTCAGCTTCTGAATTACGACTGTCTAATAGCAAAATGAAATCACTAATTACATCATTTGTCTTGTTTGGTATAAATCTGCTAAAATTTTACTATTCACATAAAAAACGCCAAACACAGCTCATTATGGATTAACAACACGAATCCTAAAAAGACAACTTAATAATTCAAATTTTATTTTCATTTTATCCAGCAATATATCTAGAATTCTGACAATAAACAGAAAATTATCCTCTACTTTTTGAAACTTATTCATTATGTATAATAGCAGAACAAGCAGGTTATAGTGAAAACCATGGTGAAGGAAATCCTCTGGATTTAGATCCCCACACGTTTTACAATGGTTCAATTCACAGCATTTCCAGTGGCTGGAAAGCTGCATTTACCTTTCCAAGCAAGACCAACCTAAGCCAGTCTTCTAGGGCCCTTCTGCAGCCCGTGGACAGAGATAACTACACCAGATAGCTCAGAATCATCCTCTAGAGATTCCCCTTTTCTTTCCTCTGATGACAGAGAGATCTGCTGTAACTCACAGTTAGATGCTTAATTTTTAGACAGATAAAATTATGTGGAATGAATTCCATCCTTATCCTCATGATTTTCTTCACTTAAAGCTTTTAAAAACATCGCCAGTACTGTGTTTTCCAAGCCTTTTTTTAGAAAATGTAGAATAAATGCAGTTTTACTTCACAGAGTTCATTGTGTGTGGCCATAAAGAACAACAGAATGGCAGCATCCCTCCTCAGCACAGCTGATCATGGCAAAACACAGAAAGTCATCAGGCTGCCCTACCTGGGCCAGCAAGGAATCATTTAACTGTCTCTATTTAGTACCTTTTCAAGTGTAGCCAACTATGTATTTGCAAAAAGAGGGATCATTTTACTATGAGTGAATGTGTTGTAGTTCATTTCGGAGAAAGAGAAAAGCGTGTGTGTGTGCCATTGGCAGAGACTGAAAATTATGTGCAGAAATTGCCTTCTAAAAACTTTCAGGCTTGAATTCCTAGGTAGTATTACTTCAGTCTTTTCTGTTTTCCCTAAGAGGAACTTCTACCGAATCTGCAATGCTGACCTAATGTCAGTTAGTTGTCTAAAGCATTCTAAGCAGCCCATTCCCTTCCCCTTGTTTTCCATCTAAATTGGCAAAGGATGTCCCCAACCCACAGCCCTTGGCTGCCCTTTGAAAACAAATAAGAACATGCAGAACGCTCCACGCTTTACAGGGGGTACAGGGTATGTGTTATCCTCTAAATGCAAGCAATTTGAGAGAAATGTATTATGCAGAGCCTGATCCTTGAAAATTAAAATGCTTCCAAGACATCTTGAAAAAAAAAACAACCAACAACTAAAAATATAGTTATTTGTGATACTGACAGAATAGTATGTACAGCTATAATCTTTATTCAGTGTGCTTCATCTCAGATTTCATGTTAGAACATTTCCAATCTCATAATTACAAATCAAGCTCACACAATGTTCCTGGTAGGTAAACTTTTTAAACAACCAAGTAGAACTCATAAATACAGTTCCCTTTCTAAAAAAACCCCCATGTTTTCAACACTTGAAGTTATTTAATACAGTGGAGACCTAACTAACTGTCTGTTATCTGCTGAAGTACGACACGTGTATATTAACTTGCAAATACATTGCAACTAACTTAAAGACAACTAGTCCCTTTCTCAAAACTTTCTATGTAAAACAGAGACAAAACAGATTGCAATAACCAAACCAGGCATGTGGGTCTTGCTTTTACTGTTGTAACTACAGAAGGTGCTTTCTCAGGCTGCTGCTATGTAATTCCTCTTCATCCCTTGCCAAACTGAGTCTCAATTTACTGGCATCCTCCACAGTTACTTTGAAAGGATAAAGATGAGTACTTCCAGAATTAAAAAGTAGATCTGTTATCATACACAAAATTAATTCTGGTACTCAGTAAAATGGTGCAGTCTGAAAGCTTTTCTTTCTTAAAGCACTTCTAGTTTGAAAAAAAACCATATACAATGGAAACAGGAAGAGCGTTTTTATACCAGTGTTTGTAAATCTGCTACATGTAATGCTGTGGGAATCATGTAATCCATATTCTAAAGAACAATACTTCATAAATACGGTAAAATTTATACAGGATTTGAAGTATTAAACATATATGCTCTGCAATCCTTGTGACTTCTGCTAAAATTTCATTATCGTAACACAGCTTTTTCAAATATAACAAAGCATTTCTTTTTCTCAGGGATAATGCACTCCAGGAATATAAAGTACCAAATAAAAAGTTTAAACTATTTGAAATTTGATTGTTTATGTAATACTTATTCACATATGTCAATTAATACATACAATAGATGTTTTTTTTTCATTCTAAACTGTGAAGCATGTAAATGCAAGAAAGAACATTTTTGAGAAAATTATGGGAAGCTTGTGCTGTTGTCATGAAAGCACACTTGAATCACCTTCCCTTGTGACACAGAAAATATTTAAACTTCCTTAAAAGTGAGGAAACTGAATGGGAAATCAGATTTTCTGAAAGATGCATTCACATTACAAACCAAATTAATGTACCAAGATTTTCTTTATAAAAACATTTTCTTTTTTTGAAGTGTAGTTACTGCATTTGTCCCAGAAAGTCTTTCTAACAATTGGACTTTAATGACAGAGTGTGATTTCACAAAATACTTTACTAGAGAAGTGAATAAACATGGCACAGTTACAGCCACCATTACTGTCTCAATCACCTTTGCTTTCAAGGGTGGATTTAGCTGCTGGGAAGTGGGAATGCAAAGAAGCATCAGCCAGAATGATATATCCCCTCGTATCACCTAAAGTGGAGATGATGCGGTTTTATTCCTTCTCTTATTTAGACAAAGATGGTACCTACACTGGTTTTATACCAGCTTAAAGGAACTGTGCTAGTAAAGTTCTTTTGCATATTTAGATCAGTCAGAATCAGAGACTACAACTATAAAGTAAAAACTCAACAGGACCAGGGGAGGGACTCAAGCTCAGACTTGGTATAATCTGGGCTGGTTTGCTCTTGGTGCAATTGTCAGCATGTCCGGTACAGTTCTGGCTTGTGCCAACTATCACTCCTCCTGACAGACCCTGGTCATGGCTTGGAGGAACGCTAGAGCTGGGGCTTCTTCCCAGTAAAGGTAAAACCACTCTGGTTAGTTGCTTGGTTTGGTGGGGTTAGGAGGAGAGCAAGGTTCAAAAGAATTTAGCTTGTATGTATGTATGTCACACTGCACTGAATGGCCTCAGGGACAAAGAACATCCTCTGATCTAGTTTGTGGTTGAGGATTACTGAACTGAATAAAGGTGACAAGACTGGAAATTTCCAAAGTAATCTACCACAGTCAGTCAAACTCTGCCTTTGGGCATCATTCTTAACTTTCTGACAAACAAAATCTGTGTGAATCAAATGACACTTTTCCTGTAAGTAAAGCTTTCAAAATACTGAACTAAGGAAACATTTAGTATGAAGGGCATGTGACTATGACTGATAACTAGTTAAAAAAAAAAATTAGCAGAGTAATGCATTCCAGGAATATAAAGTACCAAATCAGAAGTTTAAATTACTTGAAATTTGATTGTTCACATAATATTTATTCAGCAGGTACTCTTAGGTCTTTATTCCCAAAACGTGTATAATAATGCCACAATGTCTCTGGGCAACCTGTTCCAGCATTTGGCCACCTGTACAGTAAAAAAGGCTTTTCTTAAACAGACTTTTCTGTATTTCAATCTGTGTGTGTTGTGCCTTATCCTGCTGCAGCACCACTTGAGAGCAAATCTGGTCAATAGACTGGTGCCTCCGTCTGCTGTAGAAAGGCTTTCATGTCTCTTCAGTGAACCCTTGACCCTCTCAAGTACCTGTTTATCTTGTCTAAAGCTACACAGTCCTTCTCCAGTTCTTTCACCTGGCAGCTCAGCACTCTGACCACAGCACATCTTCCACAGGTGAAGCCACCATTGCCCCGCAGCTTTCAGGAGACACCTGCCACTCCCAGCAGCCTGAGACAGAGATGGCACATCCTAGCTAGGGATCTGCATTGAAACCTTTAGATATACCATGGCTGGCTGGTCCAGCTGGTGTTGGGGAGCATTCCCCGTGGCCCATCAGCACTGTCTCTGCACCCACACTATCGTGCACACTGCTTCCAGTTCCTCTTCAAACCCTTATCTGCACAAACTACTCCAACTGCAAAGTCTCTCCTACTTTGTCCTATTTGCGAGCTCTCTCCCCAAAAGCAGTTACACAGATGCTTTTCATCAACACTTCACTAGGATCCTGAAGCTGACAGTCCTCACGTGCTAAGTATTCTAAATGCTACACACCTGTGGCAAAAAGTAGTTGCCCCATCTTCTTTATCCCATGGCGGCCACATGAACCTCTAGCACAGAAGAACTTTAATGTCAAAAGATACCTCTGATAGTTATCACGAAGCCCATGAACAGCACAGAACCTAAGCAGAGGTTTTATGAATCACTCCATTAACAGTTTTTTTTACTGTGCCTAAAGTGAAATGCGAATACCAGGCATCTTTATGAATCTAGGCCTGTGGTGATACCCACGTGTAAGTAAGGTGTGTGCAAGCCTCATGAATTGCTATTTCATATCTGAAATGTACAACTTTGTGTGCATGTTTATAGTCAGTTACAAACAACAGACATGGCATGAGATTCAGAAAAACAAAGGCAGTAACTGGTTTAGCAAGGCCAACCCCCTGGAACACTGTCTGATTCCATCCTTCTTACCAGGTCAAGTGAAAAACTGCACATAATCACTCACAGCTCTCCTGACATACACTTTGTATCACATAAAGTACTGTTCTCCAGACACGTTGCATTATTCTAAAATACTATGTTTGTCTCAATTTCTTTCATGTCAACAAAACAAATATCTCAAGACAACACACTGGGGGGAAAAAAAAATCAGCTGGATAATGGCCATTGAGTATAACTAAATATGCATTTTATTTAGCATACATTTCACACATCAAAAATCCAGTCAAAAGCAAGCCAGCTTTTGACTCATTCAGCAGAGCTGGCAGACCATCACATGTCCTTCCCAAATGCCAATGGCTCTTTTAACTGCCAGACTGATTTGCTGCAACTGTGTCAGGCACGTGTTGTCTTAATATAAGTTTTTACATTTACCATGAACCATTCTGTCAAGGAAAAAGACCAAAGTTCTCCATACTAAACCCAACCACTCTCAAACACTGGGACTTCTGAAAAGCATCAACGTTTTGCTGATATAAATGCTCGCTTTCCGACAAAGTGCTACCCATCCTGAATCAATGAAGGCACTGTAGATAAAATGGAAAGTAGGACATAAGCATCACCAAAAGTCATGACAATGACAAATGTAAAAAGTAACTTCTGAAAAATACCCTTCCCCACTGCTTAAGAAAAGGTATTAAGGACACAGAAAGCACAGCTAGATTTGTGTGATTGAAATTATGTGGTTTCTGACAGAGAACCAAGACAATCTTAATCTGGCATTTGACAGGAGCTGGTTAACTCCAACAACTACTAAACTGGAAACAGTAAGTCCCACTGATGATATTTTAGGATTACATAGATTTTGGGAATTTCCCCAGAAGTCAGGAAATCTGAGTTAATTTCCCTTTTTGATCCAAGACATCCCGCACAACCTAAGTAAGTAACATACTGCCTTGCACTTCAGTAAAACAATAGTTCAAGACTTGTTTATCTCATATGACTTGTAAAAGTTACGATGTTCTGAGGCACAACCATAAGACTACTACATGAACAACGTGAATCCGCAGTTCTTCCATTGCCCCAAAAAGAGTTCAGAAATCATGTTGTTTACAACCATTTTGCTAAAATGAGCCCAAATTAAAACAGCATCCTGTTGGCCAACTTATCCTCACTTTGAGCAATATAATAATATCAACAAATTAATGCTCAGTGTGACATTAAGAAGTTAATGAAGTAGAATACCAAAATAGGAAGAAAAAATCCAACAAAACAGAGACTGAAAAAGCCCACAAAAAACCACAGGAAGAAAAGGAGTTCTTAATCAACAAGTCAGGACCTTGGAGAGAAAGAGTAAATTACAGAATTCGTGTCTTGAGCTCTCCACGTTTTTCAGAACAAATTCATGCGCATACACTTGCCTGGAATTCTGATATACATGTTAGCAGCACTATTGATCCCGTTTAAAATGTTTAGCTCCCTTGTGTGATATCCACTTGTAAACTAATCAAAAGGCATTTGTTTCTTCACTATTAAAGAATGTAATTTATATTTTGAGGTATAATCAATATTTCTGAATATTAATATTCTTCTTGAGAATTCACAGTAACCTTCCTCCACCTAGTTATATGTTAGGTTAGTATTCTGTCTCTCATATATCATGCACACACCTATCAATCAGGTTCAATAATGCCTTTTATATTTTGTAACTAGCTGCTCCCAGCAATCTGGCTCACTTTTTAGCAGCTTGCTGAAAAACAGCAGAAATAATTCAGAGTTGCAAAGAGTTTCCCAAGATTCTTAAGCTGAAGGCACCTCACATCAGGCAGTTCTTCTGCAGAACACCTTCAATAACTGATTGTAGGCAAGGCAGAGAGAATCTCTGTTAGATCCAATGTAAGCATTAATTTTGGCTTAGGAAAAAAAGAGAGGATTAAGTCCAGTACTATTTGTTTGGGAACCCACTGGTTTGCAAAGAGTTTTGTAACATCTAGGAGGGCACAGTATTAACAATGTTCAGGCATTCTGGGCTCTTTCTCACATACACATATTCCTGTTAATTCTCCAAAAGTTTTAGGAACATAAAAGCATTATAAAACTCTTCTGTTAGTAGCACTTTTCAAGGAATACTTTGGCCTTAAGTATAAGAGTCCACTATTCATAAAACACAGTTGCATTATGCTTTCTTTCATCTTCAAGTTACTCAATTCTAATTGATTAATCAATATTAGTGCTCCCTTACAATAATTCCCCAGGTGCATGAGTGGCTATATGCCCAGAAATTGCTCTTGCATATTTGTAAAGAGTATGCATAATTTATAAACCTTTTAGAAAAGGGTCGAGACTTATTTGAAATATTCTCTACTAGCATTAGCAGGGCAAAGCTCTCCAAAATAAAATTTCCCTGAAATAGAATAGATGATCTAACACCATTTGTGAATGTTCCCAAAAGAAAGTATTCAAACTATAAACGCAAGAGTGCAGCACAGCTTTGATGGCATCAGTCCCTTGGGCCACCCTGTTACTCTGGTAAGAGGTTCATCGGGTTTTTTAACTGCTGGTCAAACTAAATAGTCTGCTGTTAATCAGCCCCAACAAAGCTTCCTCTTCTGGAGGGGAAAAGTGGAGGGGAAATAGGGCACGCAGCTTCTGATTGCACTGCCGGCATCCTCCAGTATCTGGAGCACCAAGGAAGAAGACATGGTAACATGCTCTGGGCACGCATGTAGAGCAAGCAGCCTGGCACACCACGGCAATCCTAGGAGAACAAAAGTAATACTAGGATTGCTAGCAATGGTGTGGCAGGCAGTCGAGAAGAACAATAAATACTGTGCTCTCATAGGAAGAGATTTTCTGGGAAGAACAGAAAGGTGTGGGTTAGAAGATAAATGAGTTAATCTGACATAGGTTAGTTTAACAGTGGGGGGAGAGGAAAACAAGTAACCAAATGCATGTTTCTCTCTTAATTTGCTCATCCACACAGTTCTGCTCCTGAAATTTCTCTTGATTCTTTCCTGATCTGGTCCCCTAAAAAGTAGCCAAAGAGCTCTGCAAAATCCTCTTTCCCTCATCTTGTTGTACACGCATGTTTCAAGCCTTATTCTTCTCTTCAAGTAAGTTTCTCAGGACTGTTATACAGTAGTTAAACTGATACTGAGTGACAGCAACCAGATGGGAAGTGATTAAGCCCGCAGAACGGTGAAAAAATGCTATCATATAAATTTTTTTACATTACTTTTTATTTAAGGGAGTTAACTCAGGAAGAGTTAACAGAACATTAGTTGACCAGGCACATCCTCACCAATCCATAAAATTAAAGAAAGTTTCAAGAAAATTTAACTAACCTTACAGACTTTAAAGAATTTATAAAAGCTGGCCTTTAAAACATAGAGTGCTGCTCAGGGAATTGTACCAGAGCTGGTGTTCCTTTGTACTATGTTATATTTTCAATCAGAGTCAAGATGTGAAATATTGATATTTGTAAATACTTTGCTATGTGTTTCCCTTTCTGATATTTAAAGGCTGCTGTCAAGTAAATGCAGGCTCAAGACAGTGTTGAGTGTGTTTAAAAAGTCCTAAATTGTCTCAAAGTCTGAAGATTATCTTCTGTCTCTCATTTAGTCTCACATTCAAATGTTCTGCTTTTTTTCACTTTTATGTGAAAGCTCTTGATTGTTCAGATGCACTCTTTAATTAAAATGCCGAGCAGCAATGTAAGTCACCTCCTCACTGCTGTAACTTCTCCTTCTGCTTCAATGATATACCCTTATCTTCTCCTTCCATTCAAATTAAAACCCAGTACGTTAGATAAAGTCTTAAGAAAATATGGACTCCATTTAGCATCATGTACTGAAGACAATTCTGACTATGCCCTAGGACACGTTGTTATACTGTATTTCAGAGCAGTGCCCTATCTAGGAATGGTATTTGACACCTTGCTAAAAGGCCAGCAGGGAAAAGCTATTAAGCACTTTACATTCTCTGTTCCCCTCCAACTGGCTGACCTCTGAAACAACGTTTTTCATAGACAGAACTATAGCAGAAAGAGGCTGAAGTTCAATGCAAGAAAAAGAAAACACAGCAGGAGTGGAGACGAAATCAATGTACAGCTTGACTTTTGTTCCAGAGACTTTAGCTTCAGCAGCTGAAGATATTATCTCTCTCCAAGATGAAGGAGTTTTTTTGCTAATACTCCAGAGAGGGAACTGCAGCAGCTGGCACCACAGGCGCTTGTGCTGCGGGGTGGAGAGGCAGAGGTGAGGAAGAGAACTGGGATCGGAATATTTAAATTACTGCAACTACAATGGCAGAGCTCTTGAGTCACTGCCTAGCAGCAGAACAAGAAGGAGGAGTGGGAGAAGTCCCCTGGGGATCACAGATCTTGGCTCCACAGACAGAGCAATCCAGACTAAAGAATGCTACATTTTAATACCCTTGCTCTGAACTCTGAAGATCAGAGCTCAGTAGCTTTCCAATGCCTTTCGTAAGTAAAGTTAATATAATTAAAAACTCCTTTGCAAAAATTATCTCATTAAACTATTCAATTCTTATTAAACTACTCTATTAAGCTATGCTGTCTGTGAAGAATTTAAAGCAGAATGAAGTGTTCTTAATCCACTGGACAATCTGAGCAAAGGGTAAACAAGACTTGGAAGATCCCAGGAGCAGAATTCAAGGCTTTGGAATACAGAGTTCCATAAGAGACTCAGCTAAGAAGTCTTCTGCTAAACACCTGGAACTGTGGCTACTATTCACAATTATAACTAACTGATTGAGAAGCAAAAACAAAATAGGGAGTTCAAAACATCAAAGGAATATGGTACTGAGACAGAAGCACAGTTCTCAGAAGACCTCCACAAACAGTGGAGGTAATCCCTCAAAGTTCCTTGGAAGAGTTAAATCAAGTGCCCACACTGGAACAGTTTAATGCTTCACATCTACACGACATTACAATACAGCTGATACAAAGCCAATAGATCCCTGTCCTGCAGACCAAGTGGTTGACGACTATTTAGATGGAAAATCTAGATCTCAATGGAAGGCAAAATTGACCTCATCCAGAGGACTGATACTATAAGCAGATACTCCTAAGAAACTGTGCAAAGCCATAAACAGGAAACCAGTAGCTCAAAATTAACATCACAGCAGATTTCCAGGAGCACACGATAATCCACTGGGTCACAGGGCTCATAAGAGAGAAATGCTGTCACTAACCAAGAAGGGTCTGCCAAAATGCCATTGGCAGTGTAATGTAATGATGGTCCAGCCAAGAGGAAGCCAGGACACAGCAATGATAAGGAATATAAACAAATAAATTAAATAAATAAAGCTATTTTGCATCCAGAGCGGATTCCCTCAAACCACTTTGTGTCCCTGAAGGTATGCAGAAAAATCATTCAGGACTGGAAGAGGCAACTGTCTGGGTGACTTTAGCTTGAATCAGTGTAGCGAAACAGCTAATTAACTACCCATTGGTAGCATGAGGGAGTTAGAAAATCTGTGTCAGGATCCCCAGTGTCCTAAGAATGCACACGTATTAGCACCTACATTGAGACTCTTGATGACTTCCTACAGCTCTGACTCCAGGGTTCTGCAAAGCTGTGTGTCTGGCCTGCTGCTCCTCAGGGCCTCTCCGGGAACAGGAACCCGGGGTCAGGGCTCAGCCTTTGTGTGGACAGAAGCAGGAGGTGAAACCCGCAGCACCAATTAACCTGCGTTCCCTGTAACAGCACCTGACTTTGAAACAGAGCTGCAGGCTGGTCTTTCCATTAGCTTCCTCTTGAATCAAATTTAAAACTTTTTGTTCTCATGCTTAAAACTCTCTGTAATTATTTCCCCTTCTCTGTGCTCCCTCCCCTGACAGCACTGAATCAATTCTTTTGAGAAAGCATTTGGTGTGCCGTGAGTCATCCCAACCTCAGTATGCGTGTTTCAATTGATATACTCGCCTTCTCCCTTAAAACACCCTGCACTTTTGTGTGGTATTACCACCTTTATCTGATCCAGATCACTCATTCACTGCCTTTAAGATTTCTTAAAAGCCCATAATTGTTTTAATACGCAACAGAAGGAAATGTTCTGCAGAGAAAAAAATAATAATACAAAGATCTGTTTTTATGGTATCTGTATTAAATGAAAGAATAACGTAAACATCTCACTATTGCCTTTCTCTTTCCCTGTATTTCATAATTTCCGTGTTCAATTAGTTCTATTGCTAAACTGTAGGCTTTGGGGGTAATTTAAGTTTTTGGTGAAGCACCATTTTGGGTGACAAAAAGTAACTAGTACAAACAACTTAAACATTCTGGTTAACTAAGGAGTTTATATACATTAATGTACAGCAAGAAGAATTAAAACAAGAAATCGCAACACTTTACAATCACATCAATGTGTACATTCATATTAATATACTTCAAGACTATCATTCATAGTTGCAAACAAAAGGCTCTCTCTCTATGATGTATCAGTTATAAAAACGGTATTTCTGGAGTTTATGAAATGGTCAAGAAAGCATATGTAACAACTTACAAAAGCCAAATCTATAAACTTCTGTTGAGAAGTTCAAGAGAGTTAATTCTTAGCAGCACTGCTAAATGTTGTTCATTTCAAAGAATCTCTTACCGGATCTAGGTTCTTAAAAAGAAGAATGTCCTTGCATGCCTCCTGCAGTCTGTTTCTTTGATCATCTGTTTTGGGGTGAATAATCTGAGGGATATAATAGAAAAACCTTTAAAGTGGTTATCAAATAGCAGCACTAGCTGAAGGATTGAGCTAATTCAGCTAAGCATTTTGCACAATATTTTGGCCATGCTTCATAACGCTGCCATTTCAAACCCTTCAGGATTTGAATAAATACTCAACGATAACATTATATCACCATAGCATCACCAAATGAAGCACTGCTGTATTTAAGCTAGCAAGTTCCTTACATTTGTAGTATCCAGTTCATTTCTGCAAGGCATCCTGGACACCTTTATCTCAATTACTGCTGCATAGACACTACTCTTTATTCATATTCGGAGCATGCACGTTTTGTAAAAAGCACCACTGTTACATTTAGCCATTTGTCATTACTACTTCCCTCCAAAGATTTGTGAAATAGTATCTGTGTTAAATTTATATCAGACGTTTCACAGAGTAAACCACAATTGACACTATACATGTGCGCCAGACAGTTACTAAATTACTGATGTCTGGTTAACTTGATTATCAATCACACTGTTCATTTAACTCATACGCTTAAAAACGTATGCTCAGCTTCAAAGCTGGGGTGCAACAGGATAATCTTTTTTATAGTTTCACAAGTCAGAAACACAAACATTTAAACTTGTCTTAAAAGTTGTGCTATTTCACATTAAAAGCTAAGTAAATGCCTTTAAAAGGGTGACAAGTAAAAACAATAGAGTTCATTAGCTATTGCATTGTACAACTGAGAATCTTAGTGATTTCATAATTAACTTTTTTTCTGCCTTATGAAAAATACTATAACATTGAGGAAACTACTGCAAGATTATCAGGACACCAAAGAAAGTACTTTTAGGAACAGTTGTTCTCTGGGTAAATGTAATTGCACAAAAATATTTCCTTAACAGACCATGATTCAAAGGTGTGGTAATTTAGAATAATTACATCAGGTTTTACTTGGGTGACTATTACAGAGATTTTTTTAAAACGTTCCTTTAATGTGAAAACCCCACAGATTATTAAAGTGTATTATAATAAGGATGTCTTGGGAAGGAATGGTAATGCTGGTTATGTTTTTCTTCCTAAATTGAATGCCCGAGAACTGAAAAAAATAACTATTTAACTCAAAGCATTAAATACCCTAGATTCTGCGTCGTCCTCTTCCTCATCAGGATTGTAAGCTTCTGCACACACTGAAACACAAAAAAAGTACAATCTTAATTCAAAGTGCAATACTGGTTCATAAAATTTACAGAACAGAGAATGCATTGTGTTGCACACTAATACAGTGCAGTAATGTAACACGCTTAATAGAGAATCACAGAAGATACTGCTGGCTGGGTCCACAGCAGGTCACCTCCAAACTGCCCCTGAAAAAAAGCTACATTTATACCATCTTTGGACGTGTTTTTTTTTCTGTGTTTTAAAAGATCTCTAATATACCTATAAACTTTTCACCTAGCATGCTCTAAACAACCTTACTTTACTATCAATTATTTTTTTCCTGGTGTATAAAGTAATTTTTTCTTGTTAGAATTTAAGCTATCTATGCCGGATGCAGAGATCAGATCATTCAGTTCTTCTGTGTACATTCAACATGGTTTGGAGGCTTTTGCTGGTTTGCTTATTTTTTTGTTTGGTTTGGAGGGTTTGAGGTTTGCATGTTGTTGTTTGGGTTTTTGTTTGTTTGGGTTTTTTTGGTTTTTTTGTTTTGTTTTTTTTTTTGTTTGGTTTGGTTGGTTGGTTTTTTCCCCATACTTCTCTCTCTTACCTATCTTTTACATTTTAGGGTAAATAATTCTGGTTCTTTAATTTTTTCCTTAGAAATCATGCTTTTCAGTGTTCTAACTATCCCATGTCCATTCTCTGAACTCTCTCCAGTTAGCCCTACCCTTTATTGAAGTGTGATGCTCAAAACTGGACCAAATATTTGAGCTGAGCAGAGCACTGACTACAAAAGATTAATTACTCCATACATTTTGTAGGGTATGTCTTTTTCATCCAACCATACCTTTCCCACAAGAGCTTGATTATGTTTCCTCATGTTATATTCATTTCTTACGGATTGTCTTCAAAATCCACTGCTTAACCAGCTGTGTCCTGTACGCAGCTCTTCTGCCCAACTTACACTTACTAAACATTACCTTATTCCCTAAGCCATTTCTCCAATGTGTCAAGATAATTTTCAGTTCTAATCCTGTTCTCCGGCATCCTTCCAATCCATTCTCAATTTTGTGACAACTGCAAATTTAATAAGCATACTCTCTGATACATAACCCAGATTATTACTGAAAAAAAACAGAATAGTGTCTAAAATAAACTCTTGTGGAATACACACACGGTAGTGAAACAGCAGTATCTGTTTATCCAACCAGTTTTGCATCTCAAATTAAGACACTGCTTGATGTTCCCCAGCTTGTTTATAGGAGAGTCTTGTAAGACAGCATTCAGAAGTTTCTTCAAGTTAAAATGTAGGACATCTGCTCCTTTTTTTCCTTTATCCACAAGTTCTAATCTCTTGTTACAGGGTATTAGATAGTCCCATCAAACCCATGCTGATTGCTGTTTGTTGCTTTCTTCCAGGTACTTAGAAAATGTTTGAATATTTGTCTGTAATTTCTCTAGAAGCAAAAATTATTTGTAAATATCTGATAGGCTTCTTCCCTCTGTGGCTCCCCTACCCTTTTAAGGATCAGTTTTTCTATTTTTCTGGGGTTTTTTTCACACACTCTTATTTTTCTCCTTCAGATTTTCAATGGTAATTGCTAACAGAGCTGAGACCAATTTAGCCAATTCTTCCAGTTTCCAAGTATAGCATGTCTCAGGCACAGCTAACCTAGGAAGGCCTAATACATTAAGTACTCTCAGATTTGTCCTTTCTCTATTCCTGGCTGAGTTTTCTATATGCTCTTAATACCACTAGTGAAGACTGATGCGCTTCTGTTAAGCGGTAGAGCCACACTTTCCTGGAACAGGCTCTTACCAGAAATATACTCCCAGAACAATTCCTGTTGCTACCCATGTTCTTCCCTGTACACAGTCTTTTCTTGCTTACACTTTTTGGCCTCAGTTTTGCACTTGTTTTGAATAACTCAAACTAGCTTTACTTTTCTATGTGTCTCAATTTTCTATGCAGTCTCAATTTGCATTTTTTATTTTAATATTTTGTCTTTGCAAAACAACCAAATCCTTTAACTTCTTTTCTACAGACTTATTTCTAAAGAGATTACGCCCACAGTCCTCCTATATCCCTGATCTGATTCTTTTACTCAAAGTCTTTCCCTCTTTCCCTTCCTGAAATCTGTGAGCTCTGTCATCTCAGGGTATTTCTCACTCAAGCTGCCTTCTCTCCCCCTCTTCTCAAATAGTTCCTCCCTTAGAGTTGGTTTCAAATAGAATGGCTTCCCCTTCAACTGCTTTTCCCACCGTCTTAAAATCTGATCATAAGCGCATTGCAATACATGTTGGGCAGTTGGTATTCTCCTTTATTGGTTTCCAACAGATAACTGATTAATTAAAATCTCCCATCACCACCATCGCCTACTTTGCCAATAAAAATCCCTCCCTGATCTGTTTGGTGATCTGTGCAATGCCTGCACAGCAACGGGGCCCACAAGATTTTCCCATTTTAGTATGACTCATGGACAGTCAGCATGTCCACCTCCCTTTACACCTGGGTCACAGCACAGGTGTCTGAACTTGATATACAACAGCAACAGCCTCTTCCTCCTCCCTGTCCCTCCCACCACGTCTTTGCTACACCAGTTCAGTCACTCTGTTGCTCATGGATTAAAATTTCAGGTCCTCTCGTTTATTCCCCATATTCCCCATATTATCAAACGAACAACTTCTAAGGTAGTGACTAGGTAGACCCATTAACCTCCTCATTACCCCATTCAATTAAGATGATTTCATGGCAAAACATATCATTACACACATTACGCACGGTCCCAAAGGAAGTTTTTGGTCCTCAGTGTATCAAGTACTCAGCAAACACTAACATTACAACTTCATAAAACGTGACATCTTCAAAAACTTCAAGAAATTTGATTCAAGTCCCTCTGGAACTGACTGAAAGATTCCTACCAAGTTTACTCAGGACTGGATTTGGTCCCAAATAATTACAAATGCCCACAAAAGGAAGTCTGCAATCTGTTGAACAACTATAATGTTTTACCTCCACATAAACAAAATGTTCCTAGCGACTGTATTATGGTACTATAGTTACTTTGGTCTCATCTGAAATAAACTTTAGGGCCTTTTATTTACACAGCAACAACAATAACATGCTAAGTAAGCACCATCATCCATCATAATGTAAAGCACTACTTTGTTTCAGGTGGTGTCAGCCTCTGTGCCCCAGTGCATGTACGTGCACATGGGAGTCAGCAAACCAGTATTAAGGTACAGTGTTGTAGTATGTATTAAGGTACATCCTACAGTGGATGGAGGAATAGCCTGCCTCAACCTGAGCTGCAATTATATCCTGTCCTTACTGTTGATAAAACCTCTACATGAAAAAAATTTACACAAACCAGGAATTTAGTAGCTTTGATGTTGTTATCCTGGAACTGACAGATCTCAGAGAGCCTGGCTGAACGTTTAGCAGTCCTCCAGACCACATAAAACAAACTGAATCATCCATCCATCATCCATGCCCATCCTGAACCATCCTACCAGTTCCTTTTACACAGCCTGAAGCAGGAGCAGTCCAGGAAGAGAGTAATGTTCCTAAGGTCTTCTGTGTTATCTAGTGTCTCTGCTCCAACTTCATTTTTCTCTGCTACAAGGTCATTTCGTTAGTCTCATTAACTGTTATCAGCAGATGTCTTCATTAAAAATTTCTTCTTTTGCACTGATTACGGACAATCTATTTAACAACTGCAGTTTCTCCCAGCTAGTGCCCATCTGCCCAAATTTTAAAATGATTTATTCTTATCATCTGTGATGAGAAACGTACTCTTCTTGCCTTATGTTTTTGCTATAATCAAGGATGCATCTTTCATTTGGGTTGCAAGTCAAAAGGTTATACCAGTGGTCTGGCTCTGCAGTTTTATATATGGAACTCCCTTTCCTTCATTGTTTATTTCAGTAGCCTGTCTTACAGACTTCATAGTCTAGTAACCTACTTTCTAAATGCAACCACTAGACATCTCATGAAAAAACGTGGTATGTTTTACTTCCATTCTTGAAATACAGTCTCTGATATTGCTATGGTCCACTGAATTTTATGACACGAACCTCGGGGTTTGGCACGTGAGAATCCCAATGACATAGAACATCTAAAATTATACACGATGCCTCTTATGTAGACATCCACATCTTCAGAAGTCATCTGGATTCCAATGACAGTCAACGGAGAGAAACTGTCACATTTATGAAGTGGTTCATCTGACCTGTATTCCATGTCCAGATTAAGATGAGATTAAGTAAAAACATGACTAATTGGCTGAGATAAATCCTATCCCTCTTGAGATGAGTCCTGTTAGTTATAACAAGCTGCAAGACTGGTTCCTCCACTTCTCCATTTAGCCTATATTTCTTGGAAAACAAAGAAATTTATCATGTGTTGATGACAATAGGCTGCTTATACCAGCACACCTTCTTTATTAATTTCATATATTTTCTGGAAGACAGTCCACGATCACCAACTCTTTTGTCTATGGCTTGACTAGCGCCACAGACATTAGTTATTCTGAACCATTTTGCTGGTGGTGGCTGCAATACTCACAGTGTTCAGTATTTGATTTTTCTACCTCTCCAGCTCATTCGATGCTCCTGAGAGTACACAGTGCCTGGTGAGTTTATCATGCTGCCACATTTTGCTGTTGGTCACTGCTGAATGCAATATCCACATCAATGCTCAAAAAGCAGTCCTAATACTGCTTTTTTCTTTTCATCCCATGCATAATTATGGCATTAAAAATTAGTGGTATGAACACTGTACGTGCTTCTCCATCGGTTGCTAAGCTCAACTATTTTTATTCCCTTTTTCCATCCGAGAGTTACGTTTCACATATTTCCCCAAGATGGATGCAAACAAGCCCAAATACATCAACACAACAAATTTGTAGGAAACATCTGAATTGTCAAAAGGCAGTGCATTATTAAAATGGACATGCACTGAAAATTGCATACAACTCTAGATGGATTGCTTTGTCAGCAAGAAGAGGTAAGCTTTTCTAACCCACGATTCCAAGCAAAGTCAATTTTCTGGTTTTCAGCTAGTAAATATGTTTTATATTCAAAACCAGAAATAGAGTCACTTCAGATATGAATGAATTCTAAAACGAAAATTAGCATACAGTTAGTAATTGTAAGATCATAAAAAATGTTAGTTGTGCTCTATTCCCTTAATGTGTCAGGAAATAAGAAACCATCAATAATTAAACTAATGAAAATTCATATAAAATCATAAAATAATGCATTACGCTCAAAACATGTCGCTGAAAACAATCAATACTTGTACCCTTTCCAAAGCACAGAACCCTAAATGGTAAAGCATATTGCAAAATTTTTTACAAGAAAAAAAGAGCTGTGGAAATATTTCTTCATCCCATCCAGGGCAAATTAAGACCACGGGTTTGCCAGCATGACTATCAGGCTGGAGCACGGAAACAGAGCATCTCCAGCCACTGTAGCTGCACCACCTGTGCCCATCCCCTCGGACAGCAAGAATGTCACTTCCCTGGTTTACCCGTATGAAAACTGCTAAGGTGACTTAATAGCAGTGTGAGGGTTTTTTTCTATTTTGTCAGGATGTAACTCTCTTCATCTACTAAAGGCGGATTAGAAACATGGTGCACAGAGACTCCTTGCACAGCAGCTGGTAGTTCCAAACTAGACAGCAAACATTACTCGGTCTCCAAAGTTTCTGACACAGAAACCTAATTTTTAACACCTCACCTACCACTGCAGGAGGAACTAGCAAGAGAGTCCTGCGCCCCAAAATCCCAATTTCAAGAGTAGTTTTTATTTAGACAAAAGCAGCTCTGTGGAATAGTAGTAATGAGGAATAACTGGTCATGGTCTCCAATGCTTGCAAATATCAAGTCCCTTATTTTTTCTAGACCTGGTTTTGACTGGACTACATGGCAGATGGGACTGAAGAGCTGTAAGTAAACATAAGGACTGAAGAAAACCCAGAGAAAGGAGATCAACTTTCTCCTCTATCAGAGAACACAACGAGATGAGATTAAATTTATATGATTCCATGCATAATACAATAAAGCAATACCAAATGGCTCTGCTGCTGAGATCCACCATTTGAGCAAAACCCAGAAACTACTTCAAGGAATTAAGTTTACTTTAAATACAAGTTAATTCGGAGAAATGTATGACCACTGGGGCTAACCTTTCCTATGATACTTGTAAAAAGAAGGCATCTGTGAAATGCCTATACCTGATAGGGTCACTAAGCTCAAACTTTATCTAGGCATAATTAGGCAAATTAATACACAGAATGCCTGATACCTTGCAATTACGTGTTATTACTATTTTAGACATAGAACATTTATATTACAAATGTTATCCAAATGAAATAAAAGAATGTCTGCTCAGAAAAAAAAAAAAAAGTTGTGGTAATCACAGAGACATTAATATTGAGTTTTCTTCACACGCAACAAACCAAAATCAGAAGAAACTCTCCTCCAACCTACCAGATTTATAGGGCAATGACTTTTGAGCGGTCCACTACCTAACACAAATCACCAAGTGCTCAGGACACCAGCCTAAAAATCCAAAGCTTGGTAAAATCCAGGCAGCTTGTTTCCTCTTCATGATCAGGAAGGTGGCCTTCAATTCATTACGTGGGGACTGACTGAATCAGAGTCTTGGGAGTACTGCGTATAGACTGAAATTCTCTAAAGACTGCCTGATAGTCATGAACACATACTGAACACTGGGTTTGTGCTCAGCTGTGCAGCTCCATGGAAAACCTTTTGCCAGAGTTGGAAGACCTTGCTCAGCCAGCACTACAAGCAAGAATCAGACTCACACAATTAAGTTTTCTATTTTCTCTTGTCCATCTGCTACCGATGCTATTTCTAATTAGCCAAGCTTAAAGATATTTCCTCCAGCATTTCTAAATAACATGAAGTGCCTAATATAACATGCAGCATCTTGAATGAGGTCTATGCCAATAGTGAGTCACAGAACCTCCCAAGGATTCTCTGTTCAAAAGTCCACATGGAGTTTATTCATATTTCTCCAGTCATCACATGGAAGCAGAGATTTCATCAAGATTGTACTCAATACTACGAAATCCCATTCTAAGAAACATTATGGCCCACACCAGGTATTTTTTTCATAGCTTTATCCCAGTTAAGTTATTTATGTTTGAGCACCTTTGCACAAGTTCCTTATTATTATTTGGTATACAGCAGTGAAAATTGCAATGTATTAGACTGCAGTACCTTCCCACGTTCCAGAGGCCAAACCACTCTGCATCACAGCTAACACACTCACCGCTGGGTCAAAGATGCACACTCTTCCCTGAAATCATAGGGGTTTGAATCACTAAATAGGCTTCCCATGTTCGAATTTCATCACAAGTAGTCAAAAAGACTTGCCTATTTTTAAATAGGGAACCAGAAAGGGACTTTTACAGAATTTCCCTAAGGATTTACACAGTACTTAGTCCTCTTTCAGTTCTTTCCATAATTGTGTAATTTGTTGAGATGGATCTAAAAAAGAGCACCAGGCTTCTGGCTGATGGTAGGAGACAGTTTTGCTGGGCTTCTCAGGAAGTGCTTGACTTCATCTGTCTGGCTAGTGAAAACCACCACAACCACACATTACAGTGTCCAGAACACTGCAGGTAGTAATTAAACAATACAATCATTACAAAAGAAAGATGCACTGCCACTAGAAGAGTTTGCCAGTATATTCCATGTACTATGCTACTTACTCTACAAGCTTCCCCAGTATAGCATATGGAGTAACATAACATATAGCAACATACTGTACTCCAATGCTGACTTGCATAACCTCCTGTTCCCATTCTCATACCAGTCCAAGTATTTCTCAATGCTACATATCTGAAATATGCACAAATATTTGATGTTGTCTGAGGAAACACAGAGCTCTGCATACATATCAACTTTATATTTGCTAATGCTACAGGATAAAAAAAGAACTGCACCCAGCTCTTTCTCCCATATTTAGTATTTCATAGACATCAACTACAGATTTTTTTTTCTTATTGAAAAGTCAGAATCAGGAAAATCTCAGAGTGTACACTATTTTCCCCACTAGAAAACTTACACAGAATCATAGAACAGTTAGAGCTGGAAGGGACCTTAAAGATCATCAAGTTCCAATCCCCCTGCCAGGGGGACAGGGACACCTCCCGCTAGAGCAGGTTGCTCAAAACCCCATCCAGCCCGACTTTGAACACTTCCAGGGATGGGGCATCCACAACTTCTCTGGGCAACCTGTTCCAGAAAGTAAGCAAATGTAAATTGCAGCTAATAAGAAAACATATTCTGAACAATGCCAACCTAATCTTTCTGCCTATTTTGTATCTGCTTTATAGAATCAGATTTAATATTATTTTACACCAAGATATTTTTCAGGATTCCAAATACATTTCAAATATTAAACAGCTTGGAAACCTGATTTGCAACAAACTTTTTAAAAATTGAAGTTACAACTGTTCATCTCCAGAACCTACATTCTGAGATGTACATATTTGCATTTTTAAGCTAGTATCATGGCAGTACAGCTTAAGGAAACTATATACAAGCAGCTTGTTTTTACTCAAAATGAATTATTTGTCCAGTCTGACAGCTTCTGTAATTTATACTGTACATCATATGTCAGGTTTCACATAATACAGCCAAAAATGATAAAATAGTTGCTGCACATTTTTACTAAACTATGTAAACTTCAGCAAGAAGCTATTTAGATGAGTTCTAATACATTTGAAGACACAGTACAGTGGTCAATAGCATACTCAGCCACTTCTTGAAAAACTGCCTTAGCCAAACTTTCAAACTTGATGGCAAAATTACATATATTGAATATCTAAAAGAGGAAACAGAAATAGACAATCAAATAAGTTTATTATACAGCTGTTTTATATGTTGGTGTTTTAGAGACTAACACAAGACCTTGATAGCTAAAGCAAGGACGTAGTAAGGGAAAGAAAATAGCTAGGAGTGACAGAGAAAGAAAATAATCATTGATGACAGGACATGTAAAGATATAAAAGGATTCAAGAAAACAGAAAAAATGTAGATTAAGGGCAGACAAGAGAAGGTGACTTTCAAGCCAAAGACTCATGCAAAGAGTGACTGTAGGGAGGTTAGGGACAAAGCCCAAACTGCTGGATCTGACAAGCTTATCTTGGTGTCCTGCCAGTGGACTGAACTGATTTGAACAAAACAAAGTTAAAAACCTGCCAATAGTGGTATGATTGATCATCCAGCAAATTAGGGAGGTACAGATAATACTAAATCTAGAATATTCCTTAGGATCTTTGGAACAATGTCTAATTAAGTTATAATTACAAGAATTCCTCAGAGGTACATGTCAAAACCAGTGTTCCCATGTGCAGGGTACACTTAGTTTGGGCAGCTAAAGCAGTGCAAAATTCAATCTCAACAGATTTCACAGAAAACACTGCATCCGCACGGGATTCAGAGTAGCAAACTGAGGATAGGCACCTAAAAAAGAAGTGGCATCATCCTTTTAAAAGAATGGTTGCTATAGCAAATTTACCTTTGCTTTTCACAGCTATGGGACCAAGGGAAGGAAGCTTGAACACACCTTTCCTCGTTTTCCAGAAGTGCCCTACATTCTGCATCACAAAATACTCTGTAATGAGATGCTCTTCATTCCTCTTGGGCCCAGGATGTTATGCAAAATGAAATGCAGTAATAAGCTAAAGGAACTTGTCTCCTGGAATTTTAGCATGCTGATTTTAGGTATGTTGGCTTTGGTTGAATGGGTAAGTCACACTCATGTAATCCCCTATATAAGAAATATGATAAACCAAATTTATTAAACAGGTTCCAGATCAGACAGGAAGACAGGTAGACAAAAAACATTATGGAAAATATTTCTGCCAAGTTTTAAAAAAAGTTGATCTTGAACATCTGGCTTCTCAACAATTCCAGAAAATCCATTTAAGACATTTTGCCGACAGAATTCTCTTTAGATAGCCAAAGGAAGTTTAGAAGACAAATCATAACTATAAAATAATATATGCTGTTTTACTTTTTCATAGTCAAAATATAAATCGTTGTTATGAAATAATACTGATACTACATACTAAGCTGAGAAAGCAAGCACCCAACATAGCTGTCACTATGCGCTCACCTACATCTGTAATGGAGCAGACAACTATAACAAGCCAAAAGACAGACTACAAGTATCATCCTTCCAAGAACTGGGACTGTAATCTCCCTGAGAACACAGATTACCACACTTATATTTCCTAATAATAGAAGTTGCTCATAACTCCGTGACTACTTACCTCTCAGAAGAAGAAAGAAGGCATCAAGGTCTCACAGAACTAGTTGATCTTTTTCTAAAATAAAACCCCACACCTCAACTCATTCAGCTGAGTTGTCACTACTTGGAACTAATATTTCTCAGAAAGTCCTTAACCAAAGGTAAATGCAGACAGTGTACACTGACGACCAAAAGAAATGCATCTTTATTCCCAGCTTTCTAAACACCCTCCACCCCTCCCACATATACACATTTGGTACTATTATGAACTAAATACTTCCGTATCCAAGAGACTGAATGGGTGAACACACAAACTGACGTGAATCTACCTTCTTCCTGTATTCTGTGAAACTTGTTTTATCTCTTCTTCTATCTATGGATCTTGCAGATGTCCAGAGTGCTGTTGCACTCCCTCTTGTTTCATGCTATTACAAGCTGCAGAAAAGCTTAATGTGGTGTCATCAACACATGTAGGACACTCCAGGTTGTATTACTCTTTTATGCTGCTCACTGCCACTTAACTCCTTTTTCTCAGTACCTACTTAAAAACCACATTATACTTAAAGAGAAACTAAAGGTGAACCGAGGGAAATTAACATAAGGTATGCAGGAAAAGATCATTGATGAACACCTGGCAATGGGACCTCAAACAGCCTCAGACTGTCAAGAGAGATGTTTTTGACTTCCCAGTCTACTCCATACTGAAATGGCTGTGATAACAAAAGCACACTTGTCCACCTGCAGGTGACCAAAAGAGATTGTGCTCTTACACCTAATGCAGAAAGGATCAAAGCGATCCATGCATGAAGAGTCTCCAAACCTCTTCAACAAATATCTAAAACTGCATCACATTATCTTGGAAAACAGCTGACCACATCTACACAAATACTTTGCTGCTGTATCCCAGTCCCTGTTCCAGTATTCTCCATATTCTGCAGAGTTCCATGTTTTACACAAACCTCAACACATAGGCTTTTGTCTTAATACACAGGATCTCCACTGGGACTGGCTCTGGCATTCCCACGCACATCCACAACTGTTTCAGCAGAAAATGAAATTGTGAGAGAACAGAAGAAAGCTCATAAGCGTGAATGCAGAAACTATCTCAGCAACTGAATCCACACCAGAAAACCTCAGAATAAAAGTGAACTTGCCATTTTGAAAAATAAACATAAAGTTCATGCTTCTAGCTCAGTTTTCTTTTGGTCAGCTCCACATGCAAAACAGATCCATACTTTTAGAGAAAGAATATACACACAAAATTATTCTTACTGAATGCAAGGGAGGAAAGATATTTTTTTCTATTTTTACTCCATGAGAGGAGAGACATTAACACACGACCCCTCTGTAAACTACAATTCTTTTAAATCTGGAGTGGGGAAAATATTAATATCTTAACCCGAGCCAGGCACCTTACAATTACTGAAACCAGCATTCGTTTTCAGAAAAGCTCCTAGAATTACAGCACAAGTTAAACAAAGGGTTAACATCTCACTTTGCAGGGTGCTAGAATTCAGGCTTACAGTTCAGTCTTTTTCTCAGGGGAAAGGAAGTATCTACAGATTCTCTTCAGCAACAACTCTGTTAAATATCAAAGGAGAATAAATGAACCCTAAGGGTAAGACAGAGCAGCATCTAGCTTCTTCAGCCAAAACAGCCATTTGTAACAGAATGTTCTTTTAGAGATAAAACTTAGAGGGAATAATCAAGACCACAGAGAAAGCCGAAGTAACCCCAAGAAAATTGTATTTCTTTATAAATGTCCTGTGTTTAACTAGCAGTGCTAAAGAACTTCTTGATTTAATTTGTATACAGTTCCCTTGACACTTCTAGAAATTTCAGGTGTGGTGATTAAATAATCATTCAGTGTAAAAGTTACCAAGATAGCGGCACAGCTGGGAGATAAAATATTGTAGTTGAATGAACCAGACCATTTGCTGACTGAGGTAGGCACTGCTGATATGTTAAGTAAAATTATTCTAATTCTAAAAAAATAGGAAACAATAAAAATCAACAAAAATTAAAAGATACAAGTGTTAAAAATAAACAGTTCCAGGCTAGGAATACGGTGACAAATGAATTTGAAGGTACTACATTTAGTGTAACCACTTACAAATCGACCTGGGTTTTTTTTACACTCTCAGGGCCTTTCAATGTACCAACCTGTAAAGCGAAGGTAAAGTTACTTATATCTAACTGAAGCTTTAAAGATGCACAATGCATACAAGTCAGTATATAGATCATTCAACTCTGCTGAACATTTTTCATCTTAGACTGCCCTCAGAAGAGGCACATGCACCCAAACATCCCTTGTCCTCAACCTCAGCCTTGCAAAACATGGACTGCAGCACCCCATGCTCAGGGAGCTGCACCCCTGGGGTGGCCCTGGGGGTCTTGGTGGGCAGCTGCTGACCATGAGCCAGCAGTGCCCCAGCAGCAAGGAGAACCAACTGCCTCCTGGGCTGTATGAACAGCAGAAGTAATCATCCCCCTCTCCTCCACACTCATTAGACCTCACCTAGAACACTGGGTGCACTTTAGGGGCCTCCAATATAGGAAAGACATTCATTAACTGGAATTATCTCAACCAAGGGTCAACCAGGATGGTCAAGGACTTCCCCTGCAAGCAGAGGTTGACAGAGATAGGTTTGTTTGGCCTGGAGAAGAGACACCTTTGGGTGACCTGACAGCAGCCTGGCAGCATCTATGGGGAGGTCACTGAGGCTCTGCACACTGGTGCATGGTGGGGAGATGACAAAGACACGAATTGAAACTGGATACAAGGAAAACTTTTCCTCAGGAGGCCAGTCACGTGGTGGAGCTGGTTACCCAAGAGAGATTGTGTGGTCTCTCTCAGCACTTAGAGGTTTTCAAGAACCAACCTTCAGCAACCTGGTCTGATCTAAGAGCTGGTCTGCTTTGAACTGGAGGTTGGACTGTAGACTTCCTAAAGTCCCTTCCAACCCGAATTATCCTAAGATCCAGAAGAATTCTATCCTTGGGAAATTTTATTTTTTACTTTGAGTCCACAAACACATTCACATTATCTGTAGTTCCAAATCGTTCCCCTGATGCCATTAATTACCTTGCAAAGGGTATCTGAATGGTTATCAAAAAGAGGAACTACAGAACCACTTTAGAAAGTGCCACAGGGAAGCTCAAGGCTTTTCTGTCGCCACTGAGTAAAGGATACATCTGATGTCACTGTTTTTGAAGGTAAGTGGAAACACTGGAGACAGTCCCTTGCAGATTTTGGACTGATCCTGTCATAAGGGAAGCGTTGCGGAAACTGAAGAACAGTGACCTGCTCGCTGTGTAGATTTATCACAGAAGACTACAACGAAGCCAGAACTGGAAGTAAAATAGAGTGTGAAATATCACAAAAATTCAGCACACCACTTGTCACAGGAGACGTTGATGCTGAGCAGTTGACCAGAAGGTAAACCATTGATTCATGGTTAGTACAAACTAGAATTTATTGTTCCAAAGTCAACAGCTGCTCACGTGAACTTTATAATCTGTGATGATACAAGATTTTACTTTTAAATGCTTGAGAACCAGATGTGCAAAGAGAAATGGATAATACGGAGAAACTGAAAAGTCTGCTTAATAATGGGATATACAGAAGAATGATCATCAGAATATGGAAAAAAGTATTTCTGAATGCTTACTGTGAGCAGCATCTACCTTCAGCATGTTGGTGAAGACTGCAGGAACTGCAGACAGCCAAATGCACAGAATACAAAAATGCTATCGATTGTAGCTCTGAGCACATCGTTGCTATTTATGTCCCAATACCTCTAATGGATTAGAGGGATCAAAGTTCATTACTGTTTTATGATAAAGAAACCTCTGCTTCTATGTAGTTTGTTTAAAATTATTATCTTGCAGGTACTGCCTTTGATTTAAGAATCTAATGCCTCACCTGAGGCTCCTCACCCTGATAAAAGCACAGAATGAAGCAAAAGAAGAAAATGTTCAACATATTGAAAGAAAAAAAAAGATTCTTAACAAATATCAGCATATTTCTATACAGGTGAGAACTTTGAAACCACCATGTCCTAGTGAAAACTGCAGCTGTTGTGAACCTTGAGGCCACACATACACACCCAGAGCACCTTGGAGAGATATTCTGGAAGCAATCTGGGCTTCAGCAATGAGCCCTGTTAGTCAAAGAAAGGTGGATAAAGACAATGCAACATCTCCATAAGTTGCCATCCCGCAGAACAAACAGAAACTGATAACTGCAAGAAAGAATCGCAATGATGAACACACATTTTTTTTTCAGACTGCTAGGCATTTAACATCACCAAGAATGAACAAACTGCATCAGAGCATAAAAAGTCCACATTCATAAAATATGGTATTTCCTCAGCAATTATAGAGCCAGTAAAATGGCAAAAGATGCCATAATAAAGTCAACTGATTTCAGAATGACCTTATTACAGGGGAGCAACACCAGAAGTACAAACAACTGATGCAAAATACCCATGGGGTCTCCGTATGTTTTAATTACAGAAATCTTAAGCTAACCTTCCACTCACCTGAACATAACCTGACAATAATATTGGCCACCGTAGTACATTAAACACCATCCTCTCTAGCGTGAGATGGAGAAGACCCAGCCAAAGCTACTCTCTCAAGAGAACTTAGGGGGGAAAAAAAGGTTGAGCTCACATCCTGAAGTGAGATACACATATGCCTACCTACTTCACAACTAAGTAGTTGAACTGAGGCATTCAGTACTAGTGCTGGTCGAATTATAAACAGGTAAGACTGCTTCCTCAGTATTTACATCAAGAATACAATAATCCATTGAGTGCAACGAATTACCATTACTCTTACAATAGGCTGAGATAAAATGGTACTATAACAAGCTAAACTCACTTTCCTCAACTTTCTTGAATGAAGTGCTGTGTGTTACTACTGAGAACAAGGAGGTATCCCCCGTTGGTGCCAGGGGATCTGACAGAGCTGTAAATCACACAGTTGCTGAACTTGAGAGAGTTGATACATGCTTAATGTCTCGGTTTATACTTGG
Organism: Thinocorus orbignyianus; assembly: GCA_013400375.1. NCBI lineage: Eukaryota > Metazoa > Chordata > Aves > Ciconiiformes > Thinocoridae > Thinocorus > Thinocorus orbignyianus. Next base: position 563,930 of record VXBW01007443.1, read on the forward strand.
TAAGCCAGAGCTACAGGATCAGTGTCAACGCAGAAGCTTCATCCATGTCACAAGAGACTGTGGTAACTCCACAGGCACCACTGGTCTTGCCTTTATCATGACAAGTCTGGAGAAAGAGACAGGCACCTCCTTGAGGAGTCGATCTTAGGAACAGCATCCCAATCAGTTTGGTCCTAGAGGTGCACAGGGTGATGTTGGTCCCTGGCAGTGACCAAGAGGTTCACTGCAACCTCACACACCTGAGTCAGATGAGGTACAACACAGGCACCCAATCCCTTCACTTGCTAAATTTAAAAGAACAGGAAATTGAGTACTTATCAGGAATGCATCACTTTCTAAGCAATAAAAATACTTCACATACGGACCAAACATGAAATTCAAACCTCCCAAGTCTCACAGCAACAGATGTAAATTATAAAGACATCACTGCTTTAAACAAAAAGAACAGGATACAGAATAATCTACCAGGCAAAAGAAAACATGCCTAAGCAGAACGTGGTTAATCTCTGCAGAGTTGCTGGAGGAGCAGACATGTCCCTATGCATATTACAGCTCATGCTGCAACCCACTCCTCCCTCCAAGGATGAGGGAAAGTTGAGCATTGAGCCCCTACAGGTACTGCCAAGGGAAAATAATGATGTGATTTCCAGCGAGGAGGAATACGTACACTAACACAGTCAATGTTCATTTAGAGCATCACCTACAGAAAGGCACGATTATTTAATGATGATAACAAAACTATCTACAATAAACATGAGTTCCTACTGTTACACTTACACCTTGGAAGAAAATTATTTCTTTTTTCAAGAACAGTTCAGAATAAAGTGTTTGCTATTATGCTGTCACTGCTGAAAATCTAATAATTTAGAAAAGGCACTGTACAAGACAAAGATAAAAAAATTCAGAGAGTTCCTAATGAAAGGAATTTAAAGATCTTCCAGATGATATAAGCCTGCTCATAACTCATCAGCATGCTATCCTGACCTTTGAAAATTCTAAGTTTAAAAAAATCAGTCAGAACTTGGTAAAGAATATGAATACTGCCATTGGTTTCAGTGGTCATGGCAGAAGGCCCTCAGGAAATTAAATATTATTCACATAATACACCTGCAAGGGTGAAGCCAGGTAATAACTACAGGACTATGTAAGAATTAGACACACCACGTAAAAGCACTGTACATACAGCATGGGTAGCCTGTGGGATCCAGAGAATGGTGGATACACCATATACAGAGCCTCCGCTCCCTCATACTGGTGCATCTGTCCCCCGTAGTCCCCAGCCATTCCTTATATCTGCAAGAATATAATAGAAAGAAAAGGCATAACAGGGTGCTTCAAGATCTGAGAGAAGATGGAAGCACATGGTTCAGGATCGCTTTTCCCTCACCCAGATACTACCCAACAACTCCAGACCTTCGGTTCTCTGTCCCAAAGAACAAACTTCTACAGCTTAATGGCCATCAAGGCATGGTGCAAAATGCTTGTGTTTATTACAGTTTTTTGAAGGCGGGGACTACTGCTGAGTGGATAACAGTTACAGGCTCTAGTTCCAATCTGCTTTGTAATGTTTACCACTGTAATTGTATATTGTGATAATCACAAAAGAGATAAGTATGAATAAAATTGGATTTCTCGAGGAAGCAAAATGCAAAAGACTTGAAAGTAAAAAGAACTTTCAAAAACTTAAGAAAAGTTTTCTAGTCACTAGTTTTGTTGCCTGCAAAAAGAAACTAAAATTCCAACCTATGTTTTCCAATATCCATGTCAGAGTTAAAGGGAAACAGCATAGTTCCCAAAATATGTTTGAGGATGCATCAAATAAAGAATCAATAGCTCAACTGGAAAAAGGAATTGTAAATCTTCATTGGACGTGATCCAGGATAAGAAGACAATATGAAGAAGCAGTCAAGCCAGTCTCACTTCATTTGTGTGGAACATAAAACCATAGGCCAAAAAAACTCCAAAGTTCTGATACTATACATTTGTTTAACAGAGAAAGAAGCATACATGCATATCCCAGACCACTGGGAACAATCCGGCCAGCCCAGGGTTATATAATTCCCTTCTGTTAAAGCCACTTCTGTATGTTCTACCAGTTTGCATCAATGTACAATTTCATAAGCAAATCATTAAAGTGTGTTGATTTTATCTTGAGAAGGAAGGGCAATGGTAGTTTTAACTTTGCAGTCATGAAACCAATGCAAGGAAGCAAAATGGAGAAGTTTCATTAAAAAGGAGTATTCATTAAAAATGGCAACATGGGGATGTAAATGTAGAGTTCCTGCTGGTACCGCTTGTATGATAAATGCGCTAAGAAACCCAGTAGTTGGATGTGATTGCAACCAGCCTATAAATAGACAATTCCAATTGCTCATATAAATAATGTCTTTGAAAATGATCCATCAGTCACATTGCGTTCTGATTAAGTAGCCCTGCATGAAAAGTGTGAACCGAACGGAAATGCCCCTGAAATTTGCTTCCTCTCTTGCACAATACAACCACTTGCCACCTCAATCTCCATCCAGCTGAGCACTTTCATTCTTATTGAAATCGGTGGGAGAAACTTAGCGCTTTTAGAAGTAAGGTCTAGTCCTGAATAAATTCATGACAGAAAACGTAACTCGCAGCCAGTTTTAACTTTTGGTAAACAAGTTTTTTCTACTTAATAACTCAACCTTAATGCAGAGCTTTTAACCATAAATCTTGAAGCTATTTTGTCACATATCCAGTCATTAAACTAAAATTACATAACACAGGAACTGATTTCGGTTCAGCCTTGAAAATGTCACGGATATTGAAAGAACTTTGCTCAAACTCTCAACAGGAATTAAATTACGGTCAGAACCAAGCCACAAAACATTACATCCTAAAAATTATCTGCCAGAAACGTATGGGTATATCAGAATTACAGCTATCATTGGCACTTTTTAGTAACCGCAACAATGTAAGTCCAATTACCTAAAGAGTTTCTTAATACAATAAACACATTCTGAAACTCAACAAGTTTCTACTTCTTATGAAAACTAAGGAAAGCACATTCACTCAAGAAAACTTTGCAATTCAAAGCAAGAATTTCAAATAAACATCAGTGCATTATATCACAATTTCAAATGGTTTTCCTCCCAACTCAATCACCAAAATACTATTAAAAAAAATAAAAATAAAAATAGTAAATCACTGCCACAGCAGCTGACAGAGAAAGCCAGTTAACACCCCTGAAACCTTGTCTGCTCTTTCACAATGAGAGAAACATAAAGTGTAATGCAAACAATAGAAACTGAATAAAAATTAAAGAAAAAAATAAGTGAACATCTACCTGCCACAGGAGATGAACCTGAGTATTACTTTAAGGACAACAGAATTAGGATTCCACAAGAAGCATTGTGAAAGAAAACTCGACAAGTTCATTTTTCTTTATTTTCTGTTACCTATTCTAACTATGTAATAAATACATACATATTTTCTTCATGAGTGGATTGTGGCATATAGCAATTTTTCACTCTAGCATGCTCATAATAATTCTCCACAGTAATTGTGAAGACACTAGAAAACAATCTTTCTCACTTTCACAGAAAATAGTGATCAGAACAAGAACAGGAATTATTTACCTTTTTGTTACTGATCTCCATCGCTAACTTAAAACCCTTATGGATGCATTGCATTAATATAATAAAATTTCATTATTTTTAAATTTAATTATCCCCTAAAGAAGAAAAGAGATTTAAGTAGGGTGAGAAAGATATAAGGAAGAATAAATATTTTAATATTTATTCAGAGAAATTTCTGAAACTAAAACTCAGTAGAGATTTTCAAAATCATCTTCAGCACTTCTACAATTTTATTACAAATTTTATACTAAAAAGCTATGTATACCCCAATTTACACACACACCAGATTTTTCTCCATTTGCCATATGATCAAGCACCATGGGAAGGAGCAGGACTCTTCCTAACTTAAATTGCCAATGTAAGATTGGTCCAGAGGGAGAGATCCTGAGCTCAAAATCTATTAAGGAGATTCCTTAATAGTAAGCTAATAATCAAATGGGACAAGCAGGAGTAAAAATACTGCAAGCAGAAGGATGCCTTTAGTCCCTTACTGCAACGTGCCTTGCAGTGCTCCATTGTCATTTCATGCTGCTGAAACACAACTATGCACAGCACAAGAGCGAGTTATTCATGCTTTGATCTGCCCCCACTGTTTGTATGTAACGGTCACACAACCATGTCCCTTAGTTTCTGTATACAATAGTAAACCAAAAAAACCTAATGCTACGATCCGCAAGTGTTAGAACACTGTATATAATAACAGTATGATGGCAATAGTCGGTTGCCTAATACAGTTCTAAGCAGTCCCATTTGAAAGAGCATACCTACACACTAGATTTAAAAATGAGGTCTCCAATGAGCTGTCAAGAGAAGACTTTTCACATCTATATCTAGACAAACAAATGAGATCTGAAATGAGAAAACAAGCATTGCCTAGTGTTAAAGAAAGTAAATATGGTTCTAAGTAAGAAAACTATTGTTGGGGTGTATTAATCTGCTTAACTGGTAAACTTGCACGGATGCCCAACATAGGGGTATGAACGGCTTCGGGGGAACTCATAGGACTCACTAACAAGAAACAAATGCGATTTTCATCCAGTTTTTCTTCCAATGTTTTAAACTTGTCTGCACCCTCCAAACTTGATTTGAGAGATGTACGATAAAGATGTTTTGAAGGAAATGCACTGTGGAACAGGATTATGTGGCCACAGGGGGGTAGGTGCAGGAAACAGGGAGTGTTTGACGGTGAGAAAGCCTTGGGCTTGTGCTTTGACAAAGGATGCTGTTTAAACAACTGAGAAGTATGTCCCACAGCTCAAGGAATCATGCTGTCCATGAAACATACGGAACTGAGAGCGTTTAGGAAGTAAAACATCAGGATACTGCTAATTTTATACTACATATATAAATGGCACCTGGTATTTTTAAACACCATAGTATTTAGCAAGGATATTTAAATATATAACTTTCCCCTTTAACTCTACAGTATATAAAAGCAGCAGTACTTGCCAAACATTAAGTCAAACTTGAAGATCAAAGGCCAAGCCATTTGTATTATGGTGTTCTACCAGAAAACTCGCTATGCAAAACATTCCACAAATAGCATTACTCCATTTCAAACAACTCACCGTGTAAAAGATGCCTTGTCTTAGTCATCTCTTATTCTCCAGAACAAATCTTCTATAGCACAGAAGTCAAACCACATGAAATCAGAGACAAAACGGAATTGTTCTGGAAAACTGGTGAGCAGATACTACAGCCTACAGATCCATGCCCTATCTATACCTCTACAGTGGAGGTAGCATACCTCCCAAATCTAAATACAAATGTTGAAGAAAAAAATAGCAAAACCAAAGTTATCACAGGCACTAAAATATTTTAGAAAAGAAAAGTGAGAATTGTTAAATAATTACTATCAATATACATCTGCTCCAAAAATATTCTTAAAATCCTTCCCATTTCTTCCAGTAATGTGTATATTCATTAAAAAAAACCAGCAAATATTTTCTTTCTTTCAAAATCAAGAGTTATGAGAATCCTGCTTTTTAAAAACATTGGAAGGTTATTAGTTTCTCTGATCAAATTTAGACTCCGGGGTGTTATTGGAATTGCTGAGATTTTCAGTGGTGAATGTGAACTTGGAAGCAGGTTAAAACAGAAAATACAGTATGACCTACAGGTTGTCAGACACAGGAAAAATTTGTTGTGTGCCAAATGTTAACCAGAGACAAGAGAGGAACCATTTATCTGAAAAATCTGGCTATAAAATGAAGAGAAATTAAAACACAAGAGAGAATAATCTGTACTTTATAACAACTAGTTTACAGTACTCACTGCAATCTGAGAGCATCCAGTAAGAAATCTTATTACATTTATTCAATAATCATTGACATGTGCAAACTACTGCTTGCAGATAAATAACAGCCATATTTATTGTTATTAATAGGAACATTTGGCCTCATTTCTATATTTATTTAGACAGAAAGTCTGTTTTGTCTGAAAAACCTGCTTTCTCTGGAATTTATTCACTATTACTTAGTTACATAGAACGAAGAAGATCTCCTCTTTGCTTGTAATGCATTTGTTTGCTCATGAAAGAAATATTAGATACTAAGTCTAAGCATTCCCAGTATGAGAGTGCCAAATACTGGTCCATCTAAAATAAGAGGGAAAAAAAATCTGTCTTAGACAGACCCCTATCCTGTCTGCGCCAGAACAGACTGTGCTGACACGAGTACCCAAGAAAGCAGGGGGAGTCAGGCTCCAGCCCCATCCCTGGCACAGTCCCACACGGGACTGTTCCCAAGGAGCAGTATGGACAAGGCCACACCGCTGGCTATGGGAAGGGATTAGCATGTAGACACAAACTCCACTGTGGCACTTTGCTGTACCCATCTTATTTATTAGTTACATACACAAAATAAAGTTAAAGGAGTAGGTCAGTCAGTCTAATGGCTCCATATCTTGCTGGGATAATCTCAGCTCTTCATTAAACTGACTGGGCAACAGCCCATTAAGACGAATTTGATTCATACTTAAACTCCAGCTTATCTTTCATATATCTGAAATAAGATCAGCCCAAATAGCTGAAATAACTGAAACTGCTGAAAAAACTACAGTGATTATTGATACAAAACTAAATCCCGAATACTTTCCAAAATAAATTCTAAAACAGCAGGAAAAAATACCATTTCCTATAAACGGGTGTATGCAGTAATTTGTGAACTCAGAACACATTTATAACACTCCTGTTTTCTAAAGAGGTTGCTATCTAGCTTCACTGAATTGTGTAATTTAAAAATAATTACATTTTAGTCTAGAAATATGTGCTTGCAAGGACATCCAAACAAACACAGAAACACAGACAGAACTTCAAAAAAATCACCTAAATAATCCCTATGTGTTGCTGCTGTATGAATTACATCTCTACATAAATCTACATAAAAGCATTTTACCTTTCCTTAAAACTTCAAAGACAACACAATATTCCCTGAGCAGTTTAGTCTATTGCTTCCCTAAGTGTTTCCTTAGAAAACTTTCCCTAAAGCATAGTCTAAATATTTGTGTGTGTAAAATTTAGGCCACTCACTATTTGTTTATTTCCTTCCTTCCCTGCCACTTCCTTGGGACAAATATTGATAGCCCTCTCTATAGCAACCTATCGCACAGCACAAGACTTTACGTATTTCTTCCTACCATGACCCCCCTCCCTCTTTCACTTGTCTTCTTTTCCTCCCTTTCTCCACCCCCTCAAACCCGGCCTTCTAGTATGCCTCTACTAAATCTCTTCTTTTATTGAGCTTAGTGTTAAAGTGTTATGACAAAACGGCCTAAGCACAGCCATATCTAAAATCTGGCATGACATTCATTTGTAACAGTTAGCCTATTTCTGTAACTCAGCTCCATAAACAGGCTCTGAAAAATTTGTATTCAACCTCTGTGGGTGATCTAGACAAGGAAACACTTTCCTACAATCTGCTAGAATCTACCTTCCAGATTTTGGAGGTTTATAAAGGAATAAATGAACATTGAAAGTGAAACATTTAAAACTTCCAGAAGTAATGCACAGGTAGCTTAAGTTTTGTCCTGTTTTCTTTTGAATAAAAATACTACTGTCCAACTAAACGCTCTAGTCATAGTACAGATGTAATGCAATCTAGAGAAGAAAAAGTTTCATAGGCAGAATCTTTCACCAGAACAGCTAGAACAATCGAACAAGGAAGGAGGCAGAGAAGCTTCTGAGCACCAAAGCTCTTCTTCAGATCCACATCAAAAGCAACAAACCTCAAAGTAACAACAGGTCAGGAACAAGTACTCCAAGTTTAATGTCATGATCTTATTTTATCAGACATTCTGAACAAACCCAGTGGTTAGCATTTGAACGCTAATGTGCACACTCTCTAAGCATCACTATACTTATATTATTACATCTTTTTTCAATAGGAACTTTTCTCAAATTCCCAGAATATATGAGGAGACTAGACAGAGCAAATTAATCTCTTGATTCTTATTTCACTTGCAGCATAAACTTACGAAGTGCACAGCAAATAAGCCCTGCAAGAGAAACTAAAGAAAGGAAGCTGGATCACTTGGTTATGGATTGGGTGGGAAACAGCTTCTATTGCTAACTTTCTACAGATCACAAATTGTTGCGGGACAGGCCACCAAAATCAGTTCTTCATTCTTACGTGTTACACCTGTGGACCAGGACCAGCCTGAGGCACAGATCTCTCCCTGACTCAATGGCTATGAGATGCCTGCAGGTTGGTGCCCTGAGCCTGGATAACTACACGACAGCCTAAGCTCAGTCCAGAGACAAGCCCCACTGGCTCTGGTGGCACCTGATGTCATAGGCGACTCTTGGGAAGACCCTGTGGCTCATCTCTCCCTGTGACACTGGCCATGGGATAACTCTGCATATATGACAGAATATATGAGTTGCGAGTTTCACCATGGCACACAGAAAAAACCTGCAGTGTAGGCACACCACGGGGCAAAGAGATATAATCACCTGTTCTTTAAACTGCTGTGCACATACAATTACAGCTATACTCTGTTGGAGCTATGAAGCTAAGTGCTTCACAGAAAGAAAACAGGGATCTCATGCAGGGTATTCAATTTGTGATGCAGGCAAAATTAGTGATTCACATTCCAACTTGAATACTGATGCATCACTTCCCATAAACTTGGCTTACTCCTCATTTGTTCATGGAAACTGGTGTTGGGAAATTCCTCAAGCATTTAAGTGTTATAGTGACGGTAACTGTAAGAGACACCATGACAAGGAAAGACAATATTCTCTGTAAGGACTGGAGAGTACAGATTTTGCACTTGTGCAAAATCACAAAATAAAGAAGGGAATACATTCTCAGCAATCAGCGACTGAGGCAGAACACATGGTGGAAGAGGCAGGGCTGCATAGGAAAGTTGCGTGAAGCAGAAGGAAGCTCCTGCAAGAGGAGCTGACAGTAAACAAAGGGAATGTCCACTCACACAATGATACATGGTAGGTGCCTGTGCCCATGTCCATCTGCAGCCCCATGGAAACCTGCAACAACCCCTCCCAGCAGGTTGAACTTAGGTAAGATGTTCTGCTTCCATCAGCTCCAGTAAACCACATTGTGCCACACTGATGTGCTACCATAAGCTCAGGTGCCTTCTTCACTGAGCTCTGTCAATGTAGATACACCCTGAAGTTCTGCGAGCACTTTTTTTTTGCTGGTTTTCCTCACCTCTACAGTGGCAGCCTTAGCGCTCAACCATGTTTTAGTATTAGATACTACTGTATGTCAGCTGACTATGTCCCTGTTTAGTTAAAAAGAATAAAAGATCAGACATTTTAAATTAATGATTGACTACATGCATGTAACAAAGAACAAAGATGAAGCCAACATCACTTGAATTTGGTTTGGGGGTTGTTCATCAGAACAAGCAGAATCAGTAACTGCTTGAAGAACTACACTGGAATTACTCACTCATCAATAAAGTTCTTTTTAATTCTTCCCTCTGCCACTATGACTTGATATGTTTCTGCAATGACACTGCCTCCTACCTGAGCATTTTGAAGGGGAGTTTACAGTTACTTCATTCCTCACCATTATTCCAGTTTCTGCCTTACTGTATAAAAGGGAATAGCACCTCATTTCAATTAGCTGCCTTTCTCTAACAATTTTTAACATGTCATAGGAAAGTGGGTGCCAATGTCTTCGAGAAAACATCAACATAATTCAAGCAGACTGAAATTACGAATGAAATACTGTTCCTAGGGGCATATTCTATCCTTGGCTAACAGTATTGATTTGCTCTTCCTAAATACTAGTTCATATTTAACAACTGAATTTAATGTTACCTATGTTCTTCCATAATTATAATTTCAGAAAGCAATTAGCCATTCCTTCACTGACAGGCCTCGCATGGTCTAAATTCAGTAAAATTCCTCAGTGTTTCTTAAGTAGGTTGTCACATTTTCTGCAGAAATCATTAAACTGAAAACTAGCAGTGATATATGTAAATGCAACTGTGGGCATGACTAATCCACAGTCCACACATCTGTTCAGAATAATGAAGCCCAAAACTTTTATCTTGTCACTTTCTTCCTAATGGCACCTTACACAAAAACGAAGAATGAGATCAAGAATAGATAAATTGTTCTGGCAAACTTGCTCCCAGATTTTTCCCTTTTATGAGGGCTGTGCAGAACCTCCCTCCTCCTTTCTGAACGCCTGCCAGAACGCAGGCATCCATCATATGCCAGGCAGAGGCGTGAGCCCTGTGCGTCAGAGGGGGGGAGCTGACAACACCCTTCACTGCCGCGTGATGAGGGCACAGCCAGCTCAGGACCAAGAAGGGACCATGGACCTGTCACGCCGTGGGGACAGTCCTGTAACTTGACCTTTGTGTGAAGAAGTGTGCATGCCTGTGTCCAGTCTCTGACGCGGTGGCACTGTGCTGCTGCCAGCTGTGCAGTCACAGGGCTGGGAGGTCTAACACACAACCCACCGCTGGCATCATTGTCATTCATAACGATGCTGCAAAGTGCTCACTAACTTGTTTGTGAAGCTTTCACTCTCAGTATGTAGCATTTTCATATAAACAATGAGCTTGAGGGGCTTAGAAATTAATCACTGTGTTTCAGTTAAAAGATTTACTTATTTCTGAAAATTCTAAAACAACTGAAAGTGTTGTAGGTTTCCTATCAAGTGTTTCCTGCTGACTGAGGTTAACAGAAAATATTTCTAACCTGCAGAAATTCTTGCTGGAAAATATTTAAATTAAAATGCTTGAGCAGAACTTGAACAAATCAACTTCTCTACCGATTAAAATTAACTACCATCTGCTTTAGACAATTCCATTATCATGGCTTTTGGGCATCTCAAACAAGAATAAAGAGAATGTTGCATCTCCTTCTTTCTCTTCAAACTGATGACATTTTTTAAGTCTAGAAATTGTAGTTAAGCAAAATGAGTTCTGATTCTTAGAAAACTTCTGTACTTCTGCAAAAATAGAAAAAATAGAAAAAATCATAGAATGGTTAGAGTTGGAAGAGACCTTAAAGATCATGAAGTTCCAACACCCCTTTCATAGGCAGAGACACCTCCCACTAGAGCAGGTTGCTCAAAGCCCCATCCAGTCTGGCCTTAAACACTTCCAGGGATGGGGCATCCATAACCTTTCTGGGCAACCTGTTTCAGTGTCTCACCACCCTCACAGGAAAGAATTTCTTCTTAATATCCAATCTAAATCTTCGCTCTTCCAATTTAAAACCATTACCCCTTGTCCTGTCACTACACTTCCTGACAAAGAGTCCCTTTCCAAAATAAAAAGAGACAGGCCACTAAACGCAGCCCTGTCTTTATCAGAAATTACTGCAATATGTGGTTTGACCTCATACAAAAATACTTCGAATTTGAGTACCTACTAAATGAATTAAACACGTCCTTTTCAAAGGGCATAAACAATGGCTTCCTTTTTTCTCAGCCTTTCCTCTTCAGTTAATCAGCCATGTAAAAGTGATAGTTTTTAGCAGTGCATGTAGAGGCAAGAAATATTTCCAAGTTCAACAACTATAAATTAAAAATATTTTTAAGAAAAAAAAAAAGAAAGAAGAGTAATATTTGTTGCACAGAGATCTGCTCTACTGTCATGTGAGATTCTCCCTCTCACTTAGGTTGATGGTTGATGTAGTAGGTGTATAATGTAAGTGTCAATTTACATATAATGTGCTCCTCTTTTCTTCGGAGAAGTCCTTACTGGCATCCATGGTGAAGAAGCCTGAAAGTTTTTGCCTTCTCTGTTTCCTTCTGTTCTTTCCATGAGAGTAGTATGTCCTTCATTGCAAGTTTATTCCAGATACACCGAAGCTAGTTTCTTCTTAGAGGTTCAGCTCTAATACACTCTGCCTATGCTGACCATGTTTAAAGTATTTTTCCTTAAAGCTTTGTGGGGAAGCTGACAAGTAAATAAAGCTGCTTCTCTTTCCCATTTGGTTGAGAGAACAATATTTTAAACTTCATTTATTTCCTTTCCACAGAACAAAAAATGGTATTTTGAAGTTAGATGTTGTCTGGGGAGAGGAATGAGGAAGTTATCCCTGTTGCTGGAAGAGATGCTCCACAGATGCCCCTGAACCAATCTTCCAGTTTTTCTTAGCCTGAGAAGGCTAACTCACAGCAACCTCAGCCAGGTTCTCTTCAACTCTTTCAGAAGCTTAAGCAGATACATAACTGAAGTAACCTTATAGACTGTTATCTATTTCTTAATTAAGATGATATTATACATTTATATATATTATTTGTAAAGGGGTATAGATACTCTTTACGGAGGCTATTTATGAAGTATAAATTTAAGCTCATTCATTCAAAACCCATGCTGGTTTTGTTGTATTATTCTAAACTCCTGCTAGTATTTAATGAGATAATTTCCTTGTTTATCTATCCATCATGATGCTGAAAAGCAGGAGCCAAATGCTTCTGTTAACATACAGAACTGTATCAGTTTTCAAACCCTAGATACCTGTCATGGTTCGGGCTAGACTGGCCACTGAGACCAATGACAGATGCTCTCCCTACATCTCTTCGAGGGAGAGGGAGAAAGAGACATAGGAGTTTAAAAGAAAACTAAACTGCTTTAATTAAAATATTAATAAAATAATAATTAAATATATACAACATATTAAAAAAATGTACTTGAGCTCCCAGGATGATCATCACATTACTGGCAGGCACTGGTAAGGTCCCAGACTCGAGTCAGCAATGGATGGGAACTAGATTCCAGATCTGGATTCAGGAGTGCACAGACTGGGGCCAAAGGCAGACAAATAAGGTCCTCCTCAGCCAGCCATTGAAGAAAGAGAGGCTGATCCTTTGATCCCTCAACTTTTATACTGAACATGGGGCAGATGGGATGGAATACCCCATTGGTCAGTTTTGGGTTACCAAAACTGTCCTGTCCACTCCTCCCTGCAGGTGCAACCCCTCTATACTCTTCTGCTTCTGGTTCTCCAGTGGGGCAAATAACAAAATGACCTGACCTTGGTTGTTATAGCAGTAAGTATAACAAGAGCCTCTCTGCATACTGTTCCCTGGCATAAATTAGAACAACTCTGAGAGGGAACAGTGTCTCCACAATATCTTGTTAATTTTCAGAGAGTTCAGTTACTTAGAAGAGGCTTAGCTAAGAAGTAAAATTACTGAATAGAAATGAGTTCTGCTTTACCTCAAACCAGGACAGTATCTTATATTCAGAATGATGAAAACTAATCTCATCCATTGCAAGAACGTACCTGTCTGTATTCAGAAACTGCAGCTCTTGTCTTCCTTACAGCTTTTTCAGGAATTTCTGCTAATTTATCACCTCATGAACATATTCACAATCTTCTCTTCCACTTTCTCCACTCCTTTCTTCCCATCCAAATCTCTTGATCACCTCAACAGTTTTTCTCCTTTCTCTTTATCTCAGTCCCACCAGATTTTAAAGGAAAAATTAAGGATTAACTACTTGCAGTTGTCTCACTGTTCATTCTAGCTCTATAAAGTATTTTTAATACCCTTTTCTTGCTAAACTCCTCTTTTTAGTAATACAATATCTATTATTCCTTGTGCATAGTCTGGAACAATGGAGTGGATTAATAACTAGTCCATAAGTAGCTGTCATCAGCACTACAGTATAGGCGTATTTTATGTATGGTGCCCACACTGCATATATACACACAGATCTATCAAAACACAGAAGAGACACTAAATTAGGTAGCTCAATATGTTTTAAAAATTGAAGTTCAAGAACAATTAATTGATCCTAGCTTACTTGTGCCTTTATTGTCTACATACCAGTGACAGTACATTAATACATTCACAGAATGTTAACAGGAACAGCTGTTAAATAATAAATGCCTTACTATATTGTTTTCAGCAGGTGCTTCAGCAATTAAACTCTGGCTGCTTAATTTCTAGCTCAGTTAGGAAAAATAACTATATATCTTATGCCACCAAGTAAAATACTAGGCATTATCCAAAGAATAACAGGAACATCAAAATCAAGACATCCACTGTAGAGAATTATTGTTCTTTGTGAAGAAATGTGTGTCATCTCCTGGCTTCTCCCTGCTTATCACTGCAAGAGCTCAAAAAGTAGCTTTTAGCAGAGAATCTAGGAGTCTTTGCTGAGGGTATCACTGGATGTTTTGCCCCAGTTGCTGTCAGAATTTCAGTTCTTTCTCCATCCCACCACTGGCTAAAAGCAGCCACTACAACCCCTCTTCCAGATGTAGTTATTTGAGAGCCACAGCACAGGTCATTTGGAGATGCAATGAAAATTAACACACCAAAACCTCTTGTGTTTCTATTTTCTTTAAATCAATGCACCGTGAGGCAGCACAACTCCTAGGTCTCTGCAAGGGAACTAGAGAAAACCTATGGGCACAGGCATGACAAATATAGGGACCCTAATAAATCACGTTCTCTGAATCAATCTGCAGTATCACTAGATCAGATGCAACATGAAAACACATGCTACAGCCAACTCTCCAAACACTTGTCATTAGCTTGCAGAAATGTTCATCAGACACAAATCTTCAAAACCACTCAAGAATCAACAATCTTTCACATTTCAAATTTTAAAATAGCTTTTAGCTAAATAGCCTAAAATTAAGAGAAATCCATATTTGAGAAAAACTCAATGTATTGTTTGGTCAGTCTCTAATTTCCTGAATGTGAGAATCAGCTTCAATTACAGAATGCTATGAAGCTGCCAAGCATAAAAAACAGCTACTGTCTGACTTCTCAACTTGCAAGGTATCTTGATTACCTTAACATAGCCAAACAATTGTTCAGTTAAGAAAAAGTATCTAAAAATACAGTTAGGATGCAAACATCCCTGTAAAATGTATTATCAGCACAGTTTGTTTCATATTTGTTTTCATATTTTATCAATCAAGTTTCTTAAATATACTGTACCTCTCCAGTAATCATTTAGTATCGAAGAAGAAAAGTCAGAACTATCATCTTTCATAGGCTTTCTTGTTTGAAAATTAAGGGGTTTGACTATCAAAGCTGCCAGAAACTTAATAAAATAGTATGTCTGGTAGACAGCAGTAATACCTTGTTCCAGCTTGAAGTGTATTCACATAATTTATGTCTGGACCATACCATACAACTTGGGTCATTACTCTGAATAAGATAATTCTATTTTATCTGTCCACAGCAAGACCAAAACACATTAAATACTAATTGCCCACAGAAATTATTTTGTCAATAATTGTGCAAAAATTTCAGGCTTCAAACATGTTTTTAATTTTAAAGGAACATCAAAAACAACAGATTTTTTTTTCCTGAGCAAGTATTAGCTTTTCAAACAATTAAACTCTCCTACTGAAATGCAAACGCTTATCACACATCTGTTATAAGGACCACATTCATTAAAGTCAGCTATCAGTCACAGCAAAACTTTCCTTAAAACATAGAATGTAATTTGCATAAAGCCCCGCTCACTGTTACTGAGTGCTAGTTAACAGAAAAATCCTTTCATTTCATACTAAAGGACCTCATGAAGTACCACCATTACTTAAAACATGAGAATATTTGGAATTCATTGCATTTGCTTACTTTGTGCTACATATGCTATGCACCAGTCCTGCAAATGCAAACCTTCATTTTCCCATGCAGTTCCTTAGCAATCCTGAGGATGCCCACTAATATTTTTATATCAACAAGGAACTGACCGAGGTTGTGAGCAGCAAAAGTAGACGTCTGGATAGACTTACTGCACTATGGAATACAAACTTTATTAAATTTACTGAAAACGATCTGCAGTTGAAAACTGAAAACATTTTATAGTTCGATTTTAAACTCAGAACACTGAGGTGACTAGGAGCAGCTCACATCTCCTGCTCAGCTGACTCTTATAAGTCAGTCATGAGTGCCTTTACAGTTAGTGATGCTTCTTACACTCCACTTTCAGACTCACAGTATTTCAAACAAAGCTTAGATTCTGGACCATCACACTTTAGGAGAAAGAGCCCTCAAAAATGAAGCCTAAAGGCTATGATACAGCAGAACAATAAGGAGAGGCCAAGATTATTCATTTTTAATGACATGTAATTTGGAGGGATAAGTTACATGTAATGGAATAAGGTAGGTATTCCTCTGAGCTGGCATGGATCACATAAACCTGAAGAATACACAAGTCTGCAGGTAAACTCCCAGCACAAGACACCACCACCACGGCAACACTGCCTCCAGGACCTGACCTGCCAGCTCGGCACAGCACAACAACCTCCATCTACACAAACCAGCTCAGTTTTGAAAAACACAGGGAGATACCTAGCATGGCTGTACATTTTCTCATGCATAGTTGATCACCAAATTGCTGTTTCAGGCTTTCTGCACCAGATGACATTCGTTTCTTGCTTTCAAAGTTCAGTCCTGCTAGGACTGAAATTATATTCTTTAAAGGGAAAAATAAAAACTTAGATTTTTCATAAATTCCACAGCAACAAGAAGGCTTCATGCAAGTTCTGTCACCTGAAACCTTGGCTACATTTTTCCATAAACTAGATAAAAAATTTGTGCTTAACCTAAGTCAGTCATCTTTAAAGAAATCTGACTAATGTTGCAACATATTTGACACAACGATCACAGTCAGCATTATGTTTCAACTATTATGTAGACCAACAAAACATGCAATTTTATCCAACTTACCTGATGCCCGCCTGGTGAATCGGTTTATCACTGGAGCTGAAAGAGAACACACTTCAATTAGAATATTTTTGTAAGAGTTGAACAGGCTTGAAGCATGACAATGTTACACTTCATTCAAAGTGCAACAACTACTGAACTTTTCTAACTATTACTTTTGTATCTTTATAGAAATCCATGCTAACTCAATACACACTTAAACTTTTGAGCAGCTTTGCCAGAGGTGTGGCAGACAGTTACCAGTAAGCTTTCAAGACTGTTGCCAGCATCTTAAGCGTTACTGTTACGTATCCCTGTTCATGACTGGCCCTGAAACATTTAGATCTGCATTTCCATTATTTATTGAGAACAGAAATTGGCATCTTGCAAAAAATGATGCAAGCATGGATTTAAAAATTAAAAAAAAAGTACAAAACCTTAATTTTACTCTTACAAAGTATACCTACTAGAAATCTGGCACCAAAAATGCTCCTATAGAGAAACAGAGTAATTTGCAATCCCCTCTGAAAGACCAACTTTTGCTTTGACTAACCTCTACAACTCCTTGGGTATGTCAGTAACAACACCAACCCCTGCCCAAACCTCAGTTTTATGACTGTTTCATAGTGCCCCCTTGGTGCATCTCCAACTGTGTGCCGCAAACATTTGGTATCAGACTCTTGCCTTGATTCCAACTGGGAGAGATTGCAAAATACATCTTAAAGCACACAGTTTTGCCTCTATTTCATTCCTGGGTTTACCAGCTCCTTCAGGAGCCATGAGAGATAAAATACATAAAGAAAAGAAGTTTTATGTTTTGCCTTCCAAACAGAACCTTCAGTCTGCTTCTAATTAGTATGAAACACTGGCCTTGAACTCTACTTTCATGTGATACGTTAACTGGTGGAAGAAACAGTAAGAAGAAAATCTGAATGACCTAATTTCAAATGTGGGCAGCAGCTACATTAAAAATGTATGCCCTTACAGTGCTTATTAACATTCAACCTTTAAAAAAATGCTCTTAGTGTTTGCATGGAATTGAAAACTGAAAAATATTGAACTTTTTTATTTTATCCCACTTAATTTTATGAGTTATGCATCATTTCTTCAACATCTAAGCCAAGATAAAAAAAGAAAAAAATATTGCTGAGAAAACAGGAGAGACAGTAACAGCTTGAGATGCAAACTGACTTTTTATTCCTTTGGGGAGTAAAAGCAGAGCAAAGCTACAATTTCTGAACCACAGTTGTAGACGGTTTGTGGAAATACATACAGTAGTGACAGGTCCAAGTGGCAAGATAGACACTTGGAAAACCAAACACAGCTGTTCAGAGTCCTAGTTATAAGCAAGGAAACCTCTGGTGAATAAGCTATCACAAACCCCAAACATACATGTAAGTAAACAAGAGAGTAACAGAACTAGCAAAGGTATTTTTTAATGTGAATTGTAATTTACTCCAAGATTATTTTTTTAAATAAAAAGACAAGAAATTTAGACATTTTTAATTAGAGCAGATACAATATTTTATGCAACTACTGTTTTGTAATACAGGTGGCTGTTTCATTCCTCAAAACTTATGATTTTGCTGGTAGGGTTATGGGCCAGATTAATTTCAGGACACCAGATATGTCTGTCACCATCAGGTGGCTCAGCTGTTACCTACAGTGTGTACGTTAGCAGCAATTCTCAGCAGATGTGCTCATATGAAAAAAAAATAAATTGGAATCTGACATTTTTCTTAAAAGAAAGCATAGAACAGTGTTCTGCTCCCAGTCAAAAGCTTTCCCCAAATTCAGAGAGGGTGTTTGGCTTTGGCTGTCAGTTCTGTACATCATTTGTACATACGAAGATTTAATTCCACTAGACAGCTACCTCAGCACATTTTACCAACACACACAAAAAATATTACAACATTTAAAAAAGAACTGCTAAAAAAAAGCTAATATAATTTGGAGACTACCTCTCTTTGAAACAAGTTACTGGAAGGCAAGAGGCAAGTTCTTTTCCACTTACTTCCAGATAAGTACTTATAAATTCACTCCTTTATTTGGCTGCAGGGAGCTTGATTAATTTTACAATAGATTTTACAAATTATTTACTGTTAATTAAAAAAAAAAAAGCAAGAATATCAGAACCTTGATAAGCAACTATTTTGAGTTCATTTAAATAATCAGTGTTTGAGCAGCAACCAGGCAAAGCCTTCTTCCCCAGACTGGGATTTCGTGAAGGTCATCCAAATGTGTTACTGGAATATTTTAGAAGCAGCACCCACAGTTCTATGTTATGGAGCAAGATGAACTGCTCTCTATTTCTCTAGCAGCAAATGACAATATACTTTTTCCGCCCAGAAAGATGGGAGCATTACCTTACAAGTAAGTCTCAGAGAATCATCAGCCCTACAGAACTGTAGCTGGTATTTTCACCACAGAGCAGATGCACAGCCAACCAGACTGCTGTGATGGCTGGCAGGGTAAGTATAGTAAGGTGGGCCTAAGAGAGTTTAAGAAGCATTTTGTTAGAGCCCTAGAAAAAAAATCATTAAATTATCTTTCAAACATATCAGGAGGTGATAGTTTTGGCTCAGAAACAAATGGACAAATCGATGGCAGAAATATTCAGTGAGGGGTATTAAAGGCTCCTCCTGGAGCCACAGAGAGATTTCCAGGCAAGAAGCACTATGTGCTTTGCCTGTACTTGTCATTTTCCCTGAATACCTTGTTTTAGCTACTGCCTTTACTGAGTTCTGGGCTAGGCTGACTCTTAGGTTTGGACTGAGATGACTATCCTGATCTACAGGGCTCAAGTGGAAGTGGCACCCAGAGGGCATCACACCAAGGGACAGTCTTGGCAGTCAGGTTTAACTCTGAAGGCAGATTTGAAATCTCTCATAGAGGCCACAGGGATCTTGTACTTAACCCTATGGGCTCAAGCCCCGACCTACACGCACACACAAGAAGTGGTGCTCAAGTCCTCTACAGAAACAGCCTGCTCCCCCCTCTCCTCGCAGCCACATCCACAAACGGATTCTCAGGACCTGAGATACCAGCCTGCAGACACAGCAGGAAGCTTGTGGCATTTGGGATCTGTAGGCTGCCCGAGGACTTCTCCCTGCCATGAGAAACCCAGGCAATCTTGTCCAGAGCTACCCCCATCCCTGACATCAGCCCCCTTGCGACACTGCTGACACATGCCCCTCCATAGCATCACAACATTCCAGAGTAAACTCAGGAAGGGAATGGGCTTGAGGCAATGCCTGTGTGGCTATTGAAGTTAACTCTACAGCAAAAATGGACTTGATCTTAAAGGTTATAGTGACATTGTGCTGTGGGTTGGTTGTCCAGAACGATTCAATAAAACAACTGGCTAGACACAAAACTACTTAGAGTAACTTAGAGCTACACACACACACACACATACCCCCACACCCTCTGCACCAGACTTGTGCAAAATGCAAAAAAGAACAAAAAAAACATGGATTGCAAAACCTCACCGTTGCAAAATCCAGAGATTTTTCCCAATAAAGGGTAAACTGGCATGCAGATAAATTCAGAATGCATCCAGTGACATTTGACCTTTTTTTACAGCAAGAGAAAGAGCACTGCACCCCAGCGCAGCAACATCCCGCTGTGCACGGAGGATCTCGTTGAAGCGTGTGGTGTCAACTCCAATATAAGCCCGACTCTTTGTGTTCTAGTTTGTCTCAACCAAAACCAATTACGACCTCACACAGGGGAAAATGAATAAAGGCAAAAAAAAGATAAATGACAGTGGGTTGTATCCTGACAAAGTTTTGAATAAATTATCATTTGAAGCCGTGTAAACTATCGATCCGTACATGACATATTACAAATGTTTTGCTCTTAGCACCTACGTAAGAGAGAATTCCACAGTCTAAAATGTTACCTGCTGGTAACTGAAATTCATGTTTGCAAATCATAGCTCAGATGACTGTACGAACAAACAGCTTTTAAAGTATTTTGGCAATACAGATCAAATAAATAAGCAGAAATAAATTATAAATGATCAAAAGAGGCTGAAGTGGTTTAGTGCACCTATTCAGCAATAATATAAGCTGAAAAACCAACATCAAACTACATGAAGCACACTCTGAAAATATTTCCACTCAACAACTACCTAACCATTGCTCTTTTCCCCACTGTATTCTACCATTCATCCTACTTTTTACAAGCATTAAGCGGTCATTGCAACAGCCCCATGAAACAGACCATAAAAGCAGCATGATTTTGCAAGTAGATGAGGAAATTGGGGTCTGTGGGGTTGTTTGCAGAGCACTAAGACTAGGGTGGTGACGGTAAGAAAGGATCCCTAGCTGAACATCCTCTACATGGCTGACTTGCTCCCATAGCTTGAGCTGTCCCTTTTTGCAGACTCCCAATCTAAGTGCTCAAAGTCAAGTTTGCTTCAGAAACTGTCAGAGATTCTTGTGCCATTAATGTCACCTGGGATAAGAAGCTAAACACATTGCAGACATTAGACATGCAGCCTTCCTAAGAAGTCACAGACTGTCAGCCTGGGATTTAACAAGAAGTTCTGCTTATCAGGGGCTGCTGAGGACGTGCTCAAGCACCCTCTGACAGCCTGATATTAAGCTGTGCCTTCTGCAGGTCTGCAAACCAAGGCAATGAGACAGCCCTGGGCCATGGTGCAGAGTGCGTGGGACCCCACGTGTGCCCAGGCCAGGGTGAGCACTGTTGGGTCCCTGCAGCTGCTCCTGTGGATGGAGACCATCGGGCCACATTTATGGCAACCCAAAGCAATGCTCTCTTAAGAGCAAAATACACAAAACCAAAATGCCTGCTCTGAGTGATGAGGGCTGGCAGGAGATTAGTGATTAATCTTTGGTATTAGTAAAAATTAGAACACTTTCCACAAGCTCCACTTTCAATTAGCCACTGTAATTTCTTCATAGGGCAAAGGGCTAAATCCCCTAAAAAAAAAAACCAAAAAAAAACCAAAAAACCAACCAAATAAAAAAATTAAATTCAGCCATTATACGTCTAAAGCCCTCAAATTTGGAAGTCCAGAGCCCAAAACCCAGCTCAATTTTACAGAGTAAGAATACCACTAGTATATCTTAAAGGGTAGACACAAACAGAAAAATCTGCACCAGTCTGCCATCCTTGTGTGGAAGATGCAAATACCCCAAGTGAGGTTATGAAACCAGAGTCATAGCCAAATTATACATTTTTTTTCTATCCTATTGAGGGCAAAGCAGTGTTAAGACTCTCAAGGACTCATGAGTCAGTGGGTTAAACAGCCAAATTTCAACAAGAGACTTAGAACCTGCTCTCAACACACCACATTATTTTATACAGTTTAACTCTAGTGGTTTCAGAAGTGTCGCTCCTGGTTTACACGTAGGGTTTTTTTGTTACATATCTCAAAATCCCAGACCTAGTTTCAATCAATGAGCATTACAGGGATTATGGACTTCACCTTTTCAGTTCCAAGCTCATCTATTTCTCAGAGGTCCAGCAATTTTTAAAAATGCTTTGAATTATGCCTACTGCAATCACATTCCTATATTATGCAAATTAACATGTGTTCATCTTCTTTCATAAACAGAATATTAATTATAATGAACTTATCAGAACTCAAAAAAAATCTAATCTAAATGTCTTTCTAAAATACATGCTTTAGTCAGACCTATGTTTTTATGTCCCAAATGGATGAAACACAGTTAAGTTCTCATTATATTACAGTAAGAATTTGAAGCTCCTTTGATTTAATAGAATAATAAAATAAATTAGATCAGAAAAGACTTTTAAGATAATCAAGTCCAATCATTAACCGAGCACTGCCAAGTCCACCACTAAACCACGTCCCCAAGCACCACATCTCCCTGTCTTTTAAACACCTCCAGGGGTTGTGACTCAACCACTTCCCTGGGCAGCCTGTTCCAATGCTTGATAACCCTTTCAGTGACGAAACCTCCCCTGGCACAACCTGAGGCCATTTTGTCTTGTTCTATCACTCATTACTTGGGAGAAGAGACTGACACCCACCTTGCTACAGCCTCCTCTCAGACAGCTGTAGAGAGCAATAAGGTCTCCCCTCAGTCGCCTTTTCTCCAGGCTAAACAACCCCAGTTCCCTCAGCCTCTCTTCACCAGGACTTGTGCTCTAGACCCTTCACCAGCTTTGTTGCCCTTCTTTGGACACACTCCAGCCCCTCAATGTCTTTCCCTCTATTCAGGAAACTTTCACTTTAGTTCAGGATTTTTCCAGGTAGAACAACTATTTCAGAGCACTCCCAGGCTGTGACAGACATAAGATAATACAATGATGTTAACATACCTTTGCACTAATAAAACCTCACAAGATCTCAAGGAAAGCAGGACTAACACCACCGCTGTCACCTCCTCGTGTGCTCTCAGCCAAAGGAGTCACCCATAGCCAGTCTCAGCAGGGGCTTGCCTGCCTCCTCCAGCACCGTTGTAGGTTCTATGTGGCTGGTGCTGAGCCCAAGCTAACAAAATGATCTTCCCAAAAGTAACTCCAGCCAGATACCTCTGCATGACGAGTTCTATAGGAACATCGTGGGGCACTGGGTTGTGCCCACACAGGGGCAGCTATGGGGCAGCACTGGAGCAATTCAGTGGTGCTTGTCTTATGATCACAGGTAGCAGTGACGCCGGTAATCCACAAGCACAACGGCACAGACTATCCACAACAGATAATTTCCCAGTGGAGAATTAGCAGCTGATTGTATTTACAATCAGTGTCACCACTGAGTTCAAGGTACATGACCTTTTCTTCCTTGGAATCTCTAAATATTAAGTAGTACTAAAATACAGATTTAGGAAGATGATAAAATGAAACTGTTAAATGAAATTAAATAAATTACGCAATAAATCTGTACAGTATAGGTCTTTATATTCCTTAAGAATTTTTTACAGTTGGAATAACTTTAGAAACTGATCACTTTACCCTAAAGAGCTATTCTTCCTTCTAGTTATCAGGCTCCGGTTGCTACATTCACTGACAGTTTGAAAAAATGACTCTGACAAAGGAAGGAGTTGTCAGGTCTATGGAAAATGGTTCTCATCCTTTCCCTGTGAAAGGCCGTGACAACTGTGAGGAATGAGGAGAGGGGATGAGCCCAGGGAACATGCAAATATTAGTTGCAAGACAAATAAACAGTCTTTTCAGTAGCTAGATGGAGCATAGCTTTCTAAATAAGTGTGTTTCAATTTCTGGAAATTTAACAGCAACAGTAATATTTTAATGATGAAATATGTAATGTATATTTTATTATTTCCCTCATCAAATAAGTAAATCTCAGAAGATGATCTTTTACTCACAGCAAAATTCAAGAACAGCATTTAGGCTGGGCCTTTACACAAGAACAGGTAAATCACGGCCACACAGGTGCACACTGTAAGTAACACTTGGCTAAAGAATGTGAAAGGTTAGACAGCTGCTGTCAAACTTCCCAATAAACAACCTGAACATTTCAGGAGAATTTGAAGTCTGCTCCAAAACACTAATTTTCCCTGGACAGGAAACCCCACAGCTCTTCAAAGGGCAGGATCCACAGACAGGGGCATCTGGCTGCATCCAAAGAAGTGTGCGCTGCTGGAGGGCACTGCAAGTACAGGCTCTGAGGAAGAGTGTGCTCCCCAAGGAGTAGGGCTGCTACACACCCAAGGAGGCAGAATACATACACATACATCCATTCATACGCACAGGCAGGATGCAGGCAGGGAGACATGAAGTATAGGCATGCTTTCAGGGAGTCCCGTAGACAAGGACTGAGAAGCCCAAGATGAGGAAGAAATGATGCTACAATGGTAGTATTTATGTGATACTGGGAGAAAGAGTGAGAGAGAATGATTTGGCTGTTGCAAGAAAAATAGATGTTGGTGAGAGAAAATAGCTACATCAGATGGGTTACCCTAAGATTAATTTTTTTTTAATTAAAAAATGATACGTACATATTTTAAAACCATCTGTACCACAACAAATATATACGCAATTATTCCTATCTTGAAGACATCAACACATCTGTAAAAGAATAAAAATATATAGAAACCAGAATGGCCTGTTATCCCCATTTTTATAGTATGCAACAAATTAAACTAAATTTACAAGAGGTTGTAGTCCTAAATACCAAATTTTGAGATTTTCATTTGTTCTACAGATTACTTATTTTAATTTTTCAGTCTAGAAAATGAGTTCTGTTTCACTGTAGAATAGTTTCTCAAGAAAACCGGGAAAGCCTTGTAGTCACAACAATTTGAAAGCTACACCAGACAATTACCTTGTGCTTCTTGCGATTTAGCTCTGGAGCTCTTATTTCCAGAATTATCTGCAAGTACACTAGGGGTTAGCCCTTCCCAAACACACCACCACACACTTCCAAAGGCTGCATAGGGTTCTGTGGTCTCCTAGGATAACCTTCAAAGAAAGACTGAGAATCCCAGCAACTTATTTTATTCTTACAAATACAAAAACTATCCGGGGGGAAAAAAAGGCTGCCATAAATAGCATGGAAGAAAGCTGCTGCTCTTTATGTATTTCATTCCACAGACTAACATGTATCTCCCAGGTGATAAACACAAGTTGCTACTTCATATCAAAACCAAACAGCAAATTCTCGTACCTCACTTCCCTCCGACCACTACACAGTAACAAGCCATAAATTATTTCAAACCCCAAAAGTTTGGCTTGATAACTCATGTCAAAAAAAGTTCAATAATTTTTTTTCCAAATTAATACATTGATGATTAAGATGTCACCACACAAAAACATGAATTAAATATGTGGATAAATCCCTTGGGGTTTGCTTTGCTAAAGATGAAAACTCTGTATTCATTTAAACCCCGTCACTATGGTATCAGGAAAACAGCCATGTTATAAATGGAGTCCCTCAAAACATCTAATAAACAGAGAATCTAATATATTATTTCAGGGATTTTTACATTATTTCCAGGTTATAATTAGTGTTGATGTTAAGTATATTTGTTTTTAAAATGCTACCATGGAGTGGCACGCTTTCATGGTCATGTTTTGACATGCACATGGAGCCAGTCATTATGCCATAAGTTGGCTGGTTATTTAACCTGTCATAACACAAACCTCGAAAGAGAAGCAAAGAAATCTTTCCCACTTTATCAGTTAAGAGATTTCAGCTCTTATGAATAATTGATGCTGCATGTAATTACTAACACTGAAAATAAGAAGATGAAATGCCTGTTTGATGTGTTAGACCAATGACCCAGTGCTGTGAAACGGGCTGTCACAGCCCATTAATGGGACCGAAATGCTGCTCTTGGAGAGCGTATTTACTTTTCCCACCCAAGCAGTTCTTTCAAGACTTGGGCTTTTTTTATTTTTAGATCTATCACTTCTTTCAGATTAATGTCTCACGTTAGAACATAAAAGTATGAAGTGAAGACATAGCTGTATTCAATTTTTCTCTCTGAAATATGCATTCTGTTACATGGTGCCGTATGTTACACGTAGCACATTTCCACTCACAAATTCATCCTCATCACTGCTTGTAACCCGTACGCTCACTTTTAATGAAATAGCAACTAATCAGTCACATAGATAAGAAAACAAAACAAAAAAAAATGTTTTCAAAAAAATCATTCACAGCAGTATTTCTAATCCTTGATTATACCAGAGGCTGCAACAAGGTAATTTGTGCTAGAACTTGTCTGTGCACAAGCTGAAGATGTGTACCTGTGCAGAAGGACTGGCCTGGAGCACTTGCTGCCCTCAACCACAGGTTACTCCCTACACATGATGAAAACTAATGGTGTCTATACAAGATTTCCACCCACCAAAGGCAAAGCAAAAGAGGAGTATGAAATTAAGCCTAAAAATAGCAATGGAATAAATGTATGAGGGAGGTCAGTCTTCCCAGGGCATGCCCTGGGCTATGAAAATCCAGGCCTTCTCACAGAGCCGAAAACCAAGACCTGGAGAACTGGTTTAGCTTGGTTACCACCTAGAGATCCTGTGTTTTTTCACCCTCCGTTTTGTACAATTTACCGAAATGCCTATTTCTGCCTAGCACAGTGGGCTGGGGTTTTTTAGTTAATTTTTTTTTAACGTGATCACTATACTCCACCACCACTTGTGATAATATCCCTCTTTGCTAAGCAATTTGTTGCCCTTTCCAAGGAACGTTCCACTAGAGCCACAGCGTAGTTTACAATTGCTACTAAACCTCATCTGATACAAAATGTCAGTGATGCTTTTATCTTCCTACCATCTGTAAATGGTTTCTTTCCACTTGAAATTTCATAAGCTATTTTAAGAATATTACGGTTATTTGCTTTCTAACAGTGCAGCGTAGGCGTTCAGATCCCATTTCATGTTCTTTTCTGCTTTCTGCTGCCTGAAGCATATTTACTAATGTATGCATGTTCCTAGTCAGAATGGGAGAAAAAGTGGTCATTCTGCCAAAGCTCTACCAGCACTGCCCAAATCAGTTGGGTGGTGCTACTCACCTTAAAACCACCAAATAGACATTTAATATGTCATCAGGCTTCAGGGTCACCACCTCATAAGATGAAGAATAATTTGCACCTGTCCCTGAGTCAGTATTTCTATCAAACTGCAAACAAGACTGCCCAAGGTTTTACAAGAGTGACCTGCTCTCCTAAATTCCTGGTAGCCAACAGCTTCCCTTAACTATTATACAACTCTGGTGTAAGTTTGGGTTTTCTGGGTTATTTTTTACAAAATTTGGGGGTACGTTTTTTGTCTCTTGACAGTACCTGCAAGTTATATTTATTACCAAGGAATAATGTTGCAATCTCACTGATGGTAGTGGGCTGGAGAAGATGTCATGACTGTCAGTATTTTTCTCCAAGGGAGTGCACCTTTATGTGGAGTTTATAATTATCTCATTTTATATGGTTTAACAGCTGTGAACATAACTGCTTTTTCCCATACACATTCATAATACCTGTGTGTTTAATCCAAAGCCTCAAACCCTTTAAGACGTAGCTTTATCCTACTATTATTCATGTTTTTGTCACTTTGCCATTAGGTTATTACAACAAATCCGACATGGGCAAACACCATTACAACTTTCTGAAGTTAAGATTTTATACAAAGCCTCTGCCTGCTTCCTAGGACTACCTTGCCAAAAACCTGTGCTACAAAGTACCTTGATGAAGAAGTATATGAATATGTATGATCTACAGTCTGCACTGCATACTTACTCACTTCCTGGTGAAATGTAAGGGTTTGGACTTGATGTGTATTTTAAAGTTTGCACATTATAGGAACATTTGGTACTTAAAGGGAGTTTCTCTTGCATTCATGATAATTCATTCTCAGCTGATCAGAACTAAAATAGAGAAATTTTTTGCTTTCAGATTGTGAGGCAAAGCACATTTCCCCACTAGAGCACAGTGACTCAAAAAAAAAAAAAAAAAAAAAAAAAAAAAAAGAGCATGTAAATAGAAAAGCCATGACCAAAAGGAAAAGCACTTGAGTATTATTCTGATTATTCTGTCCTGACTCCTACCTAGACAAATGCCAGCTCCTCAGAAACTTGCTGGTGACATCTCTGGCAGGATGGTGCTTCCTGACTCCATCATGCTGACTGATGAACCCTAACACAGTTCTAAGACACAGCGTAGTGCCTGTTTCCTGGTCAGACGTCTCACTGGTTTAACAGCCTACAAATAACACACTTTCCACCACTATACAAACTGTCCCTTGTCTGGCAGCCAACAAAACCAGCTAGCAAAACAACAAAATGAAGAAGTCCCAGTGTCCTCCCACAGGCAATAAGCACATCCGCTGGAGTCACTTAACTTTGTGGCTGACACCTTCCCCAAGCTCAGGTCCCACAGGTCACAGTGTAGTTTCTGAGAATGAGTTTGGGGTTATTGGGGGTCTTGATTTTATATTTCTAGTAAATCCTTGTACTCTTAGGCTGCAGGTCTGGATAATACCAGCAACATAAAAGCCTGGGTTACCAGAATGGAGATTTGAGAAGTTGAGCCAAAGAGGGGTGAGAGAGGGAAAGAAAAAAAATAAAAGAAAAATATTTTACTGTTCACTTTCCATGTAAGTGCCGTGCTAAATTACTGCAAGCAGCTCTCAGGGATTACGGTGAAGTTGCTAGTCAAAGCACCCTTCACGATTTGGTCTTTCCAGTTCCCAGGGACAAGTGAATGAAGCACAGCTAGTGCTGGTAGCTGCCCTTGCTTTAACATAGGCCTTTGGTATCCTTGCAATATCTGCTCTCATTTGCTCTTGCAAACAGGCAGGACAGCATGCAAACCTGACTGCAGCGGAGAGGTGGGACCAGATTTACCTTTAATAACACAAGTATCTACCTCCCTTTCAGACAGTCAAAACCACTATCCCACATCCGTAAGACTACTGATGATGCACTAACTATAGAAAGCCCAGGCGTGATTCAGGTTGACCATCATGAACGGCTTTTTGAGTCAAGGAAGGGAGTAGAGAAGGCCACCAAAGAATCCCTGGTGACAGCAATACCTACGTGCAAGGTCCTGCAGCTGGGTCAGTGCAACCTCTGGTATCAATACAGGCTTAGGGATGAATGGATTGAGAGCAGCTCAAAGAAGGACTTTGGGATACTGGTGGATGAAAAGCTGGACATGAGTCACTAATGTGCACTTGAAGCCTAGAAAGCCAGTCAGATCCTGGGCTGCACCAAAAGAAGCGTGGCCAGCAGGTCAAGTGAGGTGATTCTGCCCCTTTACTCTGCCCTGGTGAGACTCCACCTAGAGTACTGTGTCCAGCTCTGGAGCCCTCAGCACAGGAAAGACATGGATCTGTTGGAGCAAGTCCAGATGAGGGCCACAGAAATGGTCAAAGGGATGGAACACCTCTGCTATAAGAACAGGCTAAAAGAGCTGGGGTTGTTCAGCCTGGAGAAGAGCAGGATCCATGGAAACCTTATTGTGGTCTTTCAGGACTTAAAGGGAGCCTATAGGAAAGATGGGGACAAACTTTTTAGCAGGGTCTGTTGCGACAGGGCAAAGGATAACGGCTTTAAAGTAAAAGAGAGGATTTATACTAGATATAAGAAAGAAACCTTTAACCATGAGGGTAGTAAAACAATGGCACAGGATGCCCAGAGAGGTGGTAGATGCCCCGTCCCTGGAGACATTCAAGGTCAGGTTGGAGAGGGGGTCTTAGCAACCCGGTTTAGTTGAAGACGTCCCTTCTCATTGCAGGGAATGTTGGACTAGATGACCTTTAAAGTTCCCTTCCAACTCAGATGATTATATGATTCTACAGAGCACCACAAATCTTCACAGGTTTAATCTTGGATTAACTGCACAGTGGACTTTTAACATGACATCACTAATGCAGGTGCCACTGAAAACATCATGAAATCTGTCAGGTCAGATGAAGGACTGCAGATAATGGCCAAAAAATTCATCAACAGTGAGCAACCGTGACTTGCAAGAAAACAAATCATTGTTCTCCCTATTGATAAAGGACCACACAAAGGAGCACCACATCAACATATCATCCTTTTAACAATACCATAAGAGCTGCAGAAACTTATGTAAGCAAATCCATTATTAATGTATTTCCATTGCCCAGAAGGATATCTACTGAAGATGCTACAAATGGCACTTCCCAAATTGCACAGCTGGCTGTCATTTTTCCCATAACTGGCAGATAAAGAATGGTGGTAATTAGGGATGACCACTTTCCAAGTGACCAGATACCTCTCTTTCTTGTACATGTTGCCTCATGACAGCTGAATGAGGGTGACAAAATGAACAAACAAATGATAAACACAACACGAGCATCATCTCCATGATCACCACCATCCTGATGCTGAAATTCTCCCTTGAACAGCTAACTTGGTTTTGGAACATGATACCCTGTTGTTAACTATCCCTCTTCTCACAAATGTAAGCATGCAGAACACATTGTACCTCAGACTCTAACATGCAGTGCAAGGCAGTTTCTGTCTTGTACTCAACATTTGTATGACCTTGATCAAACACAGACCCATGCTGCTGCATGACTCTGTCCCAGTACCCAGACGCAAATGACAGTAATTGACATAGCATATATATGGTGTAACGCCTTCGTTTAGGTTCTTTTTCCAGGCTTGCACTCATGCCGAACTGTTTTTCTCTTCCATGGTAACAACTCAAAACTTCCCCAGAACATGCCAGGATTGTAGCCCAGACTACACAGAACACGTAGAGAACTCATTGCCCAACTTGGTGTGGAGATTTTTGTGTCCCAAAGGTAAAATTTGTGCATAATGATAACAGACATTGTCACTTGAGCCCCTTTGTAAATCTAGTCTTTATTCTCAAACTGCCCGAGTCAGTAGATGCGCTCCAATTATGGAGACTTTGAGACCAAATAACTCATTTCTCAAGAGAATGGGAAGGTTAAAGAGATCCCACAGTGTAAACAGACGTCAGGACAGGACAGTAAGATTTGTCT
Organism: Thinocorus orbignyianus; assembly: GCA_013400375.1. Lineage (NCBI taxonomy): Eukaryota > Metazoa > Chordata > Aves > Ciconiiformes > Thinocoridae > Thinocorus > Thinocorus orbignyianus. Next base: position 595,092 of record VXBW01007443.1, read on the forward strand.
TTTCTGTCCTGAACCAACTGACTTGTACAAGAGAGGCAAGGAGTGGCCAAAGCAAGCTGCAGACACCAATTTATTCACAGAATTGTCATGGTTGGAAAGGAACTCTGAGATCACCGAGTCCAACCATACACACACAAAACCCCACTACAATCTCCACCACTAGAGCTATGCCACTAGAGCATGCCCTGAAGTGCTGCATCTACATGTTTCTTAAATACCTCTAGGGATGGTAACTCCACCACCTTCCTGGGCAGGCTGTTCCAGTGCCTGACCACTCTTTCAGTAAAGTGATTCTTCCTAATATCTGGTCTAAACCTCCCCTGCCACAGCTTCAGACCATTTCCTCTGGCCCTGCCATTATTCACTTGGAAGAAGAGGTCAACACCCACCTCTCTACAACCTCCTTTCAGGTAGCTGCAGAGTGCAATGAGGTCTCCCCTCAGCCTCGTCTTCTCCAAACTAAACACGCTCAGTTCCCTCAGCATCTCCTTGTATGACTTATTCTCTAGACCCCTCACCAGCTTCGTGGCTCTCCTCTGGACATGTTCCAGTCCTTCTTGTAGTGAGGGGCCCAGAACTGAACGCAGTACTCAAGCTGAGACCTCACCAGTGCTGAGCATGGAGGCACCATCACTTCCCTACTCCTGCTGGCCATGCTATTCCTGATAGAAGCCAGGATGCTGTTGGCCTTCTTGGCCACCTGGGCACACTGCTGGCTCATATTAAACTGGCTGTCCACCATTCAGCACCTTCTGTTTTATTAGCATGAAACAGGGATTGCTGGTAGCTTCTGAACAATGCCTGCAAACAAGGAGATAGTCAAAGGGCAAATACAAAGATCTACTTACTGTCAATTGATTTCTTCTTACACTACAGTAGCATTATGTCCTAGTTTGAGGTAAAACAGAATCAATTTTCTATTCAGTAACATTACTTTGCAGTTAAGCCCTATTCAAAATAACTAAATAATCTGAAATTAACAGCACATTGTTCAGACACTCTTCACTCCCAGAGTGGTAAGACCTATGTTTGCATAATATCCCTTGGTATTAACTATAGAGAGGCTCTTGTTTATACTTATTTCTGTAACAACCAAGGACGCTGATTTTATTATATGTCACGTTGAAAGGCTGGAAGTGGAAAAGCATAGGAGGGTCACATTTGCAGGGAGGAGTGGACAGGACAGTTTTGGTGACCCAAAACTGACCAATGGGGTATTCCATCCCATCTGCATCATGCTCAGTATAAAAGCATGATCCCAAACTTTGATCCCTCAGTATAAAAGCTGAGAGATCAAAGGGTCAGCCTTTTTTCTTCAATGGCTGGCCTCTGAGGACCCTGTCCAGTCATGTGCCTTTGATCCCAATCTGTGTGTTCCTGAATCCAGTTCTTGAATCCAGTTCCCATCTGCTGCTAAATGCAGTCCTTGTGCAGGCTGGTGGCACAATTGTCATCCTGGTGGTTTGATACTGGTTTTGTGNACACATATTCATTTTCTTTATATATTCTATATATGATATAGAATTTTCTATATAT